>OX359248.1:23489667-24089667 GCA_947179485.1 Allacma fusca | reverse complement strand
CAATTTAAGACAAGTGTCGATGTTCATGGGCGCATACGTTGGAACTTATTCATTGTTAAAGATAGTCACCCAGGGTAGGATAAATATTCTGTGCTGACTGTATGCTCTAGAGGGGACGCTAATGATTACGGTCGCTCTGTACTCAAGCCCTTAAACCATTGATGAATGGTCGAATCTTCATGAACGCAATCTCACAGTGCCCCGCCCCTCAAGCCTCATGTGGTGCTGCTTGCGTTGCCTATTCTAAACCGCTATTAAACCAGTAGTGTGACCTGCGCCAAAGGTGTCCAAATGACTCAGCCTATCCTATATCCTTCCTATTTATAAAATTTGAACCGAGCCTACATATATGCCTACATTTTAACTTTTAACCGCCGAATAGATCAGCCTATCCTACATCCTTCCTATATAGGGTCCAGCAAGCCTACATATTAGCCTACGTTTCACTAAAAAATTAGCTCAACGAATTCTACATCCTTCCTAAATCTTATGTGCTTTTCATAACTGACAGACTATTTAAGACCATTCTACTCTAATAAATTAAAAATCCTGTCTCAAGTAAATGACGTTGAAATAAAATAGTTTAAGTTTAGACACCTTGACCAAAACCCTAAGAGCAAAATAGTATGGATCTTGATTTGGTTTACGCATGGAAATAGTACGCAAATTTTACAACATTGGTCAAAAGGGATGTCACACTTAAGCTTTCCTTAAGTTCCCACTTTACCGAATATTTAGAAGTTTTGATTTCGCCGAGGTTTCAGCGCATATCAAGGCGAGATAGAACGTACTTTTCACTCTTGAACCACTCCATAAAGCAATTTGCAAGTGCCAGGCGCTGACTATTCTTTAATTTTCATTTTGTCCATTCCATATGCCATTAAATGAAGATGACATGCTTCAATAGGATACATACATATATGCCTATAATTCTACGACGGCTGAGCCTACCTATTTTGTAGGCTAGGTTTTAAGTGTATATTCTTGCACCCTATTCTGCCTACAAGCCTCTGTAATAAAATTCTCGCACCCTATAAATAGCCTACAAATAGGCCTATATGTAGGATAGGCGGACATCTTTGACCTGCGCCTTTGAAGAATACGATTCGTGGAGACCACGCTGCATGCTCCGAGGAATCTCCGGGTTATTACACACACACGTCACATTTTATTTTAAAAAATTAATTGCACTAGTTGTGAGTTTGTCAGTTGTGTCTTGTGATTTAATTGTGTTTATAATTACCTATAATTTTTAGGTAAACATACTAAATCAAATTCAATGTGACACCTGCCGCCTGCCGGCGTGTAATTAATAGATGAGTAATGTCCGTGAATATTTTATAAAAAGTGTTCTCGCACTTGACACGAAACTGCTCACAAAATTCATGTAGTTAATATTAAAGGAACGAGGATTAATTATTAGGACTGTTTGACAATAGTTGTAAATAATAGTAATTAATAGTTTTTAGGCAGTGTGTAGGAATAACGTTCATTGGTAGAAGTGGCGAGATGAAATCAGGTAATGTTAATTGTTAATATTTTTATTTACCAAAAATTCAATTAAGAATAGATTTTTTAAAAATTAAGTAAGTATAACAAAGGAATAATAATTGTGTGGTTTATCGAATGATTAAATCGGATGGAGATGCAGATCGCAGGATAATATAAAAATTAACTTGATTCAACCCAATCCTGCGGTGCTGTGATGGATGATCTTGACGATAATTATTGTCATTCAGTGATATGTAATTATTATTGTTCTAAATTTCTTAATGTATGTACTAATATTTTTTTTTATTATTATTAAATAGCACTGAAGAGACCCCCGGTTAAGTCGACGGGTGATAGCAAAGCTCCGTTGCGGCCTGTGGCGGAAATCATATTTGGAGTCATTAATCCTGAAGAAATTGTAAGTTTTAGTTTATTCGTCGTTCGTGGGACGACAATGATTTACGTTGGTTCTTAATTATTGTTTCACACACTACTGCCTTTTGAGATTTGAGTTAAATTCTTTAGGATTTTATTAGAATATCTAGAAATAGTTAGAATTTCAGATGCTCAACCAAATCTTCCGTTTAGGGTTCCTAAGAGGTTTGAATGTCGCTGTCAGAAGGAAAGTATAGATTAATTTCGAGACGGTGAGATGTAATAAGGGTATTGTATTGTAAATAAGGATGGTAGTAGTAGTATATTTATATACTGCCGTAATAACAAAGTTTTGCATGATGCTTGTCAATTTACTGTGTAACAGTGAGTGCTAGATATCGAATAATAGGTAAGGATTCAAATTCAAAACAGGAAATTGCTATTTTAAGCTAAAACATTCACTTGCTCTGAAATGGCACGAATTTCGCTGATCTTTGTACAAATTCAAGGGGACTTTGTTGTTCGTTCTTTATAGAGGCATCTGTCAGTTACGCCGGAAGGAATACAGCATTCCCAAGTTTATAATACGGATGGAAGTCCAGTAGTTGGTGGCCTACTAGATCCGCGGCAAGGTGTAATTGATAAAGTGTCGCGATGTCAGACGTGCTTAGGTCAGATCGGGGATTGCCCTGGGCACTTTGGTCATATTGAATTGGGAGAACCAGTGTTTTATGCAAATTATATACCTAAAATTCTCAAGATTTTACGATGCGTATGCTTCTATTGCTACAAGTTGTTGGTCCCATTGGAAAATGTAAGATTGCAAGAAATACTTCTGAAAAATACTGTGGATACCTGTCGAAGATTTTCGCTGATCTATGGTCTTTGCAAGGGGAAAATGTCCTGTGATAACGAGAGAGTTCCTAACTCTAGTGATGGAGGAGGGTTTCAGGTCATACTTCGTGCATACTGTGTCACACGTTTTGGATAACAAAACCTATAAATGTGCGACTGAAAATATTTATGTATTTACAGAAGCGATGTAAAGGGATATGTGGCCGGAGGCAACCGAAAATGAAACAGATTGGATTGGAATTAGTTGTCGAATGGGACCGATTAGATGTTCAAGATGGTGAACGAAATCAAATTCTGTATCCAAAATTCGCACGTGAAATCTTATCGAATATTTCCAATGAGACATGTCAGTTACTAGGTATTGATCCTCGATTTTCACGGCCCGAGTGGATGATAGCAACGGTTTTAGTTGTACCGCCTATTAGCATCAGACCTGCCGCAGTCACTTTTGGAGGAGTGAAAAATCAGGTAAAAGCAATTGAAGTGATCATCAAAAACCTGGGCAGTCAGGACAAGTAAACCAGACTTTTTAAACAAAAATATTTTAAGCATATTTGTTGCAGTTTTGTTTTATTTCTTGGAGGATGATCTTACGTATAAACTTGCCGACATTGTAAACGCTAACAATGACCTGCTGTCTGCCAAAAAGGAAGGTGCAACACAGGTAGTTCAAGAAAATCACTTGAAGATACTTCAGTACCATGTAGCAACATTAGTTGATAATGAAATTCCTGGAATTCCTAAATCTGTCCATAAATCTTCGGGGAAAGTAATAAAAAGCCTAAAGGCTCGTCTAAACGGAAAGGAAGGAAGACTACGAGGAAATTTAATGGGAAAGAGAGTTGATTTCTCAGCTCGCACTGTCATATCTCCGGATCCTCGTCTAAGGGTAGATGAAGTTGGCATTCCGACAGTTATAGCCAAGAATTTAACATTTCCTGAGATTGTTACTCCTTATAATATCAAACTGTAAGCAATATTAAATTAGATTTACCCCAGTACCTGAAGTGGTTGCTTCTATTAGACTTATTATTTGTTGTTCAGAATGGAAGACCTTGTCTCCAGAGGTCCAAAACAGTACCCGGGGGCTAAGTATGTTGTCAAGCCAAATGGAGATCGTATTGACCTGAGATTCGCTCAGCCAAGAAAACTTCGATTGCAGCCAGGTTTTCAGGTGATTCCTCTTTATAAGTTCATTCTTAATTCGGCACTTAATATTTACACCGTGGAAATAACTACTGTAGATCGAGCGAGATTTGGTAGACGGAGATCTCGTCGTCTTTAATCGGCAGCCTACGTTGCACAAAATGTCTATGATGGGTCACCGTGTAAAAGTGTTACCTCATACCACATTTAGAATGAATTTGAGGTGTGTTGCTCTTCGGTTGTAGCAGTTCTGATTATATGAATCCTGAAAAGTGGTTATATATTTTGGAAGAATTTTGACTGCTTGTTTCTATTTCGGTCTTGCGAGCTTCTTATTGATTCTGTTTTAGCTGCACATCGCCCTATAATGCCGATTTCGATGGAGACGAAATGAATTTGCATGTCCCACAGTCCTTAGATGTAGTTGCCGAAATTGAGCAGTTGCAGTTAACCACACGACAAATCATAACTCCGCAGTCGAATAGACCAGCAATGGGAATTGTTCAGGACGCATTAACAGGAGCACAGAAACTAACCCTAAGGGATCAGTTCATGGACCGAGTAAGAATTGCAAACATTTTATTAGTTCTATAAAGGTGTTATTAATATTAGTTTCTAGTTTCTGTCAGTCGTTTCGAATAATATCATGCCTTATGTAGTTGTAGTAAAGCTTGTTGTTGTGAAATGACCTTACGTTTTTCAAGGGAACTTTGATGAATTTGCTTTTGAATATTTCCACATGGGATGGTCAAATGCCTCGACCTGCAATTCTTAAACCAGTAACTTTATGGACTGGCAAGCAAATTTTCTCCTGCATCATACCAGATAAGCTTAATCTCGTAAAAAGCCATTCTACACATGCGAGTAGCGAAGATTTGGGTATTTACAAGTGGATATCCCCCGGAGATACTAAAGTTTTGATAGTTCAGGGAGAACTTCTTTCTGGAATTTTGTGTCGGCAAACTTTGGGAATGTCGTCGGGGTCGCTCTTGCATGTCGCCATGATGGAACTGGGCCATGAAGTAACTGGGATTTTGTACAATGATATTCAGAACGTAGTTAATTCGTGGTTAACAATTCAAGGTGATTATTTCATTCAAATTATTTTCTGAAATGATATTGTATAAATAGGAAAAGTTGAAACTCTTTGCGCCTGTATTTTGCAAAATCAGGACATAGCATTGGATTCCAAGACGCTGTCGTAGATCTGAAAACTGAGACGTTAGTTAAAGAGATTCTAAAAACTGCTAAGCAGGATATCGAGACTATTGAAACCAGGGAAAAAGAAACAAGTTGTGGTGAAGAAAGAAAGATCAATAGTATCCTAAACAAAGCGGTCTGCCAAACGGGAAGCTTTGTCCAAACAAGTTTAGCTGGCAGTAATAATCTGAAAGTGATGGTAGTTGCAGGTTCCAAGGGCTCACTGATAAACATTGCTCAGATTATGGGTTGTATTGGTCAGCTTAATATTACAGGGCAGCGTATTTCTGTCCACGATGGTGGCCGGACCCTTCCACATTTTAAATTCTATGATAAGAGCCCGGAAGCGAGAGGATTCGTCATAAATTCGTTCTTTCGTGGAATTGACCCACATGAGTACTTCTTCCAATCTATGGCTGGACGGGAAGGTCTAATAGACACAGCTGTGAAGACCGCTGAAACGGGCTATATTCAGAGACGTTTAATGAAAGCCATGGAATCCCTTATGGTCCAGTACGATGGTACTGTCCGGAATGCGTTTGGTCACGTTGTACAGTATTGGTTAGTAATTACTATACGCATATACATTTAATGCAGCCTTGCCACCCGTCACGATTAGGTAACAGCTAAATGTTGATACGTTAGTGTAAATCAATTTGTTCATTAGCTACGGTGAAGACGGACTTGCTGGAGAAAAAGTGGAATTTCAAAAGCTTCCAACCATTCTCTTGTCTGATCAGGAATTTTGTTCCGAGTTCCGATTTGATGTGAATGTATGCGATCACTCCTACCTCAGGAAAGTATTTACAGATACTGTAGTTTCTGCGATAAAAGGTGACACAACTATAAAAAATGTCTTAAAAGAAGAATGGGAAGCACTTGAAAATGACCGAAAATTTCTAAGACAGGTTAGCTCATCAGATTTTGACTTTATTTTTGCTTTGCCTGAAAACTCGTCATTGTTTTTCATGTTTAATGTATACTAGATAAAACCAGATGGCGATGCTTCTGTGGTGCTGCCTTGCAACATTCGACGGATGGTTTGGAATGTCCAAAAATCTTTTCACATCGGAAAATTTAATCGTAGTGACTTGAACCCTGCAAGCGTAGTCGTTGCTGTTAAAGATCTTCTGTATGGAATAAAGGTTATTATTGGAGAAGGTCATCACAAAGAAATTGCGAATCAGAATTCGACGTACCTATTTAGCTGCCTAATTCGTTCGAACTTATGTTCGAAACAAGTTTGCGATAAGTATCGATTGTCTAAGTTGGCGTTTGATTATCTCTTGAATAGAGTTAAAGCAACGTTTGAAATGGCAAAGGTAAAAAGACTTTCGGCAAACCATCAGATTGTGCTTGTATATCTTTTTGTAGGCTTTCTCGATTTTGCCGTGAATGATTTATTTTCAGGTGGAACCAGGGGAAATGGTTGGATCTATTGCAGCCCAGTCTATTGGAGAGCCTGCTACCCAGATGACACTAAATACATTTCATTTTGCTGGCGTATCTTCAAAAAATGTAACACTAGGTGTTCCCCGATTTAATGTAATTGATGCTTTTATTGAAAACATTAAAATAAATCAAGATTGAAGATATACAATGTAGATATTATGTCTAGTTGTAAGCATTATAAGTATTTAAATTCTGTTATCATTCTTGGAATCCGCTAGGAAATAATAAATGCTAGTAGATGTCCGAAGTCCGCATCAATGACTATTTTCCTGCGAAATTCAGCGGATAAAGACAAAGCGTTCGAAGTTTTGTCGCGACTGGAGTGTACCAAAATGAAAGAAATCATATTGGAAACTCGAATCTTTTTCGAACCGGATATTTTAAATTCGGTTATTAAAGAGGATCAAGAAACTTTAGACAGTCATTTTCGAATACTTGAAGCTGATTCGGGACAGCCGAAAAATCTGTGTCCTTGGGTTCTGCGTATGATTTTGGACAAGAAAAAAGTTTGCAGTGAGGGGAAAATTTTATTTTCAGTGTTCACTTGAGAATATTGTGACTTATCTGGGGTATGTGTTTTTTTTTCAGATGGTCAAATCAAAATGGAGGAAGTAGCTGAAAAAGTTGAAGTAGAATTGCAAGGCCGAGGTTTCTGTGTTTATAGTGACGACAACGCTGAAACTTTAATGTTTCGAATTTATGTTTACTCAAACTTTTGCAAGCATATTCTAGATAACCAGCACCATATGGAAAGAAGTTTCCGGTTCATAGAATCAAAACTTAGGGTGCTGGGTATCAAAGGAAATCCTAATATTAGAACTATATTCATGAGACAGACAACTGCGGCAGATGGTCAGAAGTTAAGAACTGTGATAAATTCGCAAGGAAATATGTGCCGAACACAGGAATGGATTTTAGAAACAGAAGGCACTGATTTACTTGGTGTAATGGCAGACAAAGACATTGATTTTAAACGTATAGTTTCCACTGATATTTGGGATGTTTACAACGTAAGGAATATCTGTTTAAATTTTTCTGTATTTGTTTACTAGAAATTGGTTTTTGAATATCTAATAAAGTTTCGTCATGTTTTTCAGACTCTCGGTATAGAAGCTGCAAGGAAGATAATTGAAATTGAGTTAAGAAATGTTCTGCAAAACTATGGACTGTACGTCAACTATCGCCACATTTCTGTACTCTGTGATGTGATGACTTCTAAAGGTCACATAGTACCTATTACACGTCATGGCATAAGTAGTTTGGAAGTTGGCCCTTTGATGAGGTGTTCATTCGAAAGAACGGGAGATGTATTGATAGATGCTGCCGTTCACTCTGAAAGGGACCGTATCCGTGGTGTTTCTGAGAGCTTGATTGTTGGAAATTTTCCCAAAATTGGAACAGGAGCTTTTGACTTAATCTTGGACTCAGTAAAATGCGCTTTGGTGAAAACTAGAGAAGTTGATGGTTGTAGGCCGGCAGTTGATGACGTACAGAGGCAGGAAGGATCTAAAATTGAACCAAGTTCTACAGCAAAGCCTATAATGTCTCCTCCATTGTACGTCCCTTCAGAATTCAACTACAGCCCTTCATCACCGAAGTACTCTCCTTATTCGCCTCCATATGTACCTGAGTGTTTTGGAATGTACTCACCGGTGTCTCCGCCTTACGCTCCAACAAGTGTCGGTTATAGTTGCCAATCTCCACCATACAAATCCTTCGAATCACCTACCCTTATTGCATCGCAACCTTCCGATTCTATATTTAATCCCTTTGGATTGCAAATGGATGCTGATAAAAATAAGTCGAGGGACTTCGGAACGAAAACTTCAGACGCTGACTCTACAACTAATACCGTTGAATTAGAATCAATGAATTACTGTCAGGATAGCCATGAAATAGACGCCACCCCGGATCCGAGTTTTTCACCATTAGCTCCTGCGTTTTCTAAATATGGAGCTACTGGAGGCAGCTATGTGCCTAAACTGTGAGGAAATCGTTTTTATTGTGGTTAGCGTGTATGGATTTTAGACATGGGCAGAACCAGAATTTGCAAATAACTGCAACTTTTTTTATAACAACCATCTTGTTTATTACTTTTCCACTCTGACTGTGCTTGTACTGCACTTGTACATACATGTCATAACAGCGATAATTTCTTTAGTCATTGTGAATTGAAAATTCAAATCCATTTCCAAAATCAGAAAGCTCCAGCAAGCACAGCTATCTAACCGTTTTTGATATAATTTGACGGTATTAAAATATTTTACTCTCGTACACTACTACATCGTTACACTTCATCCATTCCAGCTACTAGGACCTGACCTTTGCCGCTCACGTGTAAAAATGTAATGTTTAATACATCTACAAACAGTGGAGAGAATTTTCTACAAGCTACACATTAGTAGAGGGCAATGGGGTACTTTTATAATATTTACACAGAAGTAAAGTTAAGTTTGAGTGATTTTTAAATCGAATAAATGTATATAAATGCAAGCAAAATTTATTGATTTTGCAATTAATTGATGATCACGAGCTAGCGCTACCGTTCAATTGATATCGAGCTTACAAACGTAGGCGCTCATTGTTGATCGTTAGTGGCTTGCATCATTCACCCAGAATTTTATAGCTAATAATTTCATTAATGTCAGTTTTAAGATGATTTCCAGTATTTTAAGCCTTACAGATTTTAAGTCTTATTAACTGATACTATATATTTAATCATTTTCTCCATCTTCTTATAAAATAATAGTATCAATAGTATCCCTGTATGGAATACATAGTAATTTGGAATAACGATGAAGTTTGAACATCATTTATACAGTATTTACCACGTCACTAAAGTAATTAATTTACTCATATATTCCTTTTTAACGGATTTCTATAACTGGCATAAATATCACGTTTTTGGGTGCCGAGTGATAACCGTATGGGCTTAAAAAAACTTATAATCTTACTTAATACACTAAAATAACCGGAGTGTGATCGTAGCACTACAGATAAGATTTGAATTTGCTTGTCGGTAAAGCACATTGCAGGCAGAGGATGTCATGCTAGCATTAACTGCAATAAATAATGAGGTCACAAAAAATAATAATTGTTAGTATTGTCCAAAAAAGGTAGCAGTCACCAGAACATCCATATGGAACTTGTGTGAACGAACTTTAATTTGATTATGAAATACATTTTTTTTAAAATGAAAACAACACGAAAAGTAACCTTGCTGGGCGAATAGCATGTTCCCACTTTAGTTTGGTAAAAAACGATTATTGCTTGCACATATGTACAACTATTTTGAAATTTCAATGAAATGTAAGACACTCAGAATTATATTTGAGATTCGAGTTGCATTCATACATATGGACAAGAAGAAAAAATTGGAGCAACAATGAAAGGGAACTATTTTAAGCGCACATATTTCATTTAAATGCATTTTAAAAATTAGCTTACAGGAATAAATGGGCGGTTCAAATATTACTTGCAGAAATACAATCACCGAAATATAGTACGTATAGTAGAACCGCAAAGTTCTGCAAACCGATTGCATCAATACAAAAATGACTTGGGGATGCGTGGTACACTGCGGGAAAATTAGACTACCAAAACAGCTCGCCCCCATATGTACTATCATCGACCACACACAATATTACAGAATGCCAACAATCATCTTTTTATCGAAATAAAATCTACATATTTAATTATAATGACCTCTCCCAAGGCACAAAATTGATTTGAACAACAATGACCATTTAAATATACTTTATAAATTCAAAACGCTGCCAACAGCAGGTATACTAATATATTATATGAATAATGTACTTATATGTGTGAACGTAGGTACAGGAATTCAAGCTTTCGTTGACTTGAATTATTAATAATTAGCAAGTTATCTTATTGTACATACACAAACTTTCAACGTAGAGAAAACCATCGTAATGTTCGATTGAGACATTAGAATTGTTGATTGCTTCAGCGGTTTCTTGAGAGCTAAACGTGGAAAACGTGGCGGATAACCTAATTATATTACTATAATCCACAAATATCTATAATAGTATTATCCATTTAATGTAGACGAAGACTTTTACACACACCAACCCTTAACTTCAGTCATTCGGGAAAACACAAGGGCACGTCCACTCTCAATAACATTGTCACTACCTTATATATTCACACCAATAACAAAGAAGACAACATTAATAATATCTACATTGCATGTTTCGTATTATCTCTATAAGACAACTTCAGGTATATGTAGAACATCAACTAATATTCTGATCTACATGGACACTATCAGGTATTTCATATCGTGTAGTTTCATACATTTTGTAGACGAACAGCCTCCATTACATCAGCAACATTATGTGTATTACTAGGAATACCAAAATCTTCACTTAACAGCTTCATACCATTTAATTAGCTGCCTCTGAACACGAAAAAAATCGGCCATAAAAGTATTAAATACAACTAAATGACTCATGTAATTATCAGATTGATAAAACTAAACGTTTACCGTAAATTAAATAAAAAAGATATTGGCATATTTGGGCAAAAGTGGATATTAACGTTTGAACGGTGTTCGCATTTTAAGAAAACTTTGCCGTTTCAAAATTAAATAATTGCAGTATAAATTCTCATGAAAGAAGAACAGAACCTATGTCATCAGAACATAGTGAACAAAGCTACAGATCTATCAACTTGAAACTTGACCTTGGCATTTCAGTTATTTTTACACATTCGCGAACTCAACCTAATCAAATCTTCTTGTTCGGTGAACTTTCATCCAAGGACAAGAATAAACTTTAGGTAATACGCCCCCCACATTGCCTTCCAGGTAACGGAATATCGGGAACCACCATATCCTTGAGAGGAAGTTCGATGTGGATGCATTCTGAAAATTTAAGTAAACGAAATAATTTTAGACAAGTACATTATTGAAACTGTGTACTAGGTTCAGTAGTCCTTTATAAACCACGTAAGCTAAGTACCTTCAACTGGGGATTGTGCGCCATCGTATGATATATCCAAAATATTCTAGTGGCTGCATAATATGCAATTAATACATCGACCGTGTAATGACCTCGGGCAACTAGAACCATCACGATTCCAGTTAAGCTGGCTAACCAAGTTGCCCAATGGAATAGATAAAATTTCTTAGGAGTATCTGCAATGAAAACAACAGTTTCATGAGTAAAAGCCAGCAATGAAATTAATATTCATAGAAATTAAAAAATGAACGTGAAATAAAATTGCTTCATTCATTTACTATGTGTGCAACATGACTTACATTCCTGGATAAGAAGATACGCGGTTACTAAAATCACCGTATGTCCAGAGTAAATATAATCTCCACAATATGTTTGCTGACCATTGATGGAAAGTCCAAATCCACTGACCAACTGAATAACTCGTTTAGCAATTAAAAGAAATGATGTGTAGTTAGCTTTTGGCGAGCAGTAGTAAGTGTACGACGCGACAGGCAAAACTGTCACATACATTGTGATCGACCGCATTAAATACAGAACGCCAAGAATTACGAAAGCACGTCGGAATACGATCCACCTGCAAACAAAAAATAGACATCAAAATAGAAAAAATCATTTCGCCTCCATAACAAGAAACGCGAACAAAAGATTAGAAGTTCATAAAATTATGAAAATTAAGATCGTCATAACATCACTTCAGCATAGCCAGGAGTTAGGAGCACCAATCAGAAACAATAATTAACAACTCTCTGGCACATGGCAAACATAAAACCTCATCCAGTCTACACTTTCAGATTAACGACCAAATTCTTGATTACATAACCCGCTGGAAAACGTGTTTTGTAAACACGACCTTCAACCCATCAATTTTCAGGAAATAAAGATTCCCTAATTTCCCACCAATTCTAACTTGTATCATTACAGGACTGACATTTAATATCCGCTCATCTCACGGCTAAGGTGACCTTTAGAATTTGTTTCTAGGTTATGAGTTCCGCCGACATTTAGAGCAGCACATGACGGACGATGAGTAGTAATGAGCCGTGAAATCTGCACTGACATTGTCGAAATTTACCCTTAGACACAAGAAGAAGGTTATTGGGTACACTGAAATACTCGAAGGTTGCATGGAATGAGCGAAAAAATTATGCAAACAAGCAGAAGCCATAAAAACAGATTGACATTTGTTTTTACAGAAATTCCTATAAAACTAGATGTTTCCTTAAAAAACATTTTAGACAGATCATTTATCTCATCCTATAAACCTACATCTTTTATATAAATACAAAAGCCCACGGATACAGTGTTTTGAATAGCACTGACAGGAATTTCATACATCATATGTGTGTACGTACTTATGTACGAACATATGCACACACACATGCTTTTACATACATAGATACTTGAAATGGTGTACATTTTGACTGCCGCACAAAAGAGCTAGGAGTTAAATGAATTGAAAGCAGCGATAAAATGTCAAAACGAACATGAAAAATGTCTACGAGTAGTAAACAAGTTGACAACTTCCTGGAGAAAAAAACACCGAAGGCTTTTGTAGGAATAAAGGATTGGTAATATCCGGTGAGACCCTCAGGGATTGGGGGCATCGTTACCGTCATGATGTCGCGCCTCCAGAAAACATGCATTAAAAACTGGAAAAAATGCTTTTAGTGATATTAACAACCTACGCTAACATCTACTCTCGGCGCCTTTGGTACACCTATATGTGTTACCTATAATAGGACTTTCTGAACGCCGAAATTATATTACGTGATTAGTTACACCGCCGATGGTGAGTAAACACGATCCTTTATCTGTAATTAGTGGATTACTAAACACCTTCAAGGTGATACTTGCTGATGATAACTACAAGATGTAATTGCAAATAATAAGTAAAAGTATCAAGAAGGATATATTATTCAATGGATAATTTCCTATAATAATTCTACTTAATTCAGTGCTTCTAATGGCTATGCTGACGTCAATGTTTTTGTCGATCGGTAACCTGTCCCGAAAATCAAGTGTAGAAGTGTAGACAACTCACCTATGCTTGTGAAAGATCATAATGAAAAAGGTGACGGCCGTCATGATAATGATGAGTATTTCCGACACATCTAGTGCCCAGTCTTGTGTGTTGACGTTGTCTAGAACAATGTCGGGAAGGGGTTTAGAGGTATTCCGGTCGGGCAGTCTTTCATGCGTAAGGGCTAAAGAAAGAGTGGCCAGTATGAAATTACAAAAGAGAAATACGAAAGCAACTGCTGTTTTTCGTTTTTCTTTTGGGAATCTTTTGCACGATCCCAACTCATCTTCCTCGCCAGTTCGACTCAATGGAGGAATGTCAATTCGAACTGCTGAGCCGTTGCGCTTTTCATCCTGCAATAAAACATACACACACACACTCAAAACCATTGTAGTAACATGACAAAAATAATACATTAAATGAAATATGGATTTGACAATAGTCTCATGTCAGACATCATTTCCTATTCCATTCCCAGATCCCGGCCAAATATACTCAGTGTTGGTTGACTGAGCTTTTCTTGTGAACTTGCAATTCAGACGAATTACGTGCTACATCTAGAAAAAACTGACATAGGAAAGCTTTAAAAGCATTCGATTCTGTCTCAGCAAGAGGTTGTTATTCTTACCAAATCCTACTTCATACCTTTGCTCAGGGTGAGCTGAAGCGTGTCCGATTTCGATTTTCACTTACATACATACATATGTCTATATATATGTTTCACACATTCTGACCAGCTTAGCTAGATGTCACAAATCTTATTTTCATAACGACCTCCCTAAGTCTCCCAATGTCCCAATGGGATTTATTTTTTTGTAACGGAAGGTACTTTTTACCTCCTGCATGTAAGTTTTCAAATGCGAAACAATTTGTCACTTGGTTCCAACAGTCGTAGCACAAAGTTCCATTGAAACCGAAGAAAATCATTATTTTTTTCTACCAACTGACATGACACAAGGAAAGAACATCTACCACCTTACTTTTACAGTGTAAAAGGAGATGTACCAAACAGTATCTGTTCTCTTTCTCTGGAATTGGAACCAGAGGATAAAACGAACTAAAATATTGGAACAAATCAAAAAAGAGCTATTATCTTCCCAATATTTCTGCGCAATGCAAGCAGATAACCCGCACAATTTACTTCTACAAAGTTAACCTACTATTCACATCCTGACATCATGTGCATGGGCAGATTCTGCAAAACAAGCACTCCTCCAATATTTGCCCAGTCAGTCGAGGCGACCGTTACTGCTGAAGAGGCACACATCTTTGAGCAGCTACCTATAACAATGTAATATTTACTAGGGACACACTTACATCCATCCCTGTTTATCATGTTACAGCCCATTAAAAAACGTACATATACAGTTGTGTACTCTACATAAGCTGGCCCGTAAACATAAGTTTCAAAATATGTAATTACTCCTTGCAGTTAAGTAAACCCACTGTACCGTCAAACGAGGAAATACACCTTGCACAAATAAGGCACCTGACTACCTACTACTGCTACTACTACTATCTGTACTACCAACTAGGGCTGAAAAACAAAGGGCGACGGTGAAGTAGTATGGATGTATGTAACTGTAACTTAACTACATACTTACTTCAACATCCCCACAACTATTTCTCCTGAGAAGAGCTTCGGATTCATCTTTCTCTGGAAATGAGTTCGTCTCCTCAAACATATACCTCTTCCAAATCCAGGGAAAATACGCAAATGCCGTCATAGTGAAAACACAATTTTTTTTTCACAACAACCCGTCTCTCAAATACATACACTACTTTGGACACAAATAACCCACTGTAAACAGCAAGGGCTTTTTTCCCATGTAACTATATACTGCACTTGCTTCCTTTCTCATAAGATCCGAGAATCTCCAAATGTATTTACCACATTTTCACTCCAGAACCTTGTTTTCTCTTCAATATGTGTACGAAACCCTTTCCTTGAAATTAATGAGAAAAGTTTTACAAAAAGTAAATAGAGCACTCTTTGAACATTTGTTTAGCTATGTATGCACAACGAAGTATAAAAGCACATACGCTAATTTTTTTCGACTTTCTTCAATTCACTCCATATTGAATACTTTTTTTTTCTCGTATTACTTCATTCTACAGACAGTACATTTGCGTACCGTTCCAGGAAAAAAAGAACTTCCAAAATTTCACTTTATATTTGTTTAGTTTATTTTTGAAGGAGAAAGTTTAAAGGTTTAAAGAACAGAGATAAGATGTTAGAGTTTCACACAAACGTGAGTACCTACACATAAGCGAGCTTATGCAATGGTTTTAATTATAATAATTATTATAACATCCGTACTCCGACTTTTTGAAACCTCTTGAATTAGCTGAAAGAGTTGTGTAATGTGGAACGGATCACATGTGTACTTCTAAACAGATACTCGAGATATGAAAAGGAATTATCACAGTAAATAATCACTGGACTGAAATAGGGACCCCAACGGTATGGAAGATATTCCTACAGCTACTAGCGACTAGCAGTTCACTCTGCTCAACTCAAAAAATTATCTTCAGTTTATCATATGACAATATCAACTCTCTAAACCAAGAATAGTGTATGGATGTGGATGTCCCTCCAAGTGAGAGATAAGACAGTGCATTAACTTAGCCTCAGCAATAATGCTCTACACATATATGTACTATCACACTGTGGAATTATGTTCCACTTATAACAGTAATTTCTCTTATTTAGACAGATTTAAAATGCTAAATATCTGGATCAATATATAGAGTCATACGATTCGCGTCACTCCATAGGAATTAATATAATTACATAATAATAGTATATGACAACCCCATAACGTCCTAGCCCTCGTTCGTTACTTTGGCTACTTCAATACAAGTACTTAGAGGCATAGCTATCCATAATTTGAATCACCACTACGAAGACACAACTCAGAAACGACGCTGCATTTCAGCTTTTAGGATTCTGTTTATTTTTCCTTATTGAAATTAGAAGAGCCGATTGCAATACGTCCCTAGCCAACTATATGTAGTACCGTGTCGTTACACATAACAGAGGACTGTATTTTACGTCAATCATATTGTCATGACAGCATCCACTACAGAAGCTGAGTTACATGCATGTACAATCACATATGGATGAACAAACCCAATTCGCACCAATTATAAGTACTCCCTTGTTGGTCAACATTATTTATAAGGAATACCTACTTATTTTCAAGGAAGAAATTCAAAACAAACTAATGTGATTCACTAATATGTAGCTGACTTACATACAAGAATTAGTAAACATTTTTCGTACATACTCCGGTTATCTAAAACAAAACGTACATAGATCCTGAAATCAGGAACTTTCCAATTCATACCATTATTGACAATGACTGATTGGGAAAAGCCATGAGGAGCGCAATTTCCTCATGCGTGTATAAATTACAACACAATTAAAACTCATATCATAAAATACAGTACTAACAAGTCAATCAACTACTTCTGACTTATCAACGGTTTTCGTTTTAGTTCAATTGCAAATTTATAGTATAATAGCTTTTGAACTACAAACCTGAAAAATCATAATTATTATTATTCTAGTGATAAAAGGATAAGAGTGAATTGACAGAGTTCAATTCGTTCTCAAAATAAAGGAAGTACATAACCAGCGTTTTAAACAGCCATGGGCTTATCTTGACGAGACAAAACCTATACATATGTAATTATATTTTCCACCTCTACCAACACTACAAATATGCTCACATATTTTTCTTGAAACTTTAATTCAATCAAAACGGGGACGTTATTGAACGCAATAAGTGATACTTCCCAACACTAATGTGTCTTTCCAAGTGATTAAACCACAGAAACCAGATACAACTCAGAGTTATATTTATATGTATATGTAATTATATTGGAGTTACTCCAACCATTATCAATTAAGTCTACGACATTTAAACAGGACTAATGGACATAGACACAGTGACAAACGAAATAAATTTTGCCTTGAAATCTTGCCTTTTAGATCAAATTATCTCAAGATGGTTATCTCTTACAATTAGTTCAGACTCGACGTGAAGTCATTTCCCTACCCTATAGTGTTACAAGAATCAAATTAAATGATAAGGAATAAAACTACAGAAAAACATAAAAATGAGTAATTTGTAGCGTAGCGAAAAATTCTTTTTTTTTCTTTGACCATGAGCGACATTCAATGTCCTGATGTTTGTTATTGCCATTATGTATATGGATTAGTTAATAAGTGCGGAGCATGGACATCAGTTTGAAAGCAATAAAAGGAAATTGGGAGAGGAAGATCAAATTCTTCTTGTCATACACATGATGAGTGGGATCAAAGATGCTGGAAAGAGTCCTCGCAAGGTCAAAGCTGCAATATAAGTCGCTCCTACACGATTTTAAGAATTTCCAACAAATTTGTTTCATCTTTCATAAACGGCACTACTACATACATACATACATACCTACATATGTATGTATGTACGAGATCTCATCCAAATACGCATGGCTGGGTCAAAGATTCAGGATAAATGCAACTCCCTACCAACTAAAACATATCCTACAGTCAAAATTTCATTTGTGGTAGTAAATGACGACTGAGATGATTTCTTTCTCTCCTTTCATGACATGATTTATATAAGGATGATGATGATGGTGATGGAAATGAAAAACCGCAAAGATTCATTCCTCTCTCATGTGCATCCATCATGGGCCTGTCTCATCCAATAAAGCCTTTCCAATTGATCGTGCAAGTTGAACCTAACGACTTCTTACATAACAATACGCCTGTAAGCTGAGCCTCAAGGAGGAGAGCCATATATATATATATATAAATACTTAGATACATATGCGTCTTTCCCTTCTAATAAACGCGGACCACAGCGTATATATGTATGTACATGAACCACCCATGAGATACGCTGAATGATATCGGTACATACATAAATACATACGTTAAACGTAACTATGTCTGCACCTACAAACCCATTCCTAAGGGCCACAGATTTTATTCTCCATAACTTCGTATTATATCCCAACAGTCAGTAAATCCACTAGAAATCCAAACACGCTGACAACCAGCTAATTTGAAAATGAAAAGGGAACAGGCATATGTATTTAATGTACACAGTCGTTATGGACGTTAACACCACTAGTTGTAATTATATAATTTTAGCTATAAGTATACATTATTAAATACCTAGTTGGTGGATTTTTGACTCCCCGCTAAATTATTACTAAAAATCTGGGCTAGATTCTAGGAACTGATTCTGTTTTCGGGAATTATTCTAGCTGGAAGAAAAACGTCAAAAAAGGATAAATGTAGGAATGAACGCAATGTAAAACATTCAAAATTTATATCTCATCAGTAGAACAATGCTTCATTGGAACAACAATCGATATAGTTGGTAACATCCTGAATTAAGAGGAAGGAAGCCTTCGCAATTTACATCGGATGTGGTGCACTTATCGTTATTTGCGATGGCTGACCACCACTACACAGTATGTACGTATAGCTAATCACGTTAATGACAAAATTTCCGTTTAATAAAGTGAAGAGCCAGAAAGTTAACGGCACCCTTGAATCATTTAACCAAAGATACATAGTTCATGTGCAAATATAAGTATATCTATAATTATATGTATCTTAATGTTGAATGTGAGCATGCACAAGTACACTGATACATACGTAATTAGATCCCAACTTCCCGTCAGCTAAATGAGGCTCTAACAAAGAGGAGACTCAACAACCAACCACAATATACGAACAAACTTGTCCCATGTCTTCAAGATGAGATCTTGTATTTTGGGATGTGTATTCTGTGTATGTAGTGTACCATACGTCTGGATAAACTGGGGTGTACATACATACATATGCGGAACGCTATTATTGCTCATACATACATATATGTACGTACACTAACACGATAATAGGAGACACTGGTTAGACCCACTAACAGAGTAGGAATCCCATCCAGGCGTCTCCTCCTCTCACATCCTTTTTAATATAATCAGGAAACTGAAAGCATGTACGTATGTACCTATGAAGTATTGATTACTTCATATAGCAATACTTATATGTATATATCTAAATACAGCCAAAGTATTAGTATTACTGACTTTACTTCAACTCTCTACCTATAATACAGAATACTCCCAAGTGGAATGCATACCAATGGAGTCTCTATCTATCAAAATCAAGTTGTTGGTGAACCCGGTGAACGACTTGATTCGTGTTCGATGAAATTTGGATCAATTTCTGTAGTCCAACTTTCTCCATTTATAATCATCACAAGCTTTCCTAAAAAGTTATGTAATATATTTATTAGAAAAATTTTACCTAGTAATAATAGAAAATGAAGGGAGTTCAACCATCTTTCAAGCTCTACTTCAATTTTTCCAGAGGAAAAATATTTTATCTTCTTGAGCTCGCAGTCAGTCGACAAGTTTATTGATTGTAAAAGTATTGATCCCGCTCTTTGATAGTTCTTTATTATTTTCCTATAGTCGAAAATCTTGTGCTTGAAGACTACCCTAGATTTTCAATATGCCATCAAAATACTAGGATTCTACCTTTTATCTCATAAATAGTAACCGTCTATATAGATATAATGGAATTCCAACTGAGACGTCTCATGTCTACATAATAAAGCAAGAACTTCCAACTGCGGAGTAATTAATCTTCCTATATGATATTATCTAACAAGAGAAAAGTGCAACTTTAGTTTGAGTGAGCGTCGGAATACTACGCTGTTTCAGAATTTCCCTGGAAATTCTTAGAAACACTCTCACTGCACACATATAATTACATAGACTGTACACATATCTGTATCTACACGTACAGAAAGTACAGAATATGTACTTAATGTGTCCGTAATTGCGTTCCCAGAAAATGGATCGCAGCATGTTAAGATAGAAATAGTAGATGTCGGAATTAAATCAAACTTTTTAAATCAATAAGTCAGGCGGGCTATTTGCAAGTAAGTATAAGGTATGGTCTTAAATTGCATTTTGTGGGAGAGAAAAACTTTTCCTTTGAATAAAAAAGATGTGAACTTCTGATTCAAGGAAAACTATCTGATAGTTTTGTAATCATAGTTGGGGACTAAATAAATTCTGAAATACTTTCAGATGACTCCCCCGACACTTTGGGGAGAAGTGTACCAAATTACAGTCATATACTATCATCATCGTCAAAAACAAGGAGAATCAATACCTTTCTTATAAGTTAGAAAACTAAACATGAATTATTTTTCCTCCTGACTAGGAATGCGACATATACATATGTACATACATCCAAAGGTCCTCATTTTAATAACCTATTACATTTTATTACTTCCCAATCTTACTCAGTCAGTAAGATTCTACTTTTATAATTTTCTTTTCTTTTTGCCCCTTGGATATCTTAACGAGTTTGTTACGCATGAGTCAAAGTATTTTTAAAAGAAGCTTTGAATCCCTAATCGCTAAAGTCAACTCATTGCTCGTTCCCAGGAAAATTTTAATCCGCGAATACGCTGACAAAAATAGCCACTTTTTTCCTGTATATACATTAGCTCACTTGCGTTGGTGAAACAGGAAATGATGCTGATAAATCTCATCATAGTTGATATTGTTTTAATGGCTAATTTAACCTCTGTATTCTGTATACACATATACTTATGTAAAATCATTACAAACAAAATGAAAGGGGAAAAGCATAAAACTTACAGGGGCTTCATCTATCAGCTCATCATGACCTCCACTACCCCAACCATTGTTGCATTCATGGAGTAAGGGCTGCCGTTGGAATAATAAATCTCCGCTGTTGGTGGACATCGGACTTGAACTATTCGAATATGTATTGGCGATTCCAGACTTGCTTTCTCTACCTTGAGAGGTGGTGACGACAGGTGTGGAGAGAACGTTGACGTTGACTCCACTATTGGCAGCACTCACGAGACCCAATGCCAGACCTAGACCCAGTGGTTGGCCACGAGAAGGGAGACTATCACTTCGTTGGGTATTAATACCGTTACTACTGTACTCTAAATTGTTGTTGTTGTTGTTGTTACTTCCGAAGTTGCAGTTGTTCGTACTTAACGTTAAACTTTGACTGCTACTATGAACGCTTCTACTTGTGGATGATGGGTGGCGATTTGTCACGACCGTTGACGTTGCTTGTCCTCCTCCACCACTCACTACAAGAATCTGAGAGGGTTCTGCAAAGCTGCCGTAGTCAGTCTTGTTGTCTGATAATACCACCATTCTGAAATGAAAGCAAACATTGCCAATAACCACACTGCATGATCCGCTAAATCCATTTATTTTAGAAACATTACTTCCGAGTTGTCCACCACCTCGAATCGTTTAAAGTGTCTTCAAAATTCGAATCTCCACTTAAATCACCAACTCCAGGATTATTTCTTATACTTCCTCTACTACTCTCGTTAGTAATCCTCAAACTACAGTGACTCTACCTTAACTCCAAAAATTACTTCAAAACACTAAACAAGAGTTCGTAATTACTGGTACATTACATACGTGCAATAGGTCATGTGAAGGTATTTACCTGGTTTATTTTCCATTGAAGTTTAGCAATAATTCAAAGAAATTCAGCTGGTATTCTTTTTCGCACACTTTACAGCCCTTGTAATTTTGAATACAATCAATGCAACAAAGTCAGATCTCTTTTGGAATAGTAATTGCTCCGAGTAAAAAGTAACATATTATACTCATCCAGGTAAAACAGAGAAATATTTGATTTTTCACTGCTTCATACTTGACACAAGTTTAAATTCCAGTTGCTTTGATTTAAGTAAACACCCAGTGAGGTTCCTCTTTTCTATCATGCGTGTTGAAGTCACTATGCACCTTTATCAATGATTCCGGATACACACTCTACAGATGAGATTTTTCCTCGCTTTAATTTAATTTAAGCAAGCTTGTAAAAATAGTAGCTTCACAGTCTTTTCATATTAACTATATGTAATTACTTCTCCGGGTTGGCTGGGACTGGTACACGGCAGCAGCGTTTGCAGCAACTGATTCCCCGTCCAAATTATATGTTTAGGTAGGTCTTCTGAAAGTAAGGAAAAAAAACAATGAAAGTTAATAAACCCCTCCCTCAATTTCCTTCCTTCTATTTCACTTCTTTTCCTATTCGTAACCATATATTTATACATACATAGATATATATAATTACATAATATATCAGCATATGTAGTACACTGGTGGAAGTAGCAAAGCAAATTCAATTAGGTATTATCTAATGCCCATCGTAAAACCAAATGTAGTATTCCCCGAAGATTTTCCTCATCCATGTTCCTACTACCGCAGTTATTTTCAGGAGTGGTTAGGTTTGCAGTAAATTGTTACACATAAAATATGACATTGTTTCTACACTCGTACAGAAATTACATACAAACCTTCCCTTATATAATTATGTACATGAATCCACTTCCACATATTTGCGTGCTAAATACACCATCTCATTAATAACTTCAAAACAAACACTAAACGTGCAAAGGAATGACTAGCTGGTTTTTTCTACTGAATTAAATGACTGTGTACAGACTACAGACAGACATATTTAGACAGATACATGTAAAAATTGCAAAATAATATTCAAATGAGCAAAAAAAAACACGAATACGTACATCCTCATGTGATACCAAACACACTAACCGCATACATCCATATGAATGCTTTTATAAATAAAATCCTCAATTTATAAAATTAAAACTTGCCGTGCAAGTGTTGGGTCTACCGCCCACTCAACTACCCAACATGGAAGTGCTAATGTATTAAATACACTACAACTCAACCTTATGTGCTCAGGACCTCCATAGTTCATTTTTTACTGATCCAATGTCAAAACTATTCCAAATCTTTTTATTAACTCTCTCATTGTTTCTCGTGAAAGGTTCTCAAATTAATTTTGTAAATCTCCATGCTTAATACCTGTAATCATTGCATGCACATATGTATAGATATAATTACTTATGTGTATCTACATGTACAAGTCCCACACATCTCTTTATTTTAGATCATCACATTAAATCTACTCAATTCAAAACTATGAAAGCCCTTCGATTGACTGTACTCCTCTCATAGCATCCAGGGAATGGACGTAACAGACAAGAGCTTTATTACTATTCTTGGAGTCATCTAATTGAAAGGAAAAATATGTCGAATCGAATCCACGACAGAAAGAACCTTTGCTATAAATCCCTGATGTAAGAAGAGTAAGAGATGAGTCTGTCTATCTGTCACTTCTTGTCTCCGTAATAAGTTACTTCAATTGACTAGTACTTGTACTACTTGTGCACTGGCAGACTGATGAATACTTTGGCAAACTCTCTTTTATCGTAGGTAAAATAAATGTCAAAGACCTACCTATGACATCAATTTGAAGCTATACTTGCTGCATACAAAAGTAGTTTAAGTACATAAAAATACTACAACATAATTACAGCAACCTCACAATCAGAAGACTTGAATGGAACTGACTGTTGAAAGCTAATGCACGAATGCATTACACAACTAACTGACTGCAAACCTTCAAGAGTTGTCATTCTAAATAATCTTGTTACACAGTAAACATAGACCAATTACCCCCAAATAGTACCTGCTTCCATAACTTCACTCATCAATACAACAGAAGCCACACACACACACACAAACACTAGACACACAGAAACGCAGAAAAGAAAACCATACCAAGAGATAATTACTAGCACGTGTCACATTACTATGGAACTTTCCACTTACAGAAAATAACACTACGGCCAAATTGATGTCTATACAAATGTAGTGTCTATCTTAATATAAGAGGACATTATTCACAATAAACTAATGCAATAAATACAAATCTAAATACTGATACTCACGAATAATTATATAAGAGCAACGGAGGTCTTAAAAGCTTTTGATACAGAAACACAATAAATGAAAACATGATGTAGGAGAGTTGTGGTGCCTTCATCCTCATTGCGAATGATTCACTTTTCCTAGAATGAATCCCACAACAGAACGTTTCCCAGTTCCTATATTAACTATCAATTTTATTAACTGTAATAATTATCTATCTCTATCTATCCCTTTACTAACTTTTCCATTACTATAATTGATATTGACAAACACTAAAAATGTTGATATTGTCAATATTCAAACGTAAACTCACATAAAAATGTATATAAGGTAGCCCGTTCCAAGCACTACAGTGACGCCACTGATGGAAGAAAATGTGAAATGAACCTCTCTCTCTTTCTAGCTTTTAGAGTGACACTTTTTTTTTTCATTTCTACATTTACTAAAGTTTTTATTACATTTGGTTACTTAAGCCTAAAATCGATATCAGTTTCAATCCACTACAGATTCAGAGGCTAATACAGTTAGTATAACGAGTTTTGGGGGGATTCAGTATCTCCATGCGAGTGGATTGTTACATTAAAAAAATATGGTATTAGGTTAGGGTTTTAGGCACTAGTACTAGGAACTGGAGGTTCTATTCAAGAACAGAAGCATACATAAGTTACAATACCTGCATACATATGTATGTGGATAATATCTAAATATCTAAATATCTGAAATGTTATCCAGGAGGACGGCTCATACAAGCAAAGATTTAAGTAACTAATCAATTTTTTTGGTTTCGGTTCGTTGTTGTCATTCCCATCGAATTTCCCTTGTAATGGACTTCCTTTCTACCTTTCCGAACAAACTATAATCTTTTCTGGCTTTCTCCGTCAAACACAAAGTCTACATACTTAGGAATCAGAAGCATCCATAATATCCCAGTATTCCAGAGACTACGAATCAATAAATTACAAATAAGTGAATGAAAACTATGACCTGTGACACTCCCCTGATCAGTAGAATTCTACATATATTAAAAATTCCACTACTGTACTGTATACATTCTCATTCTTGTCGAATCAATCTGACAAGCAGCAAAAGGGTGACAGAAACCCTTGCATCAGATATATAATATATCAAAATCGAGGTCAAAAGGGTCTAACAATGATGAGAATAAAGCACTAGTATGTATCCATATTTATGCATGTAGATAAATAATAAATTACTTAAATACATATACAATCATTTTATATGCTTCACATTTTGACCTACACAAAATGCAATGCAGCATCCTAAATGTCCATAATATAGAATAGCAATAATTATAGTAAATTCATAACCCATGACTTTATTGTTTCAAAGAGATGTTTATGTAGGTATTACTACTTGTAGGCTTACTAATAAACGATTTCAGTATTTCCGGATTCTTCAACGATTTTTAGATCTTGTACAAAAAAATAATAGTAAAATCAAATAAAGATAATACACAAACTGAATGCCCAAAATTAATTCCCCATGAAAGCATTAAATACTTTCATTTATTCGACCCATCGGATACAAAGCCTCAGTCTCACCACCGACTTGTTCTCAGCAAGAAAGAGTTACAGTAATAAAAATACGATGTCAAAGTTTAGGATTTCCCATGCAATCTTCCTCGATTTTTTTTAACGATTGATTGTGATACTCACATTATTCAAGCTTTCTACCGTATACGTGTATCAAAGAATGACTATATTCTTAAAACGCCACTGCTTGTAAGTAAAGTTTTTGTAATGACGACAGTTTACGCCCATCGGTTTCCATATTCTAATATGAACTTTGATCTCTTGGTGAGTGATCGAAATAATCTTGAAAATTACTCTATCTATCAAGGATCATCAACTATCAAATAATAATAAATTATTATTGATACTGTCGGCTGTGAACTTTAAAAACCGACGCCTCTTTCGCCCAGAAAGAAGAAAGTTAAACATTGTCGACGCGATAAAACAGCTAGGGCTAACAACCAGAAATTTTCCATGATTGAATATAATAACCTCCCCAGCTTAAAAGTTTACAACTAATTAAAAAACAAAAGCGCCAAAGAAGCCAAGTCAGCGACTTTGGAGTAGAAACAAAATCTTTAAGCCCTAGTTAGTGCGTGCCAAGCATCTCTGTCACATGTACGTACGTACAATAACGATACAAAAAAAACAGTATAGTTCCGTGAAATCTTCTTCCAGTAGTAACATTACGTTTTTGAGTTCACACACAGGCACATTATAATTATTTGCCTACACAATATAATTACTCAAATACATACATACATACATAGCTTCTTCCCCTTTAATTCACAAGGATTCACAAGGATTCACATGTTTACAGTTAAGCATAAAATTGTTCTTATGTCTACATATAATTATTCATCTATAATTACTCATATATGCGCATTAGTTTTTGGAACCCCTTAAGGCTGAAAAGTATCAATGTACGATGGAGCGAGTTAAGCGCATTAATGGATTCGTTCATAGCATAACTACCTACTACATAATGAGCACATTTAACATTTAAGGCTTGTCTTTAGCAATTCATAATAAATGAGGCTAGAGACTAGAGAGCTAAAGAGGATGGGTATATAAGGGAAGTATTAAAATGTATGTATATTCTGACCAACTCTACTAAAGCACACGCTAAAACTTGAAGTATAATGTCTTTGTCTGCTCATTGTCAGTGTACATACCTACAAGACCATCTGTAAGTATTACTACGAAACCAAACCCAAGGCACGAAACCTATCTATTTAGAATTTCGAAAAAGGTGCTTTTCCTATAAACGTACCAGTGTTAACAATAGTTACTTGTATACGATCTTCAAAAGTTTCATTCAACTCTGAAGTTTTCATGTGGGAACTGTACGGTTGAGTAGTTTGGGATAATAAGTATCTATATCTAAAGGAAATGGCAAACAATAGTGTTTTTATGTCACTGGGCCTGTGTATCCACTATCTACACATTTTTACATAATTACTTATGACGAAACTCCGGGAGAATCAGAATTAGTGGACTATTTTCCACAGATAGTTTCCTATAATTATTCAACCCTACTCCAACATGCACATGGACACCGAGAAGGTCGTAGGGAACTTTATTTAGTCACATATAATTTTATTTATACGATTCAGGTTAATCATATATAATATCAAACCGAGCTAGTATCATTCCAGTCCCCCGGACTGGTAGATACTAGAATGCAATTAAAAGTTCCATAATCATTACCCTTTAACCTTCCTCAGCAAAATTATGGATAGACACGAAAATGTCACGAAAGAGCGGTGATAACATAATTGACTAATTCCACTAACTGTAAGTGGTGTGTAGGGCCCAGCATCTCGAATTACATATAGATAGTGTGTTATTAGTAGATATAATATAGAAGACCCCAAAAAAATTATAAAGCGAAAGTAAAAACTCAATTACTTCTTGGATCATGTTTGCTGCACAGGCATATCTATCTAGTACGTACATGAAACGAAACAACTCCATTAGAAGTGCACACAAACAACACCCCACTGAGGCTAAAAATTCGATAAATGATTGACAACAAATTTGTACATAAATACAAACACTGTGCCTATCTACTCAACTTGTACTCAACTTTTCCCCAAGACTTGAGAACGCTGAAATGCTAACGCTTGTTGGATACAAATATCAGTGATTTGTACTCACGATGACATTTCCAAACAAGTGAAGATAGTAAGAGAATTCTGCCTAATAAATCTATATTCATATAGTACTACCACATTTCTTGAGTTCCGCCTCCACAAATGCAAATTACGGTCCTTAAGATATCCACTATCACTGGATATTTATCCTCACTCCTTCCTTATACCATTAAAATAATTAACAAACATGCATCCATGAGCATAGACATACTTATACAATAAGCTATTACATACATCCCTCATTTAAAAAAAAATATCCTGACGTCTTTGGATATGCGGACGCTTCTGACTGTAAGTGAGCCAAACCTCGAAATTTACAAGTTTACAAGTTGTAAATCTTTGAATGGCGATCACTTAATCATCATTCATAACTATCAAGTGGGAATAACTTTATCAAAGCCGGAAATGCGATGAAAAATCAGCTATATGGCGTAGCAAAGTTTTCCCATGTATGTGTAAAAAGATACACTTCAATCCTATATTTGTAATAATTACATATCTCATATATATCTATGTGTATGTATGTGCTTTATTTGAGCTTTAACTTTTCCATTTTGTTTGTTGATTATGTATTTATCAAAAAGATTATCTCCATGTACGGATTCGGACTACGAACCATGTAGACTGAATGCTTTTCAAATATCTAAAAATGCATCTGTAAAAAATGTAAATAATTTCAATTTCGGATTTCTCCTTTAAACTTGGTAAATATACCATGGTGAAAGTATTCAGAGACAGGTATAGAAACTGTCTTCTCTTCAAAAAAAAAAAGAAAAACAATCAATCTTGTCTGCTTGAGTTACTAAAGACGCAAAGTTTTATTCCCCCTGTCAAATGTGTCTCATTCATAGGAAAGTAGGAGTGGAAAATGCTCCTGAAAACTAGTCGGACAGTGGTGTTGCGCTGGTGTCAGTCAGGATGGAAAAGGATAAATTGCTTTTGCTAACTGGTCTAGTCTCTATGTATCTATCTACTTGTCTCTCAACCTGAGCAAAAAGACAGACGAATTTCCGGATATAAACTTTCACGTGAATCCAAAACAAACTAAAACTTCGCCACTATTATTTGTAGACCTGGGATGAGAGAAAGCGTCGAGGTGGCTAAAAGGCTCCTACTGAAGTATCTACCTATCTCTTAGAGTTGTCCTTCGAGAATTATTAATTGGAATAACAACTCCTGCTATCCTTACAAAGGTATTTGACAAGTTACACAAAATAACTGTCACCTAATCCCAAGATATCGTACAGATTCAGATACAATTTATCACATCTTCCCTCATAAGTTTTAAAGTTAAGAAAGGCGCCAGTCAGGAGTCAACTACCTAATAATGCTAGTTATATGCAGGATGCCTAGTGTAGTGTAGAGCCCCTCTTTTTGATTACCCAGTTACAAGTTACGGAAATACTACACATGACCTGTGTCTACAGACTACTACTGTCTACTACAGTCTGCGTCTGCAGGCAGAGAATACAATACAAACACTCAGAAACATAACCGCAAGAATACCGCACTCTGTATACGCTGACACTACATTTCTTTCAATTTTAAAGGCTCCTTCATGCTGTAACTATCCTGAAAACCATCCCTAATAAAATAAATTCAATATATCAAGAAGATGTGGAACAACAGGGAAAAACTCTTGAACTGTCACATAAAATACAGCTCGGGTCTGGGATTGTATTATTTTAGACTTGGAAATCTTGGAATTTGTCAAGGAAGCCTCGTCCCTTCTAAACTTTGTTCCCAACGCTCCGACGCCATGGAATCAATATAAACACACATACAACTGCTCCACACTTTTATCCGTAGACACTAGATCCACACACTAAAAAAAAAGCTGTAAGACAATAAAGAGAGAAAGGATCGAAGATGTAATTTGATACTGAACGAGAGAGAGAGAGAGAGAGAGAGAGAGAGAGAGAGAGAGAGAGATGCTAAATATACAAACACTCTGTCAAGTTCTATTATAGTGACAACTGTGACAAAACAGAGACGACAGTTGATGAGAACCGTGCCGGTTGTGCAAGTACAGCTAGTACAAGTACTTGTATTTATATGTATGAACATACTGATATTCCGTGGCAATCAACAAATTCAAATGACAGATATATACAGTATTTAGTATTAACGGATACTTGTTGGATTCCATAATGCATACACAGCTCACAGAACCACTTCTATCTTCTATTACTTATTTACTTCAATATTTGCAAGTAATTTCACTATGTATGTACAATGTACCTATCTGACCGTATTGATACATACCTATATACAAAAATATGTAGAGATATAATACACACAGATGTGTCTGACGAGGCGTGGAATTTCAATCCCCATTGAATGTCTCCATTATAATAAACGGTAGCTTCAGGAATAATTATTTTCACTCGAAATCTACCAAATGAATTACCGTAACAGCGAGCAGCACCTGGCATTGGAACTCCCGAGTTCTCACCGTACTTTCTCAAGCTTAGTGAACTCAACTCAGGTGAAAACCCTACAATTTGAAAGGAGTCACGAGTAAGGGATATTATGAAAGTTTGTTCCTCCAGGATACCTCGCTTCACTTCCCCATCGCGTATATATTTGTCTGTGTCTGAAGCACTACTGCCGCTGCCTATACTTTCAGAGGGAACGTCATGGCTGTGAAAAAAATAAATTCATACACATCCATATAATAGTATAGTACTGACACTGACTCACTCAGTCAAAGGGGGGAATGCTCTCCATATATATATAATATTTAATACTAGGCCCATCTTGTCATATATAAACGAACACTGCAGCACTACTACAATCTATCATTCATAAAAATAGTATAATAAATATGATATAAAAGTCTGCCTTCATGTAATTACAATATGGGGAAAATATATACATGTAGGACTTCAATTTATCTGTACATACATACATACCTACATATATCCAGAGGTTTCCTTATTATACATCTATCCAGTAATAATTTCACTTATTGTTAGTACATCTCTGTGTTACTGTAATATTATTAGAGTGTAGAGTATGATTTATTTCAAACTACCTACCTTATTCAAACTACATACCTAAACACTCCCGGGTACTTTACTCTGACTTCAAGAAAATATGCAGAATTATTGCTATTATTATTTGAGTTCCCTGTTCCCTTCCATTGATGCTTCCTAGTCTAGTTAGTTTCCCAGTTGGTAGGCCTAACTTAGATAATAAATGTACTATAGAAACTATATACTTTGGTCGATTGGGCTTAAACAGTAAGTAACCTACCTTCTTAATGCCCGACATAATTATATGTATTAGACTGTGCACACAAAAAGAAACTTAACGTGGATATTACACTTGCACGAGGGTAGTTTCCTAGACCTGGAAGGAAATCATATGATAAGGTATTAAGGTGTAATTTGTAATTTTCCATTCAATTAGCATCTCTGTAATTACTATACTCGCACCCAGATATATCTATTTATATATACGCAGACGCCCGAAATGCAACAAAAAAAAACATAAATACTAGACTCGCCTTTCCTTTCTTGTGAAGCCCAAAAACAAAGGTACATACATACATATACTATGGATCAAACACGCGATTCCCTGTTCCGGGCATTCCTCTCTTACCCTTATTGATTCACCGTGAACTGCCTACACTGTTACATTGTTTTTTGTTAATTGTTGTATGTACGGCTATGTAAATGTAATGTACATATAGATAGATATGTGGAAGTAACACATTAATTGGTAACGTTTAATAATATAAATAGAGATTACAAAACATACTTCATTCAAATAACTTCATAAATAACAATTTCTATTTCTCCCTCACCCATTCTATGTACATTGTAATTATGTACACTCATTTAACGAGCCATAGACTCATTTACAGTTCCGCATACATTCCTGGAAGGACCAATAATAGAAAATATCTTTCACTCAAAGTCTTTGACATTTTGAGTTTAATTGTGAGCAAACGGAGGGAGAAGAGGAGAAGTTTGTTTGCTATGTAGTAGCACAAGGCTAGCAGTACAAGGCAACGGTATACACCTGAATCCTGGAAGTATTATGTATTAAGTAAATAAAAGCTTTATTTATAAAACTAAAACGTAAGCTAAGCTTATATACCTACACATGTACGTAATTGATTGGCAGATATACCCTTTCAAAAAATTAATTCCGACGTATACTTACTTACATACATATACACACACGTAAGCCTCCGTAATTCCCGCCTGACGCCTGCCGAGTATTATTTCTTTCAGAGAATTTCCATTTGGGAAATTAAAACTCAAACGACTCATCAGAGCAAGTCGTGCTAAACTTCAGATTTTACTAGCATTTCCTCACTCACTCCTCTCCTCGGATAGTAAGTATTATGTACTTATATATGGTCATATTATATCAAGTAACCACATATACTTACATGTCTCCTCTTCCAAGATTTACATATAACACATCGAAATTTAGCAACCGGCAAAAATATATAAGTACTTATATATAAGTATAAGAGTATCACATTTCTAAAGTTTGTCTCTCTGTCTCTGTACAATTAGCCTATAATAATTCCTACTTACAAGTTTAGTCATCTGAGGAAAAAGATACACCCGAAAGACGTGTGAAGTTTTTATCAGTCTTTCCACCCCACTTACAAAAATAATTACCTCTTACATCTACTCACTATTCAGCAGGAATTCACTTAAGGAAATATGCAAGACAGAAAATATCAGAGCTATTTCGGGAATGACGTAAAGACTACAGAGCCATTTTTCTTTAGTATAGTGATGCGATAACAATGGCTACGAAATGTGACAGTACAGAGAGAGAGAGAGAGAGATAGAGATAGCACCAATAATCAATAATTATTTTATAGATTAAAGTTTTCACCAGTTAGCCAAAGTTTCCCCATTAGTGTAGTTTTGAGCACACAAAATATTCATCCAAGCATGTAGCTACTCTTTCATTTCGATAAAAACCTCCTCCTGGATATTGATGAGTACACTTCAAAGGGCTAGAAGTACATATACTGGGTCGCTAAGATACTGGACTACTAATCTACATAAGAGCATGAAATAAATTTCAATACTTAACTTAACTACCTTACCAACAATAAACCTCATTCTCTGGCGTACGTATATGCCCTAAGGAAAGGAGTAATAGGGACAGCAAGGCAACATAACGACACAAGCGCATTTAGCTACTATACTATACAGAGATACCGAATTCATCATGAAACTTATATAAGCATGAAACTAAAAATTCCAGCGTCACTCTAAATACTCTCTAGAGAGTTCCCTCACAGTAACTTACACGAAAATTGATCATTATGTGTAAAAATGCACTTTGTTTCCCATTAAATCCCCAACTTCGGCTAACTTACTACTACATCATTCCAAAAAAGCAATTCCAGCAACTAGAAAAAATTTAAAATGGAACGGGTATCGAAATGAACTAATGATTTGAACTATGTATCTGTAAGTACAGTAAACTACATGAACGAACACACTGCAGTCTGCAGTTGCAGCTCACAATCAGCCACTGTCAAGTGCCATAACTATACACTACTACCAAGATCAATATATACATATTTGTAATCCATTTTCTGGCACAAAACGCGCCATAGATAGAGATACAATTACAGTAATTGACGGCATTGTTGTACTGCCACAGTTATACAGAAATAAAACACGATGGTTTGTACTAGCATATTAAATAGCATGCCACACTATAAAAGCCATCTTCTTTAGACTAGATATAGATACACAATAGCTACATACTAAAGCTAAAACTAGGCCTGTCTTCCCGTGTATTTACACCATAATAGTTAAATTCGACCCAAAAAAGCACACAGGAATGTGTATCAGAGTCACGTAACTATGTATCAGACAATAACTATGATTATCGATCATGAGTAGATACTAGACCACGTGGAATACATACGTACTTATACAAGTTTCATTTTCCTGCTTACAAATATACATGGAAAGGTAAAGGGTACACAAAAGAAGCAAGTCTACGATGAGATTTATTTGGAATCGACAACATACATATCTCTACCATATATGATATATGCTTATGTATCTATATATCAGTTTACTGTCACACTATACTGTAACCTGTAACTTTATAAGCACGACGGGGTGATGACGTAATACACACCAAATTGAGTGAACAACTTCTGACACAACACAAAGTTCTATTTTGTGCCCAAACCACAGTAAGTATACTTACTTATACTCCAATTCTACTCCTATTCACTGAGCAAATGTACTTATTGCTTCATCACTTAATTCTTATATATTGCGTCACCCTTGCTATTTTCTTACGACCGAAAACAGTTACTTATAAGCTCAAAAATGCATTTATACATACATATGCCTCTGTAATGTAATTAATTACATATGCCCATCAATAAACCCAATCACATTCACGGAGGAACTAACTAATGAGCCGAGCGAATTACAGTAGCTTAATCCATACATAATATGTAGTAGAAATAAACAAGGCAGCATGCTTACGTAATAACGTAATTACTATGTAAGTACAAGTACTCAATGCTATCTATAAGTATAAGTAAGCAAGGTTACTATACTGTACCTCTAGTATAGATATTAATTATAAAAGCAAGTGCTACGAATGTCCACAGTGATTACTCACTCATTCCCTTCCCCCTTCAGTTGTAATAATATGCATATTTACTATTACAAATGTTACTTTTCTAGTTCCAGTGTAGGTGAGGTAGTTACGGACACCAGGATGCCTTTTTATAAATTAATAAAGTAAGTTCTCATAACGTATGCAAAGAATATCCTATCCACAGTCTGAGTGTGAATTTCAATATTATCATTTTTAGTAAACTCGAGAAAAGAATTAGTGTAAACCAAAACCAGGAAGGAAGAAGACGGGCTGGGCTAGCTTACGAAACTATGTACTTATATTACGGATACAGAGGAAAAGCCTTATTTAATAACAAGGCAATAGCCCTATAAATACGATATGTTCAAAGTATTCTGGAACTACACAGGACTTTTACACATACTGTACATGTACAATATATACATACATCTTCGCATGCACTAATCGCTGATTAGACTAATATGTTCTCATTTCTCACGTTCCTTAAGCCTATTGATTTCCTCTTTAATCCCTGAAAATTGCTGTTCACAAAATTTCCTTGGCATGATATTATTAAAATTAATTTTGCATGTGTAGTATATGTCTATGAGGCGAGGAGGAATTTCATATGTAATTACATATGTACTGTAGTACACTACTACGTAAATAAATAAACTAATGTTATAGAAGGAAACCTACTACACATAATATGTATGGATTATTTTATACCATCCTCAGCTACTATTTTTACGCTGTTGCATTTTTATTACAAATCATCTAGAAATTTAAGGAAAAACTGAGCTGGATAAAGTTTGTGCCCTCATAAAAACGTGCTCAATTGATTTTTTTTTTCACAACCCCTAGAGACGCTACCCCTCACTGTTTGCATGGGACATTATAATCCTCCCATACAATTAAGCACGAAGAGTTTACAATAAAGTTAATCAAATAGTTACTGCTTAGCCAGGACACGACAAAAGAATTATTCAGCTTAACCAGGGAATTAATGTCATGACTATGTATCAACTTATGTGAGTATGTATGTATGTGTATGTATTTTGCTCCTTCCTTGCCCTCCTAGCTTCTTGCCCTCGTTTAATTCTCTAACAACTTCCCCGCACTGACGGAAATCAAGAGCCAGTGCATTACAGCCGATACATTAAAATGACTTAATTAAAACTAATTGCTCGATTGGTGCACAATACACTCTTGATAACGACATCGTCTTCCATAAATAAGGACAAGTTATATGCACCATACTGAAAATCTTAAATATATAAAAACATTTATAAATACACTAGAAACAATTGTCCCAGAAAGCCCTCGGATCGGAAGCTATTAACGATATAAATACACACCATTTTGTAAATACCACTTGCTCACAATCAGTACAGGACGAGTGAACAATAGCGACAAATCTCATTCTATAATGCTTTAAAAAGGATCCCCAAGCCAAGTCAAGTATTTTACGTGGAACCCTTTACGAAAGCTCATGGCATATTAAATTATGCTGATTCTTCTATTTAATTATTAATACAGACTCAAGAGCCAACACATAATAACAATTACTAGTACTATGGGGGCCTCGCCATGTGTTTTCAACCCATTGAATAATCATGGAATCTTCTTTTTTTTTCTATATGTAGCTACAGGCTACAGATCCTGAAACTAGTAGGAAAGAATGTAGTCCTACAATTTATAAGCAAACCTTTTGGTAATTATTGTGTGGGACTGGTCCCCAGCAATGTATAGCGCTGATGTTTTTTTTACACGATCACTCCATTTGTAGGGAAAAAAAAATTCCACGCCAAATGTCCAGACATTGCATAATTAGTAGTAACTGGTACTCACTCACACTCCTTACCGTCCATGCTGACTATACAATGGAAATCCAAGGATCCCGAACCTTCTGCGCAAAATATCAACGCCATAATTCTATTCAATCCCAAAGGGAATGAGTACTGTTATTACTACACTTCTGTCCTAGTTACATTCAAAGAATAAATTTAACCAGTAGTAGGTACATAAGTAAGTACATGAGTGCAGATTTTGTATAGATAGATATATTTAATAGAATTATAGTTACATAAACTCCCATGTTTAAAATACATGGTGTGTAGCATTTTTTCTGCACTTGAATTTAAACAGCTGGAATGCTGGAACGAGAACTCTTGTATGTATCCATATTTCCATATAGGAGAGGGCAATACCTGAAGTGCTAAATTCTCTCATCTTAATAATATTCCCTATAATATTATCCTCACTGAAGACGATTGGTGACCTTGTGCGTTCCACGCTGGCTCATATTTTACGACTACTGCAAAAGCTAAGCCTTCCATTCTCTGTGGGATTCTCTCCCTGTAATGAAAGTCTCCTCTGATGAATATGGAAATGGAACGCAAGGGAGGGATAATCAGAGAAGATCACACGTAGTATAGTATCTACATCTAGTATAATATCCTTTGTTAAAGACACGTCGAACAAGTTTCGAAATTTCATGTATTCAACCTTTACTACTTACTATATATTATGGTCTAGTGTAATATCATTATTACGCAAGGACCCATGCAACCTCACATGACGCTTATGTCATTACAGCTCAAATTCCTCCCTTTCTCTGTGCAACTTTCATCTGAAAAAAAAAATAATTTGAAAAAATGACTAGTGAACTCATTGAAGCTCAGAAAATTGAACTATTTACTAACTTTTCACATTCACTCCTAGTCCTATATACTAATAGTATGTAGTACATACACAATTACTACATATACATACATAAGTATGCCTGAAGTATAAGTAAGTACTTACCTATACTTTACCGCTCCACCCTCCAAACCAAACTAAAGTCATGCACATAAAATCTCCCACTTCCATGCAAATAATATTTCTCCTACTATTTAAAAATAGTAGTAAGTACGCCTAATACAGTACTGCTGACTCAGTTCCAAAACCAATGTTCATATTCACAGGGGGGATAGATATATAGCAAATGCGTACTATAATTATTATTATTGTTCGAGTGCTCAAGGTTACAGAAGATACATAACCAAAACTTTGAATAAATAACATGAAAAATTACTCGCTGCAGAATAGTACGTGTTGGTGCTTCTACTTTGGCACTCCTATCAAATGCGTAGCTAGCTACATACTACTACATGTGGCACGCTTATTTCCCCGTTTATTTTCCAGAAATTAACTAGACTGAGTCCGAAGTATAAGTACATACTGTAGTATAGTCATGTGGAGATCCAATCAAAAGAACATTCCAGATTCCAGCAGTTACAAAGACTTGTAGATAAAATTTTATTGAAAGTGTTCCAAGGAACTTATCAGGACAGCACCCGAAGTACAATAATCGTCTGTCTGCTGAGTCCTTTAACAGTATACCAAGGCTTTACAAATCCTGCAAAAATTGCTATAATTACATGTAGATACATATGCACATGAGAGAAGGGAAAATTGGATGTTTCCATATCCGTCGTAAAAGCACGATATATCTAGGATAAGTCCATATACAGTAATATATACATACGTATCCAAACCTATCTATATATAGTCAACGCGTCAAGACAAAAGTCCACACTCCTATTCAATATTGAGGGCATAAGATGAACTCCGGGAAGCTTAAAAGGGATCGACTAAGAGGAAAGGCACGTACACAGACATATTACAGGAACCTGATGCAATCTATTATTATAAAATCTTGAACGGTCTCACGCTGGTTCTTGTCTTGCGGGCCAATTTTCAGCTCAAAAGGAACTAAATCTGCTAGAATGTATAAACTTTGTATGCCTTTAATATAAATAATATATAAGTATATATGTACTATAATATAACAGATACAGTATACTGGAACCATTATATCTTTAGTTCGCCTTTCATCTTCATCCGAAATGTACCCATTCTCCAAAAATCCAAATAATAAGAAAAGTCATACAAATTTCCTATAAATTCTTCCTTGACTCCCATTGAATCTGTATTCCGACTGCATTCTAGAGTAAATTAAATTAGAGCAGGATTTTTCCAATGACTCATAGCTCAAACGAATCACGTCACTACCGACTTCAATAAAAAGGTCAGAGGGAGAGCATCAAATGAAACCAAAGATTAATCACTTAAATCCCATACATACGTCCCCCCACGTGGAGATACATACATTCACGATTTGATCACAATCATTTCCGATGAACTCTCCAATCCCACCCAAATTCAATAAAGCATGAAAAAACAGGTAGCTTTTTAACTTGATTTCAAACGCATTTCCCTCAGAGCAAAATATCATATATCTACTAAACAAAATTATTGGAGTAACTTCCCCTTAGGTACGTATAGATACATACATACGTGTAAACTTGAGTCTATAGTAAACTTAAGACTTATTACAGCCCAATACAGTATACGCGAAAAGATAGAGAGAGAGAGAGAGAGAGAGAGAGAGAGAGAGAGAGAGAGAGAGAGAGAGAGAGAGAGAGAGAGAGGAAGAGAAGAAAAAAAATGAGAAATTCCGGTAGCGTCCGAGGGAGCAGGAGGGTAAACAAAACATGACTCCTGGCTCCCTTGATATATAGGCTAGTAATAATAACATTCCATTAGTGGGCAGGAAGGAAGCCAAATATGCTACACAGAATATAATCAAATCAGATTAAAACCGAAAATGGTTTTTCGCACGCCATCAAAGGAGGCACACACCCTCAAAATAAAATTCAAATGACCCTCATCCCCGCTGTTACACCTACTAGTAGTAAATCATTCAAAAATACTGCATACGAGGAGTATAGATTCAAAACGGAGTAAGACCAACTTTTGTAAAAATGAGATTTAATACAGTCTTTGAAGTAACAAACCGAGATTTTCAGCAACAATACATAAATTACTCTTAAAGGTCTACGGATCTTCGGCTCCTGTAATTCTTAACCGTATTTTTAAGAATTGACAAAGTTTAGTCATGGAAAATTTTGCAATGGAGGTTAGTTGTTTTGTATCCGCACTCCTCACACATATATATGTACATATGTCGTAAACGACGTATGTATGTCTATAATTCAGCCTCCGTCCATATAGTCTCACACTTAGAATTTTTCCACGGATATGTACACACTCCTACAGCACATGCATCTTAGTTAGGACAAGGGAAGACAACGTATCATGAATTCCCATCAAAGTTAGCCGAATTCGGAAACTACGTGCCACTGCATTATATTCGTATTACGTGCAGTACATTTATACAAGTCAAATCGTTCCATCGTCGAACGTACATAGCTTTTAATCTACAACCCTATTTCAGGGGAACGTTTCCAACTCTCATATCCTCTCATTGTCAGTTCATGCAAGTTTTTAGTAGAGTAAGAGAGAGAGAGAGAGAGAGAGAGAGAGAGAGAGAGGTGAATTTGTGCCCTTGCTGATTCTCACCGACTCTCCATGCCTCGTCCAGATTCTCCACTCCATGTCTGTTCGCACAAACGATTGAGAAGTAGATATAGAATCATCACGTATGTATGTATGTATGTACATATACAATTACGTACATAAGTGTACGTGCATGGAACAGAATACTTTGAGAAATGCTTGCTCTCAAAAGAGTTGAGACTTCTCTCCCCTCCAAAGAATAGCTCCCAATAACATTAAAGTAAGTCCTATTCACCTAACTGCATTAAACTCCAGTTATCGGTATGTACAACCTTCTCATACACCCACCATGTAGAGCTAATAGTACCTCCCGGAAGTTAAATGCTAATACATCCATTGAGCCGCCCTAATCACTTTCAAAACTACGTGCTATCCCTTAAACTTGAAAATAGGAAAAGATCCATGCAATATAATAATAATAATAATAAGAATAATAATAAAATAGAATATCTTTGACCTCGTACCAAAACATACCCATTTACCCATACCTTCATAAGGGAAATCCCGCGAGAGAATACTACTAACGTACGACTGAATCCCTACACTTCCACTTCCAAACATTTTCAGACTCTAACCCACAAACTTTAACAAGAGATTTTAAAACGCCTGTGCAATTTCTTTTATGCTGCAGCTACTCCTTCCACTATTCTTTTCTGTATCTATAGATACATATATCTAACTCAGGCTACAATTTTTCCCCCCAAGTTAGCAGACATAGCAATATAGACTAGGACCATGCAGCTTACATGAACGTAATATGTTTTACGCCTGGCCATAAAGAATCCAAACCTGCAAAAGTAACCTGCACTTTGAAAATTGCGGTTGCTACCCAAAAGAGAATTGGCCCATTCAAATATCATTCCTAGTTGTTTTACATCCATCTATCTACACACACACACACACAAGTCCTACTACACTACTATTAAAATATACAGTGCACATGCACTATGCTTTGAGGCAAAGTGTATGTCATGCCTGTACTGCCGAGACCCAAAATGAATGTTACATGCAGCAACAGAGAACAGAATTTTCAATCAACATGTGAATTGCTCCAGCTAGAAAGAGCTAGACACTGCCAAATAATGTACAGATACTAGATGCATTCCTTCCCTTCTTAACGGCAGTAACATGTATGTATTAATGTATAAACCTGTGCTTGAGCTACACGAGCATATGTAAGTACTGTAGTACCTGTGCTGTGAGTATACGTATACAAATATGTTATGTATACCTTCATTACCTTCCCCATAGGTAAAAATCTATACAACAAGCACATCCATACTTTACGTTTCAAATATCCATAATATTAAAGATACATCCCCCGTACAGATAACTACAGTACTACTAGTGGGAATAGGAGAAGCCCACGTAATAATTTTATACAAAACAAAAAAAGGAAAGTCTGTTTAGCACACAAAACAAAAAGTTGCGCAAATGTTTGACTTGCATGCGAACCACTACTACGAACTACTACAGAGGCTCGGCAGGCAGGCAGACAGGGAGGCAAACTGTCATATCACTTACATCCTATTTACACATATAGGTGTATTTTATTTCTTTCAGACGTAATTACCTTCTGTACAGCTGGTTTATGCACATCCAAACTCAAATCATATAGAATTCACAAAATTCACATAATATAATTAAGCATAGAGATATATAGTATTCACGTATGTACTCTTAATACAGATAGATGCAGTCTCACTTCCATCGCTTAAAGGCCATATGAATAGTATTATATCGGACATGATACAATTTAATCCAATTCCAAGTTACTTTTCACACACATTCATACACACACACACACTCAAACAGTTGTACACATGCGATTGTTAAAGAATCAATTCCATACTCAGAACTCCAACCGTATGAGAAAGAGTTTTAGTAATTATCTGAAACCTGAATAAGCAAGTTTTTGCTTAAAAAAAATGGAGCGAACCAAGTATAAATATCGACACTGAACTGTTAATACTCACGGTCACTTAATTATACTTCCTTACTTACTTCTACTCTATAGGAGATCTTCTCACATAGGGAAATTTCAAAATATGGGAAACATTTCCCGATTTTCAAGAGAAAACCCATGGCAATGGCGTACTTACACATAGTAAAAAGAATTAATGAATCCCACGTTTCATTTTATGGTGGGCTCAACTCCAACAGAGAGTCAATAATATTTCATTTTGAGGACTGAATGGAGATATAGATATGTATGTACATATGTTAGTCTTTATAATCATAGTATAGTTGTTGAGAGTACAGCTGTCTTGGCCCCATTGGCGTCAACACATAACCTCTCTTGTTCAGAAAAACAACTCGAAAGATTTCATCGCCAACTTCACATTCACCAGTTCCCTTGTATGTATATATGTATCTATATGTAGGCCCGCTCAAATGTGCATTAGTATGCAAATAAAAAAGGAATGAAAAAAGTTCGTCGCATTCACTAGGAGTAATAATAAGTATATATAATGAGAAAATAATGTGAGTAAATAAGTGTTACGTGGATGCAGAGTGTTCCAGAGATACATATATAGAGATACATATGTATCTACATCTACACATGTAATTATATAAGTATAAATATCTGAGAAACAATCATGTTAAATATAGATTGACTACTAGTCCATGTGGTGGTGAAAACTAGAACTTATATACATATATATATGTAGATATATAAAAGTACTTCAGGGTTCTCATATTCTCATTTTCTGAAGCACAAACACTAGATATATTTACTGTTTATAATGTAATGTACACACCAAAATACACCTCTCTACAATATTTGCTTGCCGTTGCTCTACTATTAACGTCACTGTGTTTGTTGTGTATATATGTTTTCCACAGCAGTGTTCCACTACCTCCGCTCCGACTGGGTTGGAAAAAAAATGATGCTAGGATGACGCGAGGGAGGGCAGAGACCCCAAATTGTACATGAAACGGACTCTTTCAAACAAAATTCTCATATTTCGGCTCCTTTCTGAACGAACTGTCATTTCCAGGTAAGATTAAATGACTCACAGGTAATTACGTCGGTGGGGAACTCAAGCCAAATCAACTAGCAATTTGTATGGTTGAAAACAATGCGGACCATTTCCTCAGCCCTTGTCAACAGCACCACCAAAATTAGTGCTATAAAACGTATCTATCTATCTCTCCCTCGACCCATATGTTAAAGCTAAAATGTATACAACTAGTAGTAGTAGCGACAGTGCATAGTGTTAAACTTTAGAAGAGTCGGAGCTGAAAACAACTATTTATATGTACAAGTGACACAAAATTTGCTCTAGTCAGTCACGTCGTCCCAATATGACTCCCAACTTGTGTTCTCATCAACTTGTCCTCCTGCAATCCTCTCTCCTTTAGATTTGCTTATATATGTAGGTACACAGTACACAAGAGTGTCCTTCCTCAAAGAAGGCAGAAAAGCACTAGGGGAAAATTGAAATAGTCCCAAAAAATTGTTGTTTCTTCTCTGTACTGTAGTATTTGCTACTAAAAAGTTATAAATAAAAGTATAATGTGAGCTACGTCAATACCTACAGTTACAGCACTTACTCAAATTGACGTAAGGATATTGCATAAATTCAATTCCTCACAAGCTCACAATGCTCTTATATACCAACAAAAAAAACCATATATTTAATATTTATTGTACACATCACAATGTTCCTTGGTCTCCATTAGTTTAATAACAAGGGTTATGCACTTTGAGCAGAGAAAATAGACTTTTGAAATAATAAAAGCACAGGACAGAGAAAAACTAGCGCCACTAGAGAGAGAGAGAGAGAGAGAGAGAGAGAGAGAGAGAGAGGGACTATGACGAAATCTACAACGAAAATTATTAAATCCATTATTCTCATACTGTATAGTAGAAACTGACACATAATCACTTTTACTACCTGAATAAAACTAGTCTCAATAATTGTATGAACTATATACTTATATAAAGTATATATAGTAGAATTTCTCTCACATTAGTAGTTACACAGTGACAAACAAACACACTCACGTCTATTTCCACCATTAAACTAATTTCCTCATGCATTTTTTGTATCTCTATCTATACATTTCCGTCCAGCCATTAAGATCCTGTCCATTATTAATTGTTGCTCTTTTTATAGCACATTCCCACCCAGCCCTTTTCCCATAATTTTGTAAATCACATATAAATAATGTTGTATATACATAAATACAATGTACATGTAATGTACAATACTCATCCATCCATTCCATGGCTTCACCTCCATTCTCACCATGAAGCATACATATATGTATCTACGTAAATACGTGTATACATACGTACGTGTTGTGTTGTCACGTAAATAATTATATGAGCCTCGGGATTTAAAAATTCAAGGGTTTGCTAAAACTTTATACGCCGTATATATACATAATTATATACAAAATAAGTAAGAGTTCCCTGCGTGATACACAGGCCATAGGTGGTAGACTGTTCACTCTAAAACTACGTCACTGACATAACCTTTTCTCATGCCTGTCTATAGATATTTATTATTACAATCTCATCGAAATGTCACACGGGACTTCACAAATGGTGTCTAAAAAGCTGCAAATGACAGCCACCTGCCTAGGTTTTGTCAGCGAGTATGTAGTGTCAGTGTTTTCGGTGAAAGCAGTTTCAGGGAGTAAGATACAGACGGACAATGTATACATAAAAACATCAAGGGGAAAAAAATATACATATATGTTTTCCAATAACATCCACATATATACTTTTCATTATCATCCAAGTAACACATTTCGGAAACACTTTTTCAAAAGGAAAATAAACAACTGAATCCCTACGGGTACAGATATATATCCATTGGCAAATGACACTAATGACATACCATTCCATCAAATTATATCCTCCGCTCCTCCAGCCTACAGAGACAGTCAGACCATACACTTTTTTAATCCACCACCAAAGGAGTAGCAGCCCGTAGTCGTAGAGCCATAAGCCCACTACTTTTCTATTTATGAGCTAATGCACCCAAGTTCCAGATCAATGCAGGCCTTTAACACTGTCAGACATCAGCACAATCTTCATTAATGTAGTTACAGTGTATATGTCGTCCTACTGTATAGCGAGTACAAACATACATGTACTTATGAAGTACAATCGTCAGGTGCACCTCGTTGAAAATTCTAAAAATATAGGACCCGAAAAAAAAACTCATCAAGCTCTACTCTACCACCGGTTCATGGTGGGAGGAAAAATCGAAAGAGAGGTGAAAGCATGTTACTATTTACTACAGTAGTCAAGTTTTCGCTTCAAAACCCTTGACAAGCAGAGTTTTCAACAAACGACTGCATTTTTATGAATTCATACAAATTACCTCATAATGTCCCCATGAAATATTCTGGGACTAAGGCATATGCACAGGATACATAAATGTACAGTGCACACTGCAACTGCTCCTTTGAATGCCTTGAAATTTATAACCCACGGAATGAAGACGGTAACGAGCTAAATGAAAAATCCATACACAGATACTTACTCCGCTTCTAAAAGGCTTCTGCTTTCTTGTATTCCCTCAAGTTACTGGAGCATGTTAAGCATAAGCATCAACCAACATCAATTAACATTAAAACCATTGTACGGTCAGTAGAGTAGGAGTATAGAGGCAGTATTATTAGTTTTTATAGACCACGGAATTGGGGACATTTCAATGGATTCGTAATTTCTCAGTAACTAGCTCTAATATAATAGCTAGAGGTAGCTAGGCACAAAATTAATAAATATAATTATTATAAATGACATACAGCGTTGAACATGTCACATATACTGCCACTGCTAGGGATACCAAATATCGCCACTTTGCTTATATCGGGTTTCTCGGTCTCGCCGAAACCACTTTTGACGATATATCGCCAAACCTACAAAGCTTCCATTAATAATAGTTTTAACTGCAACAAAATTTCTCCTATAACCCAGTTATCCGGTAGTTAAGAATCCTGGTTTCAGTGATTGCTTAGACAATTTCTTTGCTTGCAAATAAATGCTGCTCTGCTGTTGTTTTAAAAAATGTTCTAAAAATGTACAGGTCTATTTTTTCACAAATAAATGAGATTTATGGAGAATATTCTTTAAAAAACTCCCCTCCTCCTCCCTTCCTTAAATATTTACTGCAATGCTGTAATTTATTTCATTGAACACTTCATCCATTTGATTGGTACAAAACTTTGTTACTGGAGTTCTGTTCTGAACTTTCTTCATTATTTAACTAAAGTAACTCAAATCTAAACTTCAAACCTATTTTAACTGCAGTTTTGAGAGTGTTCGAATTGATATGAAGCGCCCAAATTAGTTACTCCTTCATAATTACTACTTACTAAAGCTCATGTAAATGGTGTATTTAGACAGACAGAATTGAGAACAAGTAGAAGGTTGTTAAAAATGGCATCGTTTTCTACGTTACGAACAGTAAAATTATACATTAAAACTGTATTCTATTAATCGAACTCGTTGTGCGATATACCGATATTCTCGACAAAGTTTGCGATAATTAATTACCGCCTGAAATACCACCGGCCAATTTTGGTGATATTTGCGATAATATCATCTCCCCATATCGTCATTGGCATCCCTAGCCACTGCACACACTGCATTGGTGCAAGGGCGGTGAAAGAGTCACAACAATTTAGTTCGTGCATCATTCTTAAAGGAATTCATTTTACAGAATACACACAGCACAGTTATAGATAAGTATAGATATCTATCTATAAATTTGTACAAGTTACGCCAGCACGGCTTCCGTTGTCAGTTGGTGGAAACAATGTACACAGAGTAATATGAACCCCTTTCATCTCAAGCTCCTGTCACTTCGACTACACTGGAAAAGTCAAGCTCATGCCGTCAAAGTATATACTTAAGATAGAAATTGAACAAAAATGAAGACCTTGCAAAATTCAATGAATTCACAGAGCGGAAGGAAAGCCAAAAAAGAAATGATAAAAACTACAGACCCAGAGCATCATTTGTTTATGAAATACTTGAAAATGTCATGTTTAGCATATTTTGACATCAAATCAGACTCCCAACAACCCTTTTACCAACTAACCCATTCAAAACAAAATATACTCTGTGGTTGACAAGAAAAGCCACCGTGGCAGAAAATACTATTCAAGATTAAATGATATGGATACGGGATAACGATAAGAGATACGAATCTCAAATCTGAATCCATACCATACAAGGTTACGGAAATTGTTCAAATTTATATAGATATATACTTTCATGCCCGACGCCGACGTCACAGTCAAGCATCGAGGAAAACATTTATAATAGCACTGTAAATACATCCATGAAGTTAGTTTAGTAAATGCAATTTGTGCAAAAGATAAAACTTGTTTGAACAGGTCATTAACATGAGAAATGAGAATATACAGAATGCAGTCATCGACAGAATGTACTTCACACAATGAACATACAATAATTCTATGCAACTAATTTCTTTGAGTCCCTGAATTATACGATTGAGTGCATTGTTTTGGATTTAGTACCTATATGACAACAATAGCTAATATGTACACCAACATACCCAGACGCGCATCTAGGTACTATATCCAAACAATAGATGTAAAATAGAAAATATATCATTATGCATGTGTATGTCTACCATATCGTCCTTACCAGATACATTTGTATGCAACGTATATAACAATGTTCTGCTTAAGCAGCCGTCTGAGACATTGATACAGGTCAGGGAATGTTATTTAACGTCATACGTCAGAATAAAAAAACGTCATCGAATTATTTTACACCATTTGTCACTAAAACTAAGTACTACACAAATGCACCTAAACGAATAAATATCGAATGTAAGTACATGACAAGATCTATCAATTGATTAGAGCTTCTCAGAAAGAGAAGGAACACGCTGAAGCTAGCAGTAATTACTCATGTTTAAATTACAAGCTTCATTGGTATGTTAAATAATTTATTGTATTCTAAATCCTAAAATAATAAGTATTAATGCATTTCCCTGCCCCTTGTCAGTTGTCACTGTCACGCTATAACGCTACCCGGCTTTTGCTTTTCCCAATTTCCCGGCGTCCAGTGTCCATTGAGTTGTTGATTTATTCGGTCTAGTCATGTGGCCTCGCTGAATTGCTTTATGTAAATTCATTGGTTTAATTGACTAGAGTTCATTCCAGCGATGAAGTACATAAATCCCTTTGTTTGCAAATAATCAATGCGGAAATCCTCTATTTTATTATACTAATGTTTGCACTTCTGGTATACATGGCTGGCTCACATTCAAAAATCTGACTCGATTTAAAATTCGTGTCAATAGAAATGCATTTTGAAGATTTACAACCCGGCACGTCATACGCATCATGTAAACCCCTTCCCTGAACAGCCCTCCAACTGGTTGTGAATAATAGACTCGTAATACTAAAATAATGTTTCATTGCGAAAATTGAAAAGATCACGAAACAATTAGAAGAGGCTGGTTAGCAATATTAATGCCGCACACACGGGCACACGGCAAAACAAAAGCAAGTAAATATCTATGTATGTATATGTGTGTATATGACACTGCTAATGACTCACATCTCCCATAGATTTATTGTTTAGATCAGTTCATGTGTTTACAGCTAGTAAGTAGTGTGATGAGTCAGAGGTGAGTTCCCACACCACGAAGAAATGTAATTAGTCACTGTCTTCCTTTGTGGGGAAACTTGACAAGAAAAGTTTCTTGAAGCTGTTCAATGAGAATACACCTCAAAAAATGGCGTTTGGATTGTGTGAGGTAGGAATTTCAGAAATTGTATAAAGTATATATGGAACATTTGGATGAAGGATAAAATATAGTGAATAGATGGAGAGAGAGAGAGAGGGAAAATAGATAGAATAATGATAATGCATTTTGCATATCTATATGTACATTCTTCCATCCTTCTACAGTATACGATAAATATTCCAAGGGTTCTGTGAAGGTAATGGGATATTGAAATTAAATGTTTCCCGTTGTTCCCCTGTAGCAAGAAAGACTGTATAATCCTCAGCTTTGTTCCGGTGGGATAGTGCTTTAGAGATGAGACGGAAAAATTTACGGCTAGGGACAGTGAAGGCCAGGCCGTTCATAAATTAAATGAGCATGGAAGAGATGTGAGAGAGTAAGGGCATACTTATATACGTTTGCAGAATTTATTGCTCTTCTTTTCATTATTTTCTTCCATGCAACTCCATGATACCCCGACTTAAGTGCTGAGTCACATATTATTATCTGCAACCGGAGAGAAAACCGAGAGGGAAAACTGTATAGACTCACATTTGGTTTGTTTAGTTGGAGGAATTTGCGCTTTAAATGTATTTTACTCTGATGTGGATGTGTGTGTGTAGTCATAGCTCCTCTAATCGTTAGTATTCTCCCCGTTTTTTCCACATAATCCCCGTACATACTCCACATACCGTCAATAAAGGTATGCCATAAGTATAGAACAGAGGACATTGTTAAAATTCTTCGGCACATACGGAGCCGCGTATAAGAGTGTGCAAACTGTGAGCTAGCTGAAACCTCTTGAGAAAAAAAATGCCACACTGTACTATTCTCTCAGATCTCACCCAGAACCAAGCTAGCCCAATTCAAATAATATATATGTATATAGTGTAGGATTTGGATGGATGGTTGGCTAATTTTAGAAACCGTAAAGATTTTATTTTCCCTCTAAAACTTTTTCTCCTACAAAATATTTGAAGTGCTACAGATGCATGGTTTATATCGTACTTACGGAACCAGAAGAGTGAGGGATAGGCTCCCCGCCCAAAAGATGAGACATTGCACTCTACTGTAGTAGTCTCTAGTCACTAGTATTCCCTACCCAAATCCAGGCTTTTACTTGACTGGCATGTACAGAAGCTTTCAGAATCACTTCAGGTTTATTTGAGGATCGATTTAATTTTCTACATACTTACCGACTAGTTGCTAACTCATGTACCGTAGTCTACTTTCCGCTGTTATTGATATAAGTATATACTGTCTCAAAGTTAGTCACAGTAATGTCATGAAATATTTACAAGAGAGTGTACATGCCCAGAGAAGTAGCTCAGATTAAAGACAGTTCCCAGAAAGCAAAATACACTCAAGGAGTACAAGTAAAATGTACAGCCAAATAAAACAAAAAAAAATCAGCAAGGAAAAAAAAAAATCCCAACAAAAGGATTGAAGGTTTTTACGGACTGCCAGAATTGCAACTTAAACATTTTTCGCTTGTGAGTACGATATCGATTCTGATTTTGCTATGTATGTATGTATGTACGAATACTGCCGACAGCCTTTACAGTACAGTCATGAAGTGGTTTCAGTATAAATAGGACATGAAGGGAAATAATGTGATGATGCAAAATTAGGACGTAGGAGTGAGTATCCAACAACTCAACCAATGAGGAAAGTTAGTAGAGGAAGATGTAGTATGATGATATGATGTCAGCTATCTATCTATACACAGGTACACACGGCTTCCCATCATATGTTGTTTTGTTGTCAGTCACTGCAGGTGGATTTCAACAAAGGAACCATCAAGGTGATTACCGAGTTTTAATTCCTTTCACAATTATATGGAAACATTCATTGGATTCTACCTACAATGCACCTTTCCTATAAGTACGTGATGGAATGCTAAGGCTACACAAGCCTCAGGTAAAAAAAAAAGTAATTGACACACTTGCACTTAAGTCAGACCTTATACACTTACCATACTTGTCATGCTTGCTCTTTCCATGCAACATGTACGTAATTACAGGTTCAATCAATTAATTTCCCAGTTAACACAACTATAAGTTAAAATGTGAAATGATGATAAAGCATAGGGACTGTTAATTTTCACTTTACAAAACCTAAAGCTACCTAACGAGTGTTTTATGTACGACCTGGTAGACTCACTGATACCACGATACCTTCAAATGCCACTCAAAGTGAAACTCCCTCATAAAATTAAAACGACCATGTATCCAAGCATATATTTTGAAACTCAATTTAAAACCCCGTGCACAACAAAAAAGGAAGTGAGGATTTTTTCATAAATCCAGACCACACTATTATATATAAGTATACACTATATACAGGAGAACAATGAGCAACCAAAGTAATATTTTGTAAATAGGCATGAGTTCTGGATTTAGAATAATTTGTGCAAATCATTCCAGATGAATATTCCATTCCCTCAAAACTCACTGCTCTAAACACCACCACCGTGCACATAATTTTTAGAATCGGCTGTCGAAGTTTGAGACTGAATCATAACTATCGTTCCCTAGTCACAATAATAGCACATATTTTCCGCATAATTATTTCGAATAATTTAACAGAATCATCAAAGGTTTACCTGTTGGGGAGGTACACGCTCTCAAATGGGTAAATGGTAATGATGATAATTTTTTCCTCGTCGGGAATATAATTCGCCCTTCAATTCCTACTATTGAAACTTCCCCAGAAATAATCTCCGTTTCATCTTAAAAAAATACTACATCACAAATAGTTCATGTAATCCAAGAAATGTTTTTGCGGCTTAACGAAACAAATTGTACTTGTCGATACAATCTCGAGGGAGGAAAACCAGCGTAATATTTTGCACTCAACTCCTTATTTTTTAGAATTCAAAATCCAACCAATGGAACAACAGCACTGAATCAGGATCTGAATCTCCAATATTCACGACGTCAGTTTTAAAGCTACAAATTCAATAGTTAAACACACAAAATTAAATTGAGAGTTTCAGTTTCCAACGCTGATGAACTTATATATTATTTTTATACAAAACGAGGTAAGGGAATTTTGAGTTGTAGTAACCGCTCGATCTCTGGATCTCAACTGAAGGAATTCCAAGGAATCCTTGAAAACTTTTAGACGGTGAGGGATGAGTCACTCAGTCAGCTCCAACTACAATGAATGAGAGCTGAGGAGAACACACTGGAACAACATTATCAACAACAATAATACTATCCTCTGAATGATGATGATGCACTTGCTCAAGAATCTGCACCAACATATGCAGTTAATATTGACACTGCCGTAATTCCTCGTTATTAGCACAAGAAAGTCACCAAACAAATCAACCTCCCAATTTCTACTTCTCTGTTCCTATTTTTTTTCTTCAAGTTATTTTAACATTCAAACACATACAAGTCTCCCTCCCCCTCCCCTCTCTGTTCGTACGATCACGACCACTTTCACAAATTCAACGAAAGTCAATATACTCCACAACTCATCTCTGTTATCTGTAGGTCTTCTCAGCGAACTGCATTTATAATCATGACACACTCTTAATAATTTTTACAGCAGTTAAAACTTCCATTACATCATTCTATCCACTACTCATTCACAGTAGTCCCTGAGGGTTACTCCAACGAACCTCTCAATAAACACACAATGTTGATACGGCAACTCTCCTCAATGATTACTTCAAACGAGAGAGGATTATCATACCTCTACAAAAAGAGGTGGTGGGAGACTCTCCACAAGTCTTTTTGGGCGTCTGGTCAATTAAGAATTAACTATATGTCGAGATGGAGTATGACGCCGACAATCAACCCACAAATATTCCTAACAAACAACAAATGTTGCAATTCCCTTTACAAATCTCAAATCTGACTTTTTTTTTCCACTCCCAAATCCCAATATCCTCCCGATCCTCACACACTCGTCACCGTCAATGAGAGTGCATAGTCCTCACTAAATTCCTCCCAATCCTCACTATTTCTCTAAAGCCTCAAAATACCTGACACACTTTACTATTTACAGTATTTATCCTCGCAATGCTCACTATTCCCGAAAATATCCCGTTTCCATTCCTCCGTCCACTCAAAATACAGAACCTGACAACACTCCGAATCTTAACACTATAGTCTTAGAACACTAACACTGAATCTTACATAAAAATCCTAAAATGTCCTTATTAGGATTCAGCTATATATTTTATATATGTCCCTTAAATTTAAAAAACAATCCTTACAATGTAACAAAACAATACTAAATATACAAACACTTTTTGTCCCTACTTTTGCAATCAAAATAATTATTATAATTCAATTGTAATTTCCGTCTCGTAATAAGTAAATGTCCTTAGACATGCTAAGTGTAAGGTTACTATTTACTCCTATTAATTTCACGGGTGTGTGTGTTTGTATGTTTGTGTTTGTGTGTGTGTGTGTGTGTGTGTCAGTTCCTTAAGGCAGGTATATGCCTTGTATGGACGGTACCTAAAAAAATAGTTTGTATGAGGGGCTCCTTTTTTATTATATTTTTCATTTAAATAAAATTATCAAGTTTGAACTTGGAATCTCACTTTTTGAATAAAAATTCGAGTCACTATATGTATGTATATACTGGGTTAGGAGGAGAGAACAATTACAATACTTTGACTTGGATGATTATTATTACTACTCCGTTCCATGTCGCAGGTGGACGACTGAGTGAGTGAGATTGAAATTTCGCACTTACATTCCCTTAGTCTGTAAGTCCAGAGTCATTGCCAGCCTCAGGAGTGGCCACTTGGCCAGCAAGGTGTCGTCGTAGACAAGGATTACAAGAAGTAAGGGAAGAAGCGGAACCGTCTGTGCATCTGCCTGAACGAACAGAGTGCTTGCTCTTCGCCAGTGCTCTACTCCCAACCAACAACCCACAAAAACCAACTGATGCTGTCTATATAGCTTTTTAAGATGTAGGTCCATCGTCCTGGCACGGCGTTTTTGTTGACGTTATTCAGACAGACCTTCTGGAGGGAGAGGACCCGCAGTTGATGAAGGCTTGCGTGGAGGCATGTGCGTAATGTTGAGTGACTCAATATGTATGACTTGATGTTGTATGAAAAATTTACGGGCTTCCGTCTGGTCCTAATACCGTGAATAAAGTTCGTTCCCACCCCTTGGACAAGTAAATGGGGCCTTAGGTGACATGAGCATAGGGCACTATAATGACCAGCAATTATGGAGTCAAATGAATTTTATATTCGGTTATTTTCTGCATGGAATTCGGAAGCAATTTGGGTGATTATACAGCGTCTTGACATGGAAATGACAGATAACAATTTATGTATCCCAAAGGCAGGAAACCGTATGAACATTGTATATATGGGGGAGTAGCGGGCAGTGTATGCTCGCAGAATTTTTAGAATATTTTTAGTAGATGATTGCGTTTTAAGTAATAAGGGCTAGTATAGTAGTAGTGCCAGGGGAAGAGTGTGTTGAGAAATAATATACGTAGGTTATTGTACTATAGTGCTGGTACATTAGGAATGTTTTGTTTATGATTTCGGAAATGAGGGTTCATTAGGGTTCGGAATGAACCCTGACTAAACCTTTTAGTTATGTATGGTACGCTTAAGTAAATAATTATTATGTAAGAGTGAGTATGGAGCCGTAAATCATAAAAAATGTTGGTATTATCAGGAATTTAGGGAGTATTTTGATTGCACTCAATTTGCTGGTTTGTTTATAATCGAGAGGGGGTGATAAGCTTGACCTTGGGTGTAGATGCAGAAGTTTAAGCGGGGACTGATGTGATAAAGTATGGGGAAAAAGGCGTTATCATCGGTGACTGAGCCACAATCGCAAAAATGACCATGACAGTTTTCAAGTCTGACCCTCAGGCAGTTAACCTCAGATTTTTTTTTTAAATGTATGATGGGTGACAAGTGACTGGTGGTAGCGGAGGAGGATAATTAAGGAATAAAGAGGGTTCAGAGAATGGCTGTGGGCTCAGTAATTATTTGAATGAATCATGTGCAATGCAAGTGACTGTTTGTATTTAGTATTTAGTATTAACACCCAAGGTTGAGAAAATGTGGCGAAGTTTGAGGTAATTTCAGATTGGGTGATAGGGGATTTGTATGGTAATGTTATAAATGGCATTATAGGACATGCCGACATGAAGTAATGTAGCGTCACCTTTTTTTTTGAGGAGTAAGTTCTCTGGGGTTGACCTTTCTCTTTGAGTGATGGACAAAAAGTTTCTTGTTTCGGGTAAAAACTATGGATTAAAGCATAATTACTACTCTGACTACTATGAACATTACAACATTAGGGTATACATTTTAGTGTATTCGCTGAAGTTGTAAGTGCCGAAGAGTCCTCTCCAGAGGGGAGAAATAGTTAAGAGGTCAAGAGATTGAATAGCCTTGAGAGTGTGGGTCTGTTTGATGTGCGGTGCTGCTCATTAAGGATATCATTGAGAGGTTAATTTTGTTTGAATAACTACTGAGGAATAGTCACAGTTGCAGAGATTTGAAGGTAGATGATGATAGAAAGACAGATAGTTGTTTATTTACTTCCTGGTTTTGATTTTGGATTACTATTATTTGTGTCTTTACTACTACTTTTTTTATTTTCTTTACTATTGCTTTTATTCTTTCCAGAAGTTTTACTCGGTTTCTTCGGCTCTGGCTCCGCTTTCTTGGGTGCACTATTTTTGGGGTTGTCTGGTGGTTTTTTATTTTTTTCATTTTTATCTTTGGAAGCAGATTTTTCCTTCTTCTTCTTATTATTCGTACCTTTATTTTTTGGGGAAGATGTCCGTTTATTTTGGTTGCGGGTGGCGTCAGATGACTTGGGCTTGTCGCCAGGTCTCGAGTAGATTAAAGGAGCTGGCCGATTTTTGAGGTGGTCTAAATAACTATCCATTTCTGCTAAAAAATCTCTGCAGCCATTGGATACAGGAGATTTGTAAGCTGTAAAAATAATATTTACTTTTGCTTACTCTTTCCCAGCCTTTTGAAGAATCGTGAAGATTTTGATGGAATGGGAATAATCAGCTGACAAAAATAAACTTACGTGAGTAGTTTGGCATTGAGTAACTCCCAATAAAAGGCAAAGGATTTCCTAGACTTGTGCCATATCTAATCAAAAGCAATTGAGTAAATTGCACTATCTTAATGTCCTGTGTTGATAAATACTACTGAGGCTCAGTGAATAAAGGATTACTATGAAAATGTGTACAAATAATTACTATACATGAACCATTTATTGTTAGTACTACAGACTTACGTATGAGTTGCGGTCAAACCTCCAGGTGAACAATCGCAGCACCCGGGGACACATCCTATTTTAGAGCAGATGGGGCAATCATCTGTGTACGGTCTATCGAAACAATCTTGGACAGGTGGGGTGAGGCCGAGGGGTAATTCCAGGCCAGTGTCATCCCCCGGGTACTCATTTGTTGCTGCTGATACTGGCATTGCTGTTTTAGTGCCTATACCCAACCCTGTTCCCAAATTCGAAGTCTGTCCAGAGTAATTCTGATTACCACCATAATTTCCAAAACTATTGTATCCACCAGAAGGTTTAGGGTCATAATTCCTCCCACTACCTGACCCTCTGTATCCCATTCCAGCACCAGATCCTGAGGAGTATCCTCTGCCTGATCCCTGTTCAGGACTTCCTTTGCCCCCACCGTATCCCCCTCCAGCACCAGAGCCTGATGAGTGTCTTGGTCCTTCCCCAGGGTTCCCTTTGCCCGTCTCGAGTTTATCACCGAATTCATCAATTTCATTTGACTGCTGGTCTTCTTCATTCGGTAATAGAAATGCCAGGATTCCAGCTAAAATTTGCGTTACTCCGATTGCTATTAGTGCCGGGCCATACTCCAAAACGTAGTAGCTGTTACAAATTACAATATCTGAATTCTTTTACACAAAGAAAGTATTTACAAAATATCTGAGTTGAAACTCTTTCGAGACTTACTAAACACTCAACATAACAATAGGTCCGATAAGAAGTCCAAGAGCATGGAACAGTACTAGAATTTCCAAATTAAGCAGTGATTAGTGTGGAAGCTCACGGTTACAATTTACAATATACATAGTTATTATTACAAGAATTTATTCAGAATCAACTCTTACTTGTCCATGTCCAACATGAACTCAACCATTTCATTGGCACTGTTTGCAGCGTTACTCTAGGAATACAAGTTGTCAGAATTCCTTCCAAAGCACCCGTTGCCAGACCCCAGACTAAGATCCACCCGTATGTTTCAGCCCAGTTCAAAAAGATGTAGAGGATCCCAGAACCTACAATAACAGAAACCTTATACATACATTGGACTTGGGATGAGACCACCAATAAATTCTATTGTTACTTTACCAATGCAACAAACTTGAAATATAGTCCTATTAAATCCAAAGGTATGGTCATTTGAGTTCATGAAAGCAAATCGAGTCAAAATGGACGCCAAGCAAAACCACACGATGAGACTGATAGCATAATCTGTGCCCAACATCACAGCATAAGCTTCAAGGAAGAGGTAAGGAACGTAAATGGTAATCAAGGCCAGCAAATTCACAGTGGCCCAAAGTAAAAATGAGAAATCTGTCAGCACGGAGACATCACAGACGCAAACGCATAGCACTGCAAATAAGATTATGTCCATTGAAGACATTTTTTTTGGAAACAATCAAATAACTTATTCTATCAGTAAATTGTTGCAGTATATAGCTTGTATCTCCCTTACAGGATTTTCGACTGACGTCCTCGTCATGGCCACATTTTTTTGCTGTCTCGCTTTTAGCCTTTGCATATTCTTCAAGGCATTGCTTGACTTTTTCTTTACTGTTCCTATCAGAGGACCATGGGAAATGTTGGGACCGTTCCGGGAACGTTTGGCACGCTCCCATGCAAATCAGAACAACCAGCGCGAGAGATAACTTCGTCCAGAGGTAGCTTATCTTTCAAAAGAAATTAGTCAGTCAATGCTGCCATCTTTAAACTGTTGATGCATATTTGTATAAGTAACTCTTCGTCTTATTATTACAACTATGTATAATAATAATTCTACATTTAAAAATTAATGTATAAAAATTGAGAAATGTATTACATAACTAAGCATCAAATTACTCAAGAAGTATATAAGCATGGTTCCGAGCGATCCCGCACAACTAATCGCGCACAATGCAAACCCAAGATGTTTGCGGAAGTGATCACTAGAACAAACAAGTGCACATGTTGTAGACGAACTTGTACAAATGCAATCGGGGACTGAGTACGGATAATTATGATACTGATATAAGTATAGTAAAATATCCAATAAAAATATTCTTATTCCACTTTCTCCCTACTGTTTTTCTCATGTATTGTAGCCCCATTTGCATTTGTAAGTTATTTGTGAGCAATTTAAAATTTGATGTTATGCTTTCATATCTATTTAGAAATGCCTCGTATTTAACCTGCATATCGACGTGGCTGATTCATACGCCAAGGAGCCTCCGACTGCAATGAATAAAACATGAGACACCCAAAGTCCTGCCACGCCTGGAGTAAAAGCATCTATTAGGAGGCCATTAAATACTAAAAGCATTCCAAATAAGGCTGTCCATCGGTGCTCCAACCACGATAAAATCAATGTCGCCAATGGAAGGAACTGTTATAACGAGAGGAGTTACTTGAAATAGTTTTTTTAAATGGATTGTATTTTGTTGGTATTAATTTTTTTGCACAGAGGCACTGTTTTGTAATTACTTACTCCAATCAAAACAGCGTAGCATAAACATCCGACCAAGACAGTTTCAATGAGCCCAGTCCCATAGTGGTGTTGCATCGAGGGAGCAAAAACAGCAAAGCTATGAACTAATCCCAGAATGCAAGCAATTATGACAACAGCTCCGAAACAAGTCAACCAGTCCCGTGTTTGATCAAATTTGGTATAGTCTTCTTCCTCCTCATTGGGCATGAATTCATTTGGTGCCATTCCATTCCGTCCTGATCCTGTGAAGGTATACTTCACCCTTTAAATCTCTAACTACCGTATCGATATTTTATGGAGTCACAACACAATTTAATAGCCATCGTCACCTTCAGGACGGGACAGACCATTGGAAGGAGGAAATCCGGCCGCACCAAAGCCAGGAGAGGACGATAAATTCCCATAAGCACCTCCGAAACTACCTCCATATGTTGCACGGTATCCAGCAAGTAATTCGGAGCAACCCCCAGGATAATTTAAGGATCCTGACCGTCCTGCCATGTATTCCTGGCCCGGACAGTTTTTACCATTTAGAAGTGAGTTGTATTCGTACATCCGGCGCCTCTGCAGATTCCGATAAAGTTTTTAAATAGCTCACATATAAAAGAAAGCAATAGATCCATTTTTACTTTCACTATAAGATTTTTGGCATGATTGCATTGTACTGTTGACAAAATTTACAGCATGTGCTGCCGCACCAGGGGCGCATGGTTCATGTGAATGGACATAATCTCGCAATATTCCTGCTGATCGAGTGTCAACGATTCCAGCAACACTGGCTGACTTAGCCATCTTTATTTTTCAGCTAATAAAATTCTATTCGATGTTTTTTTGTTAAATATTTTTTAAGTAACATAAATTAAGTGGTACTTGTTTAGAATTTCATCTGTTAACGCTACGTTCTACGTTCGTACAAATTATCCTACAATAATCCTTGCATTAAGCAGGAGCAAATATGTACATACTAAATGTTTGTTAATTGTCATAAATATGTTCGGTAATCTAAATCGTACCACATGACATCGTTTCACTAAACATTAATAATGTCGAATTGATAATGCTGCAACACTCAACACACTCATTTAAGGAATATCTAATAGTATAATCTAAATTTATATGTTATTTATATATGAATATAATTTATAATTAGCTAATTAGCTTACTAAGAAACTTCAGGAAAAGAAACATTAACGTACACTACAACACTACCTTACAGAAAGTACAAAGCAAACTAATTCTAATTCAAATAAAGGTCGCAGTAGAAATGTGAAAGACTGTCAAAAGTTGAGTTTTCATCGTTTTGACATTTTTAACCTTTAATTTTTCTAAAAAAAATATAATTTTTAGTGGCTAATAATACTTAGATATTATTTCACCTTAGATCTGAAATTTAGCGTAAAAATCGGATAATAAAAAAGTTGAACCGTTTCTACAGCATTTTTAATGTTCTCTCTATATTTAAAGTCCTTCGTACAGATATTTCTGTTTAGTATAATAAGTGTACAAAAAATCTTATGTTTATAGGATTTGTATTGTATTTTGTGCCAACAAACTTGTGAATTAAAAAATAATAGAGACGTCATCAACTTCTCGTGGTCAGCTCTCTCTCTTGTTTTTCCAACTGCTCCAGCTCATCATATTCTACGTCCGGCATTAAGAACACCAATAAAGTTGCAATGAGTTGTGCTATCCCGATTGCAACCATGGCCGGTGCATAGTCAGTAATGGTGTAACTATTTTCAATCATGAGTGCAGAGCAGAACATTAATTAGGAAGAGTATCTTAATGACGTCTAGGAGTGTACTTGTACAGGAAATTAATTAACACAGAGTTCTTAAGATTAGTACATGTGTTAGTAATTTGCAATCTAGTCGTGTCTTACTAAACGCAGAGAAACAGCATTGGTCCAAGTATCACTGAACATGCATGAAAGAAAGCTAGAAAAATTGGCATACAGACATGTGTAAGAATAAAGATGAAACCACAAGGAATGATGTAACTCGATTGTTAATTAACTCACTCATCCATCTGCAGGAAGTTTTTAGTGAAGCAAATGGAACTGTTTGGAGGGTCAACCTTGGAATAACGATACATTGAGCTCCCTCGACGCCACCAGCGATCAAACCCCACAGAAGTACCCATCCGAATGTATCCGCCCAGTTGAGAGCAATATACAGAGCACCCGATGCTTTACAAAAAAGAATTATTAAGAATTTCATAGGTACCAAAACCATTACTTTTCTTAAAAATTCCGCATTACCAGTAAGGCTCAACTGGAAAAGCGTTCTATTGAATGTGAACGTATGATTGTTCATGTTCGTCACAACCAGCCTGGTACCGGCGGACGCGATGCAACAGCAGCAAATCAAACCCAGAGAAATAGTATTTGCAAGCTCGTATGCATAAGAGATGAGAAATAAATAGGGAATAAAAATCGTACAGGTCCCCACTACAGTTAGTCCAGCCCAAATGAGGACAAAAGGATCACAGAAGGAAATGTCACACACACAAATAAATAGATCTATGTAAAGAGAAACATAAGTGTATAAGCGTTAGGCTTACATGCATATGTACTCCCTATAAACAAATCAATGATAAAGCCTTATCGTAGCTTTTCTAACATTATTGAAATTAATATAATAATTATTACAGCAAATTACTCAATTGTTTAATGGATACAAAACGAATGGCATAATGTATGTACATGATTTTTGGGGAATATCGTCCGGGCAAGCTGTTGCTTTCAGTTTTTTGTCTCGTTCTTCCGTCAAGTTCCTAAAACATTGTTTTAATTTCCTTCTGGATTCCTTGTCCATTTTTACCCGCCAGCTAGTTCGGTGAGTGCCAGCGGGAAATGTGTTGCTTGCTCCTATACAGACTAATACCAGAATTGAAAGGCAGAACTTCGTCCAAGCATAACTGATCTGTTCAAAATGTCGTAAGACATTTATTTGTAATTAGAATTGAAATTTAATAATTATTTAAGACTGGAGTAAGTTTGAAGTAATGCGAAAGGCTTACTTACAAAGTTGGACATCAAGGTACTCAAGAGGTATACACACATTGTTCCGATTGGTGCTGCACAACTAACTAGTGTCAAGGCGAGACCCAGATTCTTTCGGAAATGATCACTGCCGAGAGGGAAGATGATAGTCAAAAAGTATAATTTACACTGTGAAAGTTTAGTTTCCTTTCTTGCCAGTTACGTAATCATTGTGGACGTAGTATGTTTGTACCTGCATATAGTCATTGCCGGGACATAAGCAATGGAACCACCTATTCCCAAAAGGACAATATGTGTAAAGTACAGTCCAAAGACACCACCAACTGTCAATCCTTCCAATAGAAGGCCTGCCATAAACATGGACATCCCAAGCACCGACGAAAACCGGTTTCCAATGCATCTGGAAAGTTTAAACGACACAGGGACGAACTGCAATGCAAAAAATTTTAAGTAGCTTTCAAAACTTACCTAGTCTGTGATAATTTCTAATAGAGAGACTTCTCTGCGTTAAACTTGATTTCTTACAGCGAGTAAAGTGAAGTAACAAAGGCATCCAATCAAAATAGTCTCTACCAATCCCGTATCGTAGTAATGCTGAATTGCAGGAGCAAACACAGCGTAGCTTTGCACAATCCCAATAATACAAGCGACTATCACACACGCTCCGAAACACGTTAGCCAATCTCGATCTCGGTCGAATTTGCTGTAGTCTTCGTTATCATCATCGGGCATTATGGTAGTATCTAATGCTATCGACAAAAATCCCAATTTCTTTGTGAAATTAGAGCAATCAGGAGAAGGAAATACTCAAATAAGTTTGTAAATAGTCATATCATGCCTTTGGCCTCTGTCATTGGAAATTATAATGTGAAATCTCAATATTTAATTACTTACATTTGATTTTGGCATTAGGGACTTGATCCAAAGGACTAGTTGATTTTGATATCTGCATTGCACTTCCTCTGCTATTGGTCACGCCCCCATATGGTTGATCTTTTCCCTTAGTATATCCCACGTCATAAGCGGATAAACTCCAGGAAAAGTCTCCAAGTCCTCCACTGAAGCAGTTACCACCGTATGGGTTTAGCCCACTATAAGGCTTGCTTTCTCCATCGTTCCTATTCCTACCCTGACTCAAAGATTGTTCCGTTGAAGGTCTGGTAATACTTTCACTACCCTCACCTTGATTATTTCCAGGCTCCTGCTCTGAATTTTCTTGGTAGAGTTTCAAACGTAATTCATACATTCGTTTTCTCTATTCAAAAAAACTACGTAAATTCCAAACCCCCTTTTGATTTAAATGATAGTCACTAAACATGATTCAAGACATGATTCAAGACATGGCTCAAGACATCTCCATGGAAAGGAACTGACCGCATAAGTTGCTGCCCCAGGAGCACAGGGTTCATGGGAATGAATATAGTCGGTTAAAATTCCAGAGGACCTCACATCCACCATCCCTGCAATGCTCGGCAAGGAGGTCATTTTTTTCGAGCAATGGCAGAGAAAGAGAAAGTCAAGGGAAAGGACAACGTGATGAAAAAGTCTTACAATTATTCTTACGTTTTGACTTGCTTTAAGTTTACCACGTTACGAGATTGACAATACAGCTACATATGTACATGTATGATAAATCGTGTTATTAAAAGTGCAACTTACAAACTAGTCTCAGAAATAATAATTAAAATTTTAAATGGAGAAATTCCTCCCTACCCTAATTATGTATTTACGTACACATAAAGATACATATTAATTACTCTCCCGGCCCCGTATAAAATCTAATAATGTGTATGTGTATCTATCTAAACCCGCCATAGGTTTAGCTCCAGCTAAATACACCTACAAATTTTGCAGCTTTATTAATTTGTACTAGAACTTTACTCTGTAACTGGTAACACTGCAAACTCCTATTCTACGAAAGTACACCCAATCAAAATTGTATACCCTAGGAGGCAAGCAATAACAAAAATCTAACTTTATTACTGTATTATTCAAGGATATTATTATAACATAATATTGAAAAAATAATGTTTTTCAACATCAATAAAATATCCTCTACATGCACAACTGTTCTACATAACAACTTTAGCCCCGCTTTACTCCAATCCTCTAAATATCCGAATCTGAAAAATTCCAGTCAATAATTATCATACATACAAACATATCGCTCATTGTCAGATCCGAAAAAAAATCCCCTTAAGTAGCCTATAAACCCTTTTATCTATAATTTGAAATTTGAATTATTTGTGTCGTTGTGTCCCTCTGGAACCTCTAGTAATCCCAGAGTTTTATTAAGCCCATCCCCAGCTCCTTCCCGAAAAAAAACGTGAGGTTAATATCTGATTATTAAAAGTTTTTACAGCATATGCCCATAACGAAAAAGGGCAGGGATGTATTTACGGCGTGGCCTACGCTGGTCAGGTCAGGGTAAAAAAATTAACCAACCCTCAGTTTGGATTCTGAAAGGCCCAGACTATTTTGAGACTTAGAGTCAAGGTAACAATTATTTTTTTTTAAACCAACCCTGCATAAGGGATCCCCTCCACAAAAATACCTCAAGAGAAAGCCTTTATTTAGATCAGGGGCAAAAATATTTGAGGACATTCCGAATGTTTATTGCCAGATAATTTGTCTCCTATTTTAATAAGAACACATTATAAGACATGGTATAATTTTAAATCATTCATAGATCATATAATAAATGACAACGCCTTCCCCATAGCATGGCTAAAGTGACTCCCTCCCTGCCCTGAATCCAACTGGAAGGTGCAGCACATTAGTACGTTAGTTATCCAGTGCAAGGGTAAAGCGTCAGTGTGCGGCCAGGAAGCAAGGCTCAAATAATTATTTCAGCTGCAGCTGCAGCTATAGGTAGCAAGAAGCCACCGTTGCTTGGCGCCTCTTTTCAATTCAAAACCTGAAGGATGTTGTGCTACATAAAAAATTACTATGCACACTCACACGTTCAGTGCCCAATAATTTTTTAACACTAAATAGTCCTAAAACCAATAAACACTATCCACAACTCAAACTCAAGAAAGTTCAGTGTCACAGTACATGTCTATATTCAGGTTTAGTTCTCAATTTAAAATTAATTTGAAGGTTCCTGTACTTAAGTTCCGTTCAGTTGTTTCCTCTCCCATTTTGGTGAACTGGGAATAGACCTAATTGAGCTGTATTCATTTATCAAATTCCCAAGTCACAGTTCGTTCAGGAGTGTGACTGTGGCTGTGGCTTGCGGCAGTAGTGTTTGGAAATCTTATTGTCATTCGGACCCGTCATTTTTACGAGTATTCAGAATTCTGGAGTGTTAGGAGCATATAGGTTTGGTTCAGTGAATTACAGGTAAAGATGAGTACGGAGGTGACAACGGGCCGAAGTCCCACCCAAGATGTGGTTGTCAATCGTCAAGGGGAAGTCACACGGAGATTTATAAACAAGCAATATTACAATTTCGATGGGTGGACTATAGCAATTACCAAGAGTACCATTTTGCCGTCCAGCTGCTACTGTCACCTCTTAAATAAGGATTTGGCGGACTCAAGTATTGTGGAATCTTCTGGCGTACAAGAGAATGGTGGTGGGAATGGCTCGTTGGGAGGAGAAAGTAAAAGTGAACCTCAAGTATGTCACGTTTGTAGGTGAGCAGGATTCAATTTGATTCTGGAGTTGAGTATATTGACAGGGAGAGTATAAAAATGATTGATAATTGATGATTGGGATTTATGATGTATGTATGTGTTGTAGGTACAATTCGGAACTTAGCATCACTCATCTACCAGAAATGATCTTCCCGGATAATGTACTTCGAGTGACATTCGCTGAATCCAATTTCACTCTTGAGTTCAATGCCTTGGATGCTCTCAAATTAATTTCTAATGCACCTGAAGCTCTTCATGTGGCTTTCGCGAAAGAATGGAAGGCGGCACAGTAAGTTTTTTGGGGGATGGGATTTTCTGGAGTTTGATTTTTGGATATACTTTCCGTGAGTAAATGGTTACGTGTGAACGGGAAAGTTTTGGTGTTAAAATATATGTAATTGTGAAATTAGGGATGGTGGACCACTCCCTGGTGAAATACGGTACGATTGGACTTTTTCTACAGATTATAAAGGAACTGTGACAAGTCAGAGTGTTGAATCACAGCCTGACTACCGTACGGAGGAAAAATTGAATATGGAGAAGCTAAAACAGAGAGAAAATATTTTGTTTTATGAAGAATTATCACTTTACGAAGATGAATTGCATGATAATGGAACATCGAACTTGTCTGTCAAAATTGTAAGGACTAAATATAATTAGTAACTTGGTATGATTCATTGTACGTGATTTTAAGATGTGGATGCAAATTAAGTTAGATGTATGAGTTGAAATACTGCAATATGAACTCGGAATTTGGAAACCACCCATTTTGTGTGAAAATTAGGATCAAAGAGATTGTTATCAATTGTAGCACTTTCTTTGGTCTCCCATTATAACTTATATTGGGTTGTAAATTAATTTTCTTTATATTTCAGCGGGTAATGCCCTCGGGATTTTTCATCCTTCAACGATTCTTTTTAAGGGTAGACAGCGTGATGGCAAAGATTTGTGACACAAGAGTACACTATGAAGCTGGAAACAAGTATATACTTCGGGAATTTCAGGAAAGAAAACAGGCAGCAGATAAATTGTCCCATTTGCCTCCTCAAACTTTTACAGATGCTAACCTGCTGTATCCACACCTAACAGTTATAAGTGAGCAGACGGATAAGATAAGCTTGGTATGATGATTGTCGATTTCTTTTATCGATTGAATCTTGTTTGCACAAGTTTTCGGTTATGTAATTATTGTTTATTAATTCCGGGCATGTAAAAATAAGCTAATAACGAGTGGATAATGTTAGATATTTTCACGCGTGCATACGCAATGAAGAAGTAAAGTGTGCAGCCTTTCGAAATAATAGTTTCAATTTTTGTAATGTTTTGAAAATAAATCCTAGACTGTGAACGTTGCACGAGCACATCGTTAGTTTCAGCTTTACGTCACGTGCTTATTAACTTATTCATATAATTTTGTCCACTGCGCTCCCACCATTTGTATTAGCTTCGTTAGAACTCAAGAGCGACTCTTAAAGTCGTCTGTTTCAAAAATGACCTCGTTTTATCGTTTTTCGTTCAGCCAGTACTACAGCTTTAATAAGCTGTCAGTATTTTATCATAATAGGAGTAGTTGAGACGCAGCTTGACATTCACGTCTACCTAACAACTGTGTAGAACAACAGAAGTGTAGAAGAGAGTTCCATAAGGATAAGAAACTAACTCAGTGACACATCTTTAGAATCTCCATAGAGCTCGACATTGATGACAATATCAGCACTCATAGCCATGAATGTCTTCGGGAGGAAGAGATCCACCAATTTGTCCAGTCAATCCCTCTGGTTGACTCCAAGTACTCCAACTACGATAGTAAGCGGTGTGTGGGTGCCTCCATCCGTCCGATGCATGTAGTATATGTACTGAGACCTGGTGTAGTCATACTTTGGCAAACTGAAAACCAGTTACCATATTTCATGGATTTGTTGCCGGTTTTTATTTAATTTGTTTACCAAAATCTTATTAATGGTGAGTGACATTTGAGACTCGTATTACCTATGAATGATTACTATTACAGGTGGAAACATTTTGCTAGGATAGTATTTACCGGGAACCACGACACGGTGAAAGTTCCAACTTTGTTGTTACTGTTTTGTACTTACTGTATACATTTTTGGCACCTCTAGTTTACAATGTAGAAATAAAAGAATAATATGTATTTCTGCAATTATTATAAACAAAAATTCTCAAAAGTCAAAACTAATAATCAATTGACTTAATCCAAAATAACGACAGCTACTCCAATCATGCTATAACAATATATCAGGTTTTAATAGCAATCAGCCTCTTAGCAATATCAAAGGAATAGCCATCCGGATGAAGGAAGAGCACTTTCCCGGGATTAATATCAACCACTCGGAGAAATCCAGACTCATCAATGCCTTCTACGCGGCATTCAACGTAATTCTCTTTGCTGACCTCAACTCTTACAACGCCGTCCGTATTCTCTTGTCCTGCCTTCAACCAGTTTTCCGTATAGGTATTGATGATTTCATTCAAACCACCTTTTTCGATTTGCTCAAGAAGATCTTCCATCTGTGAAAGACATTTCGCCACTAGGGTGGCTTGAGTTAATTTGTTTTCTTCTCCGAGAAAAGAGTTAAGACAAACAGCAAGATATTTATTTGACACGTTGACTCCAATGCCAATCGATACTATGGCAATATTCCCTTGTAACCGAGATTTTACTAATACACCTCCAACTTTCTGTCCTCTAATATAAATATCGTTGGGCCATTTCATGCGAAGGTCTATTTCCTATCAAAATGATTTAAACAGTAAAATTAATAATTATGTGATAGAACCTCAGAACTAACAACTATTTAATGGCTACAAGCACGATTAAGTGGTTCTGAAAATTCTGGCTCTGCTACAATACCTGGTGGTTTGGAATGGCTAAGACCATTGACATGGCAGCATTGAGTTGAACCAACGGAAGTCTTTTCCCAAGTTGAGAATCCAGAGCTACATTCACTTGAACCGTAAAACAAGCACATATCTCTGGACTCAACCAGACATTATTACCTCGACCTTTTCCCTGGGTTTGCCTATTCGCCACCACCACAAGTCCATGCTTCAAACTGTGGTCTTCAAATACATGCATGGTTGAGGTAATCAAATCTGTGTAGATCATAAGGCGCCCCAAGTCTTTTGTTGTAAGGTTCTGGAGCATAATTTGAAACAAGAACACCTCGTTTCAATAACGCCATATTTGACAATCATACAATTTATCCATCTTGAATTTAATTACGTTAAAATAATCCCCTGCGGAAAATGTTGCTGGATTGCCCAATGACTTCACAGGAAACCTGTCAACTCTAGGTCTGGAGCCTTCAATTCCCGCTGGAACAAATTCAATTGTAAGGTTCGAATGTTGTATCACTGGAGAAATGTCAGCAAGAAAGTTCTTGATGTTCTGAAACACAAACAAAATCAAATAAGAAACCAAATACACTAGTAATTCATGCATGGTATGGTATAGCAACGTTATTAACGTTTAATAACGTTAAGGTTAACGTTTAATTTCTTTCCCAAATGTTGAGATTGAGTTGAAACTCGCGAGGTTTCAATGTGGAGTATGTCCTTTGATTATAACCTTGAAACAAAACTTTTACACCTCGCATAGCCCCAGAAATATAATGACATGTAACCGAAGTAATCCCCGTTCGGGGAAACTTTCACAATCGAAATAATAAACTATGAAAAGAAGCAACTTACATCATCATCCCCCAAGAGGTAACCGACTGTGAACTCCGGAGCTTTACTTCGTGTGCAGTCTATTCCAAGGCTCTCGCTCAGAAGATTCGTCAGAAGAGCCAACGAGCTCTCTTCATCTTTACTATCTTCAAAACAAACTCTTGACAGCACTGCTCGGCCACCATGATCTCCTCCGTTGTAATTAATAATCGCAATTTCATTTGTCTCTTTGACTGTCGCATAAACAGAAGCTGTAGAATTCCCTTTAGAACCAGTGGTTTCCAAAATTCCAGGAAATCCTGACGGGAGATCGGATGCTTTCCCAGGTCCCCAGAGGGTTTTCATGACAGATATAGGATTAGTATGTAAAGACCCGTATTTCAGAACGGACCTTTTCTTCTCAGTAGCTGAATCACCATTTTCAACTTCCATTGCATTTGATTCCGTGGGACCAAATGGCAGACTTTCACATCCCCAAGCAAACAAACGGCCACCAGTCCCCAAAAATTGAAGGAGTTTCGGAATATACTCCACAGATTTGGGAACTTCCCCAGACAGAACTAGTAGTTCCGTTTGGTCTTCCCAACCACCAGCATCTACTTCATCCCAATCCGTAACGTAAATTGCATACCTTGAAACATGACAATGCCATTCACATATTGTAGTACAACCTAAAGATTCTTACTTAAACAAGCAACTTCCTTAGATAATATAAAACTCATCTATCAAGTGCTACGATGAATTTCAGTATCTCAGCTATCTCCCCTCGATTTTTGGGATCGCTGGAAAGCACCAAAATATTTGGGAGATTTCCAGGTCGTTTAGTGCATGAGTTCATTGTAGTTCTGAAACTGATACAGTTCTGAAAGTAAAATATAAAATAAAATTTAAAACAATTACGGTATAACAGTAAGTCTACACTAACCAGAAAGATTACCATCTTGGAACATGCACATGTCATGTATGTACTTTGAGCAATTTCAACTGTATAAGCCTCAGATAGTTATGGAATTGACAAGTTATTTAAAAAATGTTTTTACTTGCCCTCTAAAGTTAAATAAAAGTCATTAAGATACATTCAGTTAACAATAATGTACTATTATTGTTAACTTAAGAACAGATTGTTACAGTAGTAGACTGTGCTGACACAGTCACGCTCTTAATTTTTTACTGAATATATCCTCATATCCTCCGTGTGAAATTCTCTCATAATTTTAATTTATTGAGGTACACGCATTTACTAAAATTACGAATCTACGATTTATACCACCTAAATGGGGCGAAATGAGATATCCATGCATGAGCAACAACTGGCAGGTTTGATCCTATTAATGTCCCCAAAGAAAGGGACGGGGTGCGACCCAGGCAGGGAGTCAAACATGTCATATAGGGTACCAGGAGCTTAAACATATTTTTTGAACCAACCCGAGTACCAGGATACCCGGATTAGCATACAACTTAATTCAGGCCATATTTATCGGCTGATTTGGACCAAATAAAATTATATTTACACTGACCCATAATTTTGTATTTTTTTCCGATATTAGAGCTTTGTTCCGGGAGCCGGTGCCGGATAATAAGATCCCCGGAATCTAAATTTAAATTAATTAAAATTTGAAATAACAGTAACAAAAAATTTTTTGTACCTGGTATATACTGCCCGGGTTTTGTGCCCACATAATACTTGAATTAGTGCAATCAGTAAGGAAATATACTTTTAATAAAGTCATCCTATGTTTTTTCAAATTGATTGAAAAATTTAGAATCCGGGTATCATCAGAGCTATGCAAAATACTTGGTATTCGATGCCAAAATACAAAATAAAATACCTGAATTAAAATATGGAAAATACAAAATACAAAGTAAAATACCTCAGGTTACATTGCTAAAATACAAATAAAAATACAATACTTGGTAGAAAATTTAAAATAGTCAAATACAAAATACTGTATTTTAAATGCAGTTCTTTTCTTAAAATACCCATCTAATCCTCACTATTTTCGATTTCTAGAACAAACTTTTTAAAACAGTCACTTCAAAGACTGCATATAAGACATGTGTAGTAACAAATTGTTCAACGGTTGCCGAATAGGTCAGTCCATTATAATTATATTTTAAGTCGTTTTGACTGTTAATGAAGTAACAGATTAATATGAAATTTTTATTTATTAGTAAATAAATGTATTTTCGGAATAATTATTATAAAAAGGGGCTAGTAACTGAAAATTAAATCGAGTAGGTGTTCGTCTTCGGCATATCTTAAATATCGTTGTTGAAGAGGCAAAATGGTCTGTGCTGTAAAAACCATGCGCACGTAGACCATTTCGCCTCTTCAACGACGATATACAGTATCGAGAATCTGAACATGTTTGATTTAGCCAAGGGATTCATTCCAACGTAAGTTATTTCAATGTGTAAAATGGAATTTTCACAGACATTGCACATCGTATAAGCTACATACAGTAAAATAATAAGTGAGAAAATCAGTGAAATCAGTGCAATAATACCAGCGAAAAGTATTGTGAGCAAAATACTTTATTTGAATTACATTTCATATTTCATTGAGAGTAAGTAAATACCAAATACTTTTGTACTTCCTGGCTCTCAAAATACTAAGTACAAAATACTTGCTTACTGCTTATCAACTTTGAAATACAAAATACAAAATACTTTGTGGTCTGAAAATACGTATTTTAAAATACTGTATTTGAAAATACTGCATAGCTCTGGCCATTTCACTATTTATTGATTCTTTACCGGCAACTAACGCCAAATTAGAGGAAATAACAAAGGCGCAACAACAGGATGCTATCTGCCAACAACTGGCCGAGTACAGCCGTTCTGGATGGTAGAGCATCTCGGGCGGTTAAAATTTACGGGTAAGCCCACAAAAAGCCCGGCCCGTACGGGCTTCGAGCGGGTACGGGTAAAAATTATTACGTTTGACGGGTTACGGGCGGGTACGGTCTTTTCATCGCGGTTAAAAAAGACCGCGAAAGCCCGTAAAAGCCCGTCAGAAATTCCATTAGTTGTGAATGCAGGAGCAGCGATTGTGAATGTACATAGACTTGAATGACTTGAACGAATTTCAGACGTTTGCAATTTCAGTTTTCAAACAAACTAAGGCTTGGTGTACGATAGAGCATCACCCCGTGCTCGTCTGTACGACTGTTACTAAATTACAAAGGCAGGTATGCAAGAAAAGTTTTCTTAAATACCTGCCTTTGTTATTTAGTAAGTTTCATTTCGCTCTTCATTACTGTGGAACATTCCATTTAGTCTAGAAGATGAATCCTGCTAGTAGTTCAAGTATTTGTAATAAGAATCCAGAAGTTAACGTAATAAATTCAAGAACGCCACCAGAAGTGCTTACCAAAGCCGAAATAGCAGCATAAGCTTTTGTATTGCCTTCTTAATAAAAAAAGGTAGTTTAACGACTGTATGTAACAGTCAAGAACAATATTTTAAAATACAGTTTTTCAGTATTTAAGATGTATGGTATTTGCGGGCGGGCTACGGGCTTTTTTTAATTTTGCGGTCCGGGCCGGGCTTTTTCTATAAACATTAATTTCGGGCCGGGTGGGTACGGGTAAAACGTTACGAGCCACGGGCGGTCACGGGCCTAAAATATCCCACGGGGTGCTCTACTGGATGGCCACCTCTCAAGACACTCACTGAAGAGTTACGACTATTCTACACTCACAAAGATGAAATCACAGTACAAGGTGATTTACTGTTAAGAGGCAACCGCCTCATTATCCCTAAAATCCTACAATCTGACCTTTTACACCGTGTCCACGCCGGACACCTGGGCATTTCTAAAGCCCGAGCCCGGGCACGCACTTCCATGTGGTGGCCCGGAATCTCAAGGGACATTCTGAGATTAATCAAAAATTGTCACACATGCATCCCCCACAAACAGGAGAGGAAGGAGACGCTAATAGTAAGCGAATTTCCAACCCGTCCATGGGCAACTATAGGCATGGACCTCTTCCATAATGAAGAAAGAAACTATCTAATAGTCTGTGATTATTACTTACGTTATCCCGAAGTCATACTTTTAACAAGTACAACTTCAGACACAATTATTAAACATTGCAAGAACATATTTGCCAGACATGGCATCCCTGAGACCGTCAGGTCTGATAACGGCCCGCAGTTCGAAACTGCTTTCAAAACATTTGCAAAGGATTGGCAATTCCAACACATCACCTCCAGTCCACACTATCCGCAAAGCAATGGGTTCATCGAGACAATGGTCAAAACCATTAAACAGTTGTTGAAGAAAAACCCTAAGGATTTTCAAGAAGCGTTACTAGAGTGCAGGAGTACTCCACTGGACAACGGTTACAGCCCAGCTCAACTACTAATGGGACGACGTCTTAGGTCTAGTCTGCCTATAACACCGAAGTTACTGCAGCCAAAAGCAGTAAATGCCAAAGCAGTAAAAGATTTTGAAGTTGCTAAGAGGCTGAAGAGCAAAGCAAACTTTGACAAACGACACGGAGTTGTCGCTAAACCAGACCTTTCGATCGGACAACCTGTATGGGTAAAGGACAAGCAACTTTGGGGCACAATACAAAGTCCCACTAAGGAGCCCAGGTCGTACAATGTCCAAACTCCCCAAGGCACCTATAGACAACACTTCTCAGCTATACCCGATGACAACACCAGTTAAGAAACAGGAGTTCGTAACACCCCCGGAGGATCTACCATCCACACCTAGCCCAGCAAGAACTGAGATCATTCCATTCAGTACGACTCCCAGTCCCTTCAAGCAGATCAAAACCCCAAGCCCGCCTAAGGTCAAAACATTTACTCTCCCAGGATCAAGAAGATCAGATCCCGTGACCAAAACCAGATCAGGACGTCTAGTCAAGAAACCTGATAAATACGTAGCTTAAAATATTTCTCATGCTATGTAATTTCTTATTTTTATTCTTTACTGTTATGATTTTGTATTCTCAAAAACAAAAGAGAGGATGTGTGGAAAATATACATGTTTCTTGCGTTACACTTCATCCTCCCCAACACCTGCTCATTCCTGTCCTAACCAGAATGAACCTGTTCATTCTTGTCTGAACCTGCTTAAACTGGAACTATCTCGTTCCAACCTAATCCTTCTGCAACCGTTACCTTTACCAGGCTGAGACACACTCTCGTGCCCGTATATAAAGGATTCCTTCCTTCTGCTACTTCAGTAGCGTCTCAGTAGTACTTTACTATCACTACTCTCTCTCTCTCTCTCTCTCTCTTACCCATTCGGACTTTCTTGGAATAAACCATAATCTTTCCTATTCAATTATCGTTTTTAATATCTACGTACATTCATTTACGCCACACTACCAAACAGATATTAATGCAGAGGATGTCCTAGAAGTGGAAGATTTAATTGGAGATGGCAATACCTCAAATCAAAGGTGTCCACCTATCCTACATGTAGGCCTATTTGTAGGCTACTTATAGGGTGCGATGATTTTATTAGAGGCTTGTAGGCAAAATAGGGTGCACGAGTTTACACTAAAAGCCTAGCCTACAAAATAGGTAGGCTAAGGCATCGTAGAATTGTAGTCATATATGTAGGCTATTGATACAAGTCATTTTCATTTAATGGTATATGGAACGGCCAAATAAGAATAAACCGCGACTGGTATTTGCAGATTGTGTTTCATGTTGCGGAAAAGTTCGTGCTATCTCGCCTTGATATGCGCTAGAACTTCAATAAAATTAAAACTTCAAAATACTTGGTAAAGTGAAAACTGTATAAACCCGACAACTGAAACGAAAAATTGCGTTTAAACACAATTCAAATTGCAAACAGGATTTACTGAGATATGTTGGCGTATAATTAGAGTAGAATGCCCTTAAATAGTCTGTCAGTAACGAAAAGCATCTAAAATGTAGGACGGGTGTAGAATTGGTTGATCTAATTTGTCAATGAAATGTAGGCTAATATGTAGGCCTGGTGCTCCGAATATAGGAAGGATGTAGGATACGCTGAACTATTCGGCGGTTAAAATGTAGGCATATATGTAGGCTCGGCTCAAATTTTATAAATAGGAAGGATTAAGGATATGCTGAGCCATTTGGACACCTTTGCCTCAGATGGTATAGAAGTTATAGTTCCATTAAGATGTATAGTATTGCAAAAATTATGGCGAGGCAGAATTTTTTCTAGCTTGTAATTGCTGTGTTGTAAATCATCGAGTTGGATCGTTTACAGTAATTGTTTTTAAAGTACCTGATTGGGTACAGGTACGTAGGAAATGTTTCAGGTACAGGTCCATATTGTAGGAATGTAAAATGTATGAGTGAAATAAAGTAGGGTGGCTCAGTGGTAGAGAGTAGTAAAGATAGGTCAAGTTATGTCAAGAGCTAAAACAGGAATGATACCTTAATTTATTCAACCGAATAGATCGTAGTCATTTAGTTAGCTAAGTATCGTGTAGTAAGTATTGGTTAATATCTTTCATAATATTATAATTCATTATTTCTAAAACTAGCAATAATTGTTTGACTTAATAATAACAACTACAGTTATTCTAATAATGTCGTAACACCTCTCCTTCCCGGGGTGGGGTGTTTTGAGACTGGGACATCTCTCCGTCATGGGAGTGTTATAGGTCAAGTACTTCTGGTCATAGCAATGGATTGGAATTAACTAATTCGCATTTATTCTGGTAGTAGTCGTGGTGTTCTTGAATGCATTGTTATCCATTGTCTGAAGGGATAACAGTCACGTAGTTTGTGATTGCCAATATTACAGAATGAACAAGTTGGTGGTAATGTTGTGTTTGTGGAGATTCGTAAAGTGTGGGTAGGGTAATTCTTGTTTTCTGTATAGTGGTTACTAAAGCGTCTTCGTTGTTGTAAGTCCTTTCTTGGGAAGTTGGCATGTCTTTTATTGGAATTATTCTGAGGGTGGTATTTATGTTGGTTATTCCAACTCTGTTGTTCGTTCAGATCTCTGAAAATATTTGTTTGGGGAAGTCTATATGAATAATTGGGAAACAATGAGTGATTACTTATTCGGTTGCGAGATTTTGCATTCTTGAATGATGTGTGGGGTAGTGTGTGAATTTGTATCATGTGTCGGTGTAGATCTTCGAGAACAGGTAGGGGTTGTTGGATGTTTGGGAATTGGGAGTTAGAGATGATTTGCTTGGTATTGGGATGAAATCGGTGGTGTTGTGGATTAGACCCTTGTCGGGGGAAGTAACGAGGATAATCGGGGGTATATGGAGATTTTGAGAACGTTTTGGGAATAAGGGATAACGAAGGTGGATATTTCCGTTTTGGTGGGGGAGTGGGAGGACTATCAAATACGATTGACATTAATGGGATGAGATTTGGGTTGGTTCTATAATTATTATTGTTGATACGGTGGGAGGTTTCCGTGATGACTCGTTGTGTAGCCTGATGATCTCCCTTCTTCATCAGGCGGTCTAGTTTCCCGGTTTCCAGTTTTGATCTTGACTTGAAGAGTATTGGTCACGGTTTAAATCGTAGGTGGTATTGAGATGATTGAGTTGATGTGGGTTGTGATTAGGAAATTGTTGGTCGAGTTGTCTGAATTGTTGTTGAGTTGTAGGGTCGTTACGTTGTTGATAGTGATTATTTGGGTTGCTGGTAAAGATGTTAGTCTCATTTAGCCATCGTTTGAAAGTATGACAGTGGCGTAGTTGGTGGGTGTTTGTATTACAGAAGGGGCAAGTGTGGGATGTAGTTGTTTGGGGTAGTTGAGTTGGTATCTGGTCTGTCGTTATAGGCGTATTCAGAGTTTGAAGTAGTGGTTGGCTGGTGTTTCTTATTGGGAATTCGTAAAGTTTGGACATGTCTGTTGGAGATTGTTGTTGTAGAAGTTGAGCGTTGTAGGATTGTAATTTAGAGGTATAGAAATCTAATTGTTTTTGAAATTGTTCAATGGTACCGTCAGCGCCAAGTTTTAGTTGTAAATTCCAGGTCAGATCTCGAGGTAGTCCTTGATATAGGTAGTCGAGTTTACAGGAGTCAGTCATTGTAGGGTCCATACGTTTAAAAATACTTAATTTCTTGTAGATGTAATCGCGAGCGTTGTCTGTTTCAGCATGAAATATAGTGGTTGAATTTTCTGCTGTAGCAATGGCTTTATCGTCCTTTTCTGAAAATGCATTCTGGATTTGTTCTTCGAATTCCTTGAAACGTTGTTGGGAGTTGGCGATGTTTAAATTCTCTAGAAAATTGTCGTTGGAAAAATTCCACCAATGTAGAGCAGTTCCTTTGAGTAGATAATCCATATTTTCGAATTTCCATTTGTCAGTCAGTTTGAAATGAGTACATCGGTAGTTTAAGGATTTCAGCCAAGTTTTACATGATGATTGTCCATCGTAGGTGGGAATGTTGGAGAATATTTCGTTCGGTAAGAATGAAGTCATGGTTAATATCTATTACTGACTGTCAGGATTATGTTCATGAGGACCATGGGGTTGGCTTAGCAGTGAGAGATGGTCGGGTCGCAGCAACTTCCACCGATTGAGAAAAAGTAGTTAAATGACAAGTCTTTATAATTTTTGAAAAATTTGAGCAGGGGTTTGTTCTGCTTTTACCTTTTTCTTTAATTAATGTTGTTGTGATTTTTAAAAAAATTGGGCTGGGGTTTCTCCAATATTTACACTTTTTCTTTTTTTTTGGTTTAAGTAATTTTGAATGAGTTCAACTACTGGTCAGACGCAAAGGTCAACACAGGTCAGAACTCTGATGTAAAGATCAAACACAGGTCGGACGGTAAAGTCAACTCTGGTCGGATCAAATATTAACCTTGAACACTAGAAAAATATTACTTGTCAGTAACACAGAATTAGGTAGGCGGTGCCTTTAATTTTCATTTGTGACACTTTAAAACTATTGGATGTGAGTAATCTGGTTAACGTAAAGAACCAGTAGTCGCAACCAGTATGGGAATCACTTGGTCAGCAGACTTGGTCACTAAACGAACCAAAAGTTAGATCGGAGCACTAGTGTCGTTAAAAATAAATCACTGTAAAAATAGTGTGGGGTTTTGTTTTGTTTAGTATGTGTACAAATTCTGATTGTCCGGTGGGGGCGGGGAAATAACGGTGCTGAGGATGAGTCAAGAAACCCGCACCTTGTAGGAATGTAAAATGTATGAGTGAAATAAAGTAGGGTGGCTCAGTGGTAGAGAGTAGTAAAGATAGGTCAAGTTATGTCAAGAGCTAAAACAGGAATGATACCTTAATTTATTCAACCGAATAGATCGTAGTCATTTAGTTAGCTAAGTATCGTGTAGTAAGTATTGGTTAATATCTTTCATAATATTATAATTCATTATTTCTAAAACTAGCAATAATTGTTTGACTTAATAATAACAACTACAGTTATTCTAATAATGTCGTAACAATATATTGGGTATATTTTGGGTACGGGTAAAATTCAGGTACAGGTACGCAGTACTTGCAAAATAATCAGGTCCAGGTACCAACATTCATTTAATGGGTACTTTTATTCAGGTACGGGTTTGGGTACGATGTTTGCTGGTACCCACTATTTGGGTCCAGGTCCAGGTACAGCATTTTTGTACCCATGCGATGCACTGCTGCTAACCATGTTGGAAACGAATTTACGAAATAACCTGGATTGTGCTCCTTCCCTTCAATTCAGGAAGTCAAAGCGGTGAACCTGCCAGTAGTTGCTTATGCCTGGAAACAGCGCAGCGATGGAATCACAGCACTTCTTGACAATAATCGTTTTTATCTTTGCATACAAGTACCTCTGCATTTTCAATCAATAAAATCTGAGAGGGTGCAACAACAATAATGACGTATCGTTATTTGTATTTACGAATAAATGCGCGTCATTATAACATGTAATTGGCGAACAGTTAATCAAACTAATCAAAGATTTACCTGTTTTGATAAAGGTACAAGCACCGATAAGAAATGGTAATGATGAAAATTTTATTGCAGAAAATAATCCAGGAATTAATTAACGTGAATTTATTGAAGCTATGAAATCAAACTGAATCGATACAAAGGAAGTTCAGGGTATTTATTCAGGCAGAACAAAGTCTGTAAATAAACCCTTCAGTTGTTGTTCTCTCACCGGGATTCTCTGGGTCTGGATGTCTACTCCAAAGATGGGCAGATTATTTGCATATACGAAAACCTTCGCTACGTTTTGCCAATTTTTCTAGCATCTCTAGTAGTAGGGTTATTTCTGCTTCTTGCCTACATACTGTGGGGAATTTTCAAAAAATGTTTATTTTTGCTGAACAAAATCAGGGGTCGTTACATCAAAAATTGGGATTTAAAAAAAATGTTGTCTTGCTCAACAAAATCAGGGATCGTCACTTGAAAACCAGGAATTTCGTCCTGACTATTTGCCATTTTGCCAGTCTATAAAATTAGAATTCTGCCAGGAGTACTTACTTGGATTCATGCATGCAGCTTTGGGGAAAAATTTAATTCAAATTCAGTTCATTTAATTTTCTTCCGTGCAGCGTTCACTCATACTCAGTTCATTGTCATTGGTTACACCATTCACAATTAGCTCAGTTCATACGTAGCTATTCTTGCGTTCAGTCACGTTCACTCAAACTGAACGTTAAAATTAAAGGTTCAGTTCACGTTCAGATTATCCGTCTCGTCAATTCATTCAGTTCAAAGATTAATATTCAATTTAAAATTCCTATTTTGATTTTAAATGCTATTTTGAGATAAAAATTAGAATTTTTCAGGGATATCTACCGAAAATATTTAGTTCTTTGCTGGTTTGAATCAGCTTAAGTATTACGAACATATACGCTAATCAGAGTTCCGTAATACTTATTTTCACATTCAGTTCAATTCAGATCTCTTAATCATACTTAGGTATTCACGTTCATTCACGTTCGTTGTTGCATTTGCCAAACAGTTCAATTTAAACTCATTCGTTACATAAATTGATATGTTTTAAGTTCACTCAAGTTCACTTAAATCTTGAAATATTTCAGAAACGTTCAATTAATGAACTAGTTCATTGAATGAATTGTTGCATACATGCTTGGATTATTTGCAATATTTACATGATGAATGAAAAAGCTGTTTCGTGTATGAGTACAAACAGGGGTGCACAGTAGAGCATCTCGGGAGGTTGAAATTTGCGGGTAAGCCCGTAAAAAGCCCGGCACGCCTGGGCTTTGGGCGGGTACGGGTAAAATTTATTACACTTGACGGGCTACGGGCGGGTACGGTCTTTTCAATGCGGTTGAAAAAGACCGTGAAAGCCCGTAAAAGCCCGTGGAAAAATTCATGTGTGGTGCATGCTGGATCAGGGATTGTAAAAGTACATTTGCTTGAATACATGGAACGATTTTCGAACGTTTGTAATTTTGTCTTTAAAAAAGACTTGACATCCAATGCCAACGAATTAAATTGCAGGAAACAGTCGGAAGATTGCAAGTTTGGAAATCATTTAAACACGTACTAGTTGAATATAGGTTTCCATAAATTATGTGAATGCAATGAGTGCAGGGACATTTTAGCAGGCAATCGCGCTAAGGAGGTACGTCAACTCTGGCCAAACATAATTGTAAGAATTCTGCAGTGGAAGCAACACCAGCTCTTACCAATTTCATTCAAAAAAGGCGAAAATGAAAAATTGAATTAAAAAAATTGTTCTGGGTCTATAGCTATGAATTTACAAGCTGCACTGTTATTAGCGGGCGGGCTACGGGCTTTTTTAAATTTTACGAGCCGGGCCGGGCTTTATTGTTGAACTTTAATTTCGGGCCGGGCGGGCACGGGTAAACATTTACGGGCCGCGGGCGGGTACGGGCCTGAAATATCCCACGGGGTGATGCTCTAGTGCACAGCGATGATAGAAACGGTTGTGGAGGAAGTATTTTATGGGGGTAATAAAATAAAAAATTTATTCAATGCTTTTAATGTCTATTATGTTTTCAAGCTCGTTTTGAAGATTCCGTGCCCTCCGAGCACATGGCATTGGTGACTTCATTCCACCTCTGTAAACGTTCCGAAATGACCTTTTTTGAAAGGGCTTGAAATAGAAAAGTGGCTGCTTCAAAAATCCCAGAGGAAATTATGAACATCCTTTGGATGTTGATTACCCGTATATCAGGTATTGTTACTCTGCCATGTAGTCTCGTAGAAAAATCTTCTGTAGGGATACAATCAACTACGACAAGTATTTGTTCCAGGTTTTTTTCTGACTATAAACGGTACATACAACTACAGTCCCTGAAATGTTGAAATAATATGATGTGACAAGATTACACGAAATCCGGTCCCATCTTGTATCCCTACTAGGATTCGTATTTTCAACCTGGAAACTTTTTTTGACAAATTCCACAGGGGTATTTTGAAACGGTAAAGGTATCCAGGAAATTAGTCAATTTGTACAGATGTTGAGAGATACCTTATACTTCGTTTTCAGAAGTTACATTGTACAAAAAGAAACCCGGGGCAATAATATGTGGGACCAAAAAGTGTATTTATATTTGCGGTGCACCCGCTATTTATTAGGTAAGTACATATTATATTATAACTTGCATCCATCTCACAACACAACCAAGAGTTCGGGTGCAGTAATATAATGCATGTGCACAGTGCATCTGTGATATTTTCGAAAGTGTGAACTTGTAGATGCTAGGTCCGTAATATATACATAAATACGTATGCAACTAGCCATTTTTTGCTTTGGGAACACACGTAGTTGAAAGATTAGATACTATTTGTGACACCAAAAATCCCATATTTTTTTCTATTGGTTTCCTGGCCTGGAAATGATTGAATGTATAGTCAAAAGTTAATACAGATAATTTTGTATTTCTCTGGAAGTCACTCTACTAAGTCAAGAGTCGAAGATAATGTTGTATTTTGCAAATGACCTGCAACTTAACTGTAACTGAAATAATGCAACTGTTGACTGTTTTGCAGACTTTCATGGATTACAGTATAGACATCAGACAAACAACATTTGATTAAAGCATGTATGAATCACATTTTGCTTGGCTTAAGGCCTAAATTATATGTAATGGATTATTCTAGAAAACTACTATGTACGTCCCATTTTTATTTCCCAGATTCCTAAACAAACCGGCAAAAATGCTCTGTTAAATGTGTCTAATGTAACCAAGATACGCCTACGCAATCTGGATAAAGCTATACGTTAATACAAATTACACAACCAGTATACCTGGATTTTAACACTACAATAATAACCTCGCCGAATTATTTAAACTTGATGCTATTATATGTTGCAAATATTGCGGAGATTCTCCATGCAAATTTTCAGAGTTGTTCGGCAGGAACACTGAGATATTTTGTCCAATGTATTCTAAATGGTATCCATGCAAGGTTTTTGATAGCAACATCGTTAAATTAAAGTTGAGTTGTTGAAAATGACCCGTTGCACAACCTTCCGGGTTTTTCCTGGATAACTATAGAAAGAATTTTATTGATGTTATTAGTTTTATTGTGCTTTTTCGAGAATAGTAATTTGGAGGGGTAATTATACACAGCCGCTACATGATGTCACTTAATGAAGCAATTTTTGTATGCTAGAGGAATTAATGCTAAGAAAAGCACAATCAAATAATATCAAAAAGTATTTTATTTTCTCAGCTGTATTTTCATTGTACAACTCTGAACTTCATTACTTGTGTCACCGTACATATAATGTTAGCAAATTGAAACTGGCATGTGATAATAGTTTATAAAAAATAAGAATTATGGGTAAATTTGAGAAAGATGCACTTGTAACAAATGTTCCCTCGAAAGGATTAAGATTATATTTTACCGAAAACCACTTCGTGGTCGAAGATTCAGTTTTATTATAATTTTTACATATTTACTACTTAAACCTTTTAATCCGCTAATAGTTACTAACAAAGTAGAAACAAAAGAATAGTACGAACTTCTCCAATACAAAACAATATATTAGGTTTTGATAGCAATCAGCTTATTAGTAATATCAAAGGAATTGCCATCCGGATGCACAGACAGTACTTTCCCGGAATTAATATCAACCACTCGGAGAAATCCAGTCTCATCAATGCCTTCTACGCGGCATTCGGCGTAATTCTCTTTGCTGACCTCAACTCTTACAACACCGTCCGTATTCTCTTGTCCTGCCTTCAACCAGTTTTCCGTATAGGAATTGATGATTTCATCCAAACCACCACTCTCGATTTTCTCAAGAAGAGCTTCCATCTGTGAAAGACATTTCGCCACTAGGGTGGCTTGAGTTAATTTGTTTTCTTCTCCAAGAAAAGAGTTAAGACAAACCGAGGGATGCTTATTTGAGACGTTGACTCCAATGCCAATCGATACTATGGCAATATTTCCTTGTAATCGAGATTTTACTAATACACCTCCGACCTTCTGTCCTCCAATATAAATATCGTTGGGCCATTTCATGCGAAGGTCTATTTCCTATCAAAATAATGATTTAAACAGTAATATTAATATGTGATAGAACCTCAGAAGTAACAACTATTTAATGGCTACAAGCACGAAATTCTCTGTAATTGTCTGAAAATTCTTGCTATTGCTACTATACCTGGTGGTTTGGAATGGCTAAGACCACTGACATGGCAGCAATGAGTTGAATCAACGGAAGTCTTTTCCCAAGTTGAGAATCCAGAACTACATTCACTTGGACCGTAAAACAAGCAGACCCCTCTGGACTCAACCAGACATTATTACCTCGCCCTTTTCCCTGGGTTTGCCTATTCGCCACCACCACAAGTCCGTGCTTCAAACTTTGGTCTTCAAATACATTCATGGTAGAGGCAATCAAATCTGTGTAGATCACAAGGCGACCCAAGTCTTTCGTTGTAAGGTTCTGGAGCATAATTTCAAACAAGAACACTCCGTATCAATAAAGGCATATTTAAAAAACATATACAATTTATCCATCTTCAATTTAATTACCTTAAAATAATCCCCTGCGGAAAAGTTTACTGGATTCCCCAATGACTTCACAGGAAACCTGTCACGACTAGGTCTGGAGCCTTCAATTCCCGCTGGAACAAATTCAATTGTAAGGTTCGAATGTTGTATCACTGGAGAAATGTCAGCAAGAAAGTTCTTGATGTTCTGAAACACAAACAAAATCAAATAAGAAACCAAATACACTAGTAATTCATTTCCCCAGAAATATGATGACATGTAACCGAAGTAATCCCCGTTCGGGGAAACTTTCACAATCGAAATAATAAACTATGAAAAGAAGCAACTTACATCATCATCCCCCAAGAGGTAACCGACTGTGAACTCAGGAGCTTTACTTCGTGTGCAGTCTATTCCAAGGCTCTCGCTCAGAAGATTCGTCAGAAGAGCCAACGAGCTCTCTTCATCTTTACTATCTTCAAAACGAACTCTTGACAGCACTGCTCGGCCACCATGATCTCCTCCGTTGTAATTAATAATCGCAATTTCATTTGTCTCTTTGACTGTCGCATAAACAGAAGCTGTGGAATTCCCTTTAGAACCAGTGGTTTCCAAAATTCCAGGAAATCCTGACGGGAGATCGGATGCTTTCCCAGGTCCCCAAAGGGTTTTCATTACAGATATAGGATTAGTATGTACAGACCCGTATTTCAGAACGGACCTTTTCTTCTCAGTAGCTGAATCACCATTTTCAACTTCCATTGCATTTGATTCCGTGGGACCAAATGGCAGACTTTCACATCCCCAAGCAAACAAACGGCCACCAGTCCCCAAAAATTGAAGGAGTTTCGGAATATACTCCACAGATTTGGGAACTTCCCCAGACAGAACTAGTAGTTCCGTTTGGGCTTCCCAACCACCAGCATTTACTTCATCCCAATCCGTAACGTAAATTGCATACCTTGAAACATGAAAATACAATTCACATTGTAGTACAACCTAAAGAATCTTACTTAAACAATCAATTTCCTTAGATAATATAAAACTCACCTATCAATTGCTACGACGGATTTCAGTAACTCGGTGATCTCTCCTCGATTTTTGGGATCGCTGGAAAGTACCAAAATATTTGGGAGATTTCCCGATCGTGTGATACTGGAGCTCATGGTAGTTCTAAGACCTGACACTGATATTCTTCTGAAAACAAAAGAAAAAATAGATTTTAAAATCATTTGTATAAGTTTTGTAGTAACCTCCGGAATATTCTCCTTGCCTAGACTTGGAGCACATCTACCTGATACGCTGGCAGAGGTGGAAAGCTCACAATGTTTCCAAAAGATTGCATTCTCCGTTGACTCTTACTAATATTTTTAGTCGGAATCAACGTCTTGGAACATGTTTTTCCCACAATGCACTTCCAGCAGTAAATACGTGATACAATTCCAAGGCTATTTGCCCCAGGTAAAAAAGCAACTCAACTCACACACTTCTTACAACACTTTCTGGCTCTTATTATTAGTAAAGCCAGTCCTTTATTTATACAGTATTAGACATTGACTATGCATAACATCTTACTGGTCCTGGTTCTGGTTGCTCGTTCCAAAAAATTCTTATTACAATAATAGGTTCAATGTTCAATCTTAAAACAATAAATAAACCCGATTAAAGCCCTACTTGAATGTCAGCACTAAGCAACCTTAATGCTACACTCAATAAAAATAACCTCATTGTAATAGTCCCTCATAATTTAAAATAAGATCTACATCTAGTATTAAAACTAGTCGCGATTAAAGATGTGCATATGCAAACAAATCCAAGCTACGATTTGTAACACACAATTGGGGCAGAGTGAGATGGGGCGATGATCATCAAACTACTTCTTGACAATAACCATTATTGTAATAATTACCTTTCCACACATAAATTCCAGAATTAATAAATGAAGTTTGAGAGATCATATTCTAATTTTGGGGAAAAAGATTGCCATTATTGCAGGTACTTTGCGAACAAATTATCAAAATAAAAAGATTTACCTGTTGTGTTATAGCTACAAACACCCAGGGGAGAAGAGTAATGACGTGAATTATTATTGCCGCATAAAATAACGTCGCATATATTGAAGTTACGAAATCTTTACTTGACACAAATTAAATTGAGAATATTTATTCGGACAAAATAAACCCTTCGATTCTGTTGCAGTCTCCCAGGAGGTCTGGATTGTCTCTATGTCATTTCTGAAGGATTCGCGAGCATTTATAATAGTCAGCCCATGACAAGCAAGTTGTCCCCAAAGAAATGCCAACACCAGTAAAGTAATAATCATCCTTTCAACTCCCACCCGGTTCGGTCAGTCCACGATCACAAGCAATATTTAAACATTACTGTTCCGTTAAATAATAATTTATGACAAAGTTCAGCGTTGATTTTGTTCTGTAATGGATCTATTTGTATGGATAACTAGAGTAAATCCGAAAATATTTTAAAAAAGCAACCTAATAACCAGGGATGTCAATTTCCAATTTTGTGATTACAATTAACGATTAACGATTACTTCGAAAACAAAATGAATTTATAATTACAATTAATGATTAATGGGCTTATAACTAATAATTAATAATTACGATTAACGATTACTTTAAAAATATTATTCACTGATGATTACAATTAACGATTACTTTAAAAATATTATTCACTGATGATTACAATTAACGATTACTTTAGAAATAATTTTCACTGATGATTACAATTAACGATTACTTTAGAAATAATTTTCACTGATGATTACAATTAACGATTACTTTGAAAATATTATTCACTGATGATTACAATTAACGATTACTTTAAAAATAATTTTCCGTGTTGATTACAATTAACGATTACTTTAGAAATAATTTTCACTGATGATTACAATTAACGATTACTTCGAAAATAATTTTCATTGATGATTACAATTAACGATTACTTTAAAAATAATTTTCATTGATGATTGCAATTAACGATTAACGATTATTTTGAAAATTAATTAATTGAGGATTGCAATTAACAATGTAATGTGGGTATTTAGATACTGCTTGCATTTATCATTTTAATAAGCTAACTTATACAAAGGGTGAGACGAGGAGTTCAGGATTCTGTTCATGTCGTGTAAACTGCTCTGATCGTAAACAGAGTGTATTATATCCTTTATATTATCAGCCAGATACACCGGACACTGCTTAGTAAAAACTTCTTCGAACCCTAGACTGCTTAGAATTTTGGAGACGTCGCCAGCCCGATAATTGATGATTACAATTGATAATTGATTTTTGAAAACGGCTAATTGATGACTACAATTGATAATTGATTTTTGAAAACGGCTAATTAATGATTACAATTGATAATTGATTTTTGAAAACGGCTAATTGATGATTACAATTGATAATTGATTTTTGAAAACGGCTAATTGATGATTACAATTGATAATTGATTTTTGAAAACGGTAAATTGATGATTACAATTGACGATTGATTTTTGAAAAAGGTTAATTGATGATTACATTTGATGATTGATTTTTGAAAAAGGTTAATTGATGATTACATTTGATGATTGATTTTTGAAAAAGGTTAATTGATGATTACAATTGATGATTGATTTTTGCAAAAAGGTTAATTGATGACTACAATTGATAATTGATTTTTGAAAACGGCTAATTAATGATTACAATTGATAATTGATTTTTGAAAACGGCTAATTAATGATTACAATTGATAATTGATTTTTGAAAACGGCTAATTGATGATTACAATTGATAATTGATTTTTGAAAACGGTAAATTGATGATTACAATTGACGATTGATTTTTGAAAAAGGTTAATTGATGATTACATTTGATGATTGATTTTTGAAAAAGGTTAATTGATGATTACATTTGATGATTGATTTTTGAAAAAGGTTAATTGATGATTACAATTGATGATTGATTTTTGCAAAAAGGTTAATTGATGATTACAATTGATGATTATTTCAAACAATCCAAGCTTACTAAATTAACGATTGATGATTAATAATTAGTAATCATTAATCGTTAATCATTAATCGTGATTATTAATCGTTGACATCTCTGCTAATAACCTTGAAGTCATTCCAGTACTTGCAAAGTAAAGCACGCTTCCCTTATGGGACTGCTGTCACCTTCAGGGATGGCGTCCGTAAATGTTTGTAGTTTTAAAAAATATGCAAAAATTAAAATGAGGAATTATTTTTACGCCTGCTTATAAGTACAGTATGAGTTAGGGGGAGCGAAACGTTGCACAATAAAGTACATCAGCTCAGCCCAACCGTTCTACAAACGGCTGTAACAGTAGTCCTGCTAAGTTAATCAAAAGCTTGATTTGCATTGATCGCGAGACAATTGTGATGACGTTTGCTAATTTTTTACAAGGCCTAGCAATGCTGGAAAACAAACAGACTATTCATTCAAACAATCTAAACCTTGGTTTGACGTCAACGAATGTATGTCTATGGTGGCGAGCAGGGTGCCCAGTTTATTCGATTCTCAAATCAGGACTTCTGAGGGAGTTTTCAAAAAAATCGAAAATCAGATATGTATGATAATAAGGACAATATAGGCAAAAAAGTAAGAAACTGAAAAATTATTAGATTTTTTACATTCGGTTGGCATGACTACGCTGATTTATCGTAAGCTAATTAATTTTTAAAAATTACTCAACTATATCGCGGTAACAGTTATTCTGTACGGCCTTTCAAAAATTGGATGATAATCTACGCACCAGATTGAAAATGTGTATGATTTTGTTTTTTTTTTTTGAAATTCTTGAATGAATTTTAATTTTGTTTATAAATTACTCAAATATACCACGAAGAAATGTCTTTCATGCTTGACTCCAGAAACATGACGAAAATCCGTTGTGTCGTTCTCCAGATAATTTCTTTTCCCCGAAAAAAAACTTCCTGTATGTCGGAGATTTTACAAATTTTTGTTGTATGTGCACTACACTTGTCTACCAAAATCCATCGAATTTCAATTACATGTGGACGTTATGATGAGTAACGACAAATTTTAGTCACTTTACCGCAAGATGTTAGAAAGTGATATTTTTGTGAGCTACTTTGAAATCAGGACTAAATTCAAGTACATCAGGTCATCAGGTGACCTGCGTAAAATTAGGACTGTCCTGATCAAATCAGGACTTCTGTCATGGCGAGAGGTAAAAATAAAGCTTGTTGTAAGCCTATTTCTTAACCTCGAACTACCAATTTCTGTTTTTAGGGCAGTGCAGTCCCCTGTAGATCTGATTTAGTCCGTAACTCAAAAGCGTATGTACCGAATTCATTCAAATTAGTCAGAGCTGTTACTCATAATAAAAGCTCGGATTAGTTCAATCTGGGCTGAAATCGGTCCTGTAGTTTTCGAGAAAAGAAATTTTGATTTCTAAAAATGGTGTAAAAAAATCCAGAGGAAAGGACACAATAATGTGATATCGCCATAAAGCCATTTAATAAAAGAATACAACAAAACAAATTGCCAAGCATAACTATTCTCACTGTAATGATCGAAAACATGCATAGAATATACATACTTACTGCCCCTTCGCATATTCTGGGGTGTCGGAAATCGTTGCGAAGCGATGATTTTTATGTGCTATGTGTTATATGTGCAGAGAGATTAATCATATTCAGAATGAAAAACAGGGGAAACATTCACAATAATAAGGTCATATCATGGACGGAAATGCAATGCTTAAGTACATGCCGCTAAACTAAATGTAAGTGGAGGATTTTATAGAAATGAGCATATTTCAGAAATTGCAACAAACGTTATTGGGACTGCAAATGTCGTTTTTCAAAAGGCACACGATATCCGAGTAAACAACAGCGTAGTTAGCTTGTGTCGTGTCGTGCCACGTCGTACATGGTTTTTATTAGCATGAAAGTAGCTCTTCTCATAGCAAAACTTACATTCTGCGTCGTTTCCTTAAAACGGTTGGGCCGTTGGGAATTGTGGTAACGGAATTAAACGTATTGTTTAAATACACTGTTTCCAACCGTAGACGCTATGAACAGTGGGCTGATTTGCCCTGAGTTTTCAACAGAATAACATATTATCATGTATGAGAGTATATGCGTCACAAAAACATATTTCTGAGAAATGGTGGCTGATTCATAAAGTTACATAAAAATTAGAATGCTCTTTCAATAGCTTCATAACTACTTCAACTGCACTACGGGGCCTTTGCTCTCCCTCGTCTCAGCAGAACATCACTTGATAAAGTCGAGTCAACGTTTAATAACGAAAACACATTAACGGGAAAACAATATTTCACCAAATTAAAAAAATTTACTTCATTCGCCGACGTATTGTTCAACCACCTACGCCGCAGCAGCGTTTAAAAAACATGGAGCGGAGTAGTTGTTTTTTTATATTAAAATTCTTCAGTTTTTTATTTTCGGACAAAAGATTCTCAATAAATATTTTAGGTCTCGTTTGTATTAAAATGTATTGGCTTTCAGATTGCTTGATCTCTCGGTTGAGAGTTGAGAATTGTGGTCATGATCGGAAGAAAGGAGGAGGTTGTAGAAATTCTACTTCAGGGGCAAAATTGCAAAACATTATGGAGTGGAAGGAAATTTGGCGGTTGTCATTATTTTAAGCAAAAACAATATTTTAAAGCACTGGGTTTGTAGATTTCACAGGGATTCATCTGTGTCTAATAGCACAGAAGAAGTCAAACATTCAGGGTGACAAAATGTGAGGCAAGGTTAGTTTTATGACATGGCTAACTTCAAAAGTTGCCGACGGGTACAAAAAAGGTTTTGTTTTATTTAAACCTTGATGTGCAAATCATTTGGCTGCCGTGGCCCCAATGTTTAACTTAATAGTAAAAGCTAATAACCTTAAATGCAAATTATTCTATATGAAAAATACAAGCCAAGTATTTTGAAATATGTTTATACTGCCACAGCAAAGGTGGGCACATATCCTATATTTATGCATAAATATACGCAGTTTTTCATGTATGTTCGCACATTTTCCGAATATTTGTATGCCATATATGTAGGTTGCAAGTTTCTACTACAAAAAATTATGATATATGTATGCTGTGAATACTGTGTGTACGAGTATGTATGTATGTATAAAAGGCCGGGAGATTTAGGTATGTATGCACCGTGTATGTTCAGCAAGCTCTATCTGTATTTTCTTGGCACGGTCTGTGTCTATTGGTGTATTCGCATTTGTTGTTTCCTGATACAATGCAAACGATTTCTAGACGTTTTGACTGAATCCTACGACACTATAAATTAATATTTTTAAGCTTAACTATATAAAGTTGTATTTAGTTTCTATAAAGGTTCATAACGTTCAACATACGAATTTATAGGCACGTGTACATATATTTATGCATAAATTTATTTATACGCTGCATATATGTATGATTAAATTTCTGGAAAAATTTATGTATGCAAAATGTATGCTCTTCGAAAACTATAAAATGTATGTATGATTTAGGATAGGCAATTTTTTTGCCCAGCTTTGTGCCACAGATAAAATGACAACTTCGGGACTTCTCCCTATTTTTTATACACTTCTGAAGCAAATTTTCTCCAGGATTGCTCGCTGTCTTACAGGCCATTTCCACAATTCTCAATGTAGAGATCTATCGAAAAAAATTAATAGTAATGGGTCTAGATAAGCGTATTTAACCTGCGCTTGAAATTAATTATAATGTCATATACATTTTTTAACTTGAGAAATTTTATAACAGCCTTTGCTGTCTATTACAGTACAAATAGGGAGAGATAGCAAATGATATGTCTTGCTTATGAGTTTTAACTGTCGCTATGAAATAATTTGCATTGGATTGAACCTTTGGATACGGGAGGTGCTATATAATAATGTTTGATATTTTTAAACTCAAACGTGTTTTCCTGCAGCTTGACAGCTTTAGTCTTGACAAATTTCCAACGTCCGTAGTCCTCATGGCAAGATTATTATGTTTTATTTTGAAATTCACTTTGCAACAAACTAGAGTGAAACTTTCAAATTTTAGTTTGAAGAATCGAAAAAGGACCCTCTCCTGCTTACATGAGGCAAAGGGGAAAGCATTTTGCAAATTGCAACACACTGTCTCTTGTATTCCCACATCACCAAAATTCGTTCCCATCTTCATCTTGTACCCAGACTCGGACTTTTAACCCCTCGGTCAGTCAAGGCCATGTATAGGGTCATGGCAAGGAACTGATCGACAGCTGGGAAGTCTACATACTAGTAGATTGAATATAAACATATGTATAATTATTTAAGTGTAACATTTCATTTGAACCATTTTCATAACCCCAAAATTTGTTGTAGTTAGAACGTTTCATAAAATTTTGACTGCGGTTATTTTTTTAATAAACTAAATATTTTGACGAATTTTTTAAGTCAACCCATCGGTTTAATGCTCGCAGAGATTTCACTAATGGTACAATATTGGGCAGTTTGTAAAATCTATAATTTTTTTCTAATTAAAGCACACCTGTTAAAAATTTGAAAAACCGTCGTATGACTGCCGAAAAATCGCGATTACTTTGTTTTACAATTTGAAGTTCGGTCATAACATAATAACTCCCATGAAAGTGATCTTATTGTTCTACAAATCGAAACTAAATGGAGGGAAGTTGGCATAATTTTAGCGGAATGGTCAAACCATGACCCCAGCTCTCCCCAGGGAGATTATTTTTCCCTCCATAGAATTTTTAATTCAAATTACACTTTCAAATTCACTGTGGCCGGAGTTAAAAATGTATAAAAAAAATCTAATTTGGGAACCATCTTGAATTTTCAAGTATCTCAATAAATGAAAGTGAAACTATTCATTAAATTCAATGGTTATTCCCTCTACAAATAATTTATTACTTTCTTGCTTTAAGCATGGACGTGATCATTTCTTATTGAAACTTGCAACACGTTGCATGAACAAAATATGTTTACTTTATTTACTCACAATCAGATCTCAACGTTGGGGTAACGTTGTTTTAGTGTGTAAATAATAATTCAGTGTTCTTTATTTTGACCGCTACCGACCTTGTCCATGCTAGTTTAAGTTCCAGGAATTATTTTGCAAAAATATACTTACCTAGATTATATTAGCTATTAATGGTATGAGTGTTCTTTGCAACTATCTCCTCTAGCCCTTGACCCAGGCTTCTAAAAATCGTATCGTACTATATGTAATTACTGTTATTTTTTTACTTTTGGCGTAAAATCCATTCGTCACAGTTGGTTGGGAATTGGGAAGGACTTCATACAGTCTAGCCGGACGGGTTAATGCTGATTGTATATATTAGCCAGAGGCTAAAACTATCACAGTTCATCGTGGTTAAAGTTTTTGTTTCTGGAGAGAATTGCATAACATTCGTATGTTACCCTCAGTGACCATCACTATTAACACTAATTATTTATTATTATGGTTTGCTCACTTTCAAACTATTAGCACAGCTTTTCGCGGATACACAAGTCCATCCGGATGTTCTGACCGCAAAATTATACGTTGTTTAAAAATTACATAGATGCACGTAATTATGTACATATGTGCCTGTTTACGTATGTACATACATATGTATTTGAGATTTACTCAGACCGTCACTTGGTCTCATCGTCAGACCCCATCCTGCATTTACCCTTGTATCTGTTCAGTCACTTATTAATTAATAGTTACAGATGATAGTATAATTCAGAATGCCCGAAGTATTACATTCGTATGTGTGGGAATAGGCACAGACTACATCTACAACGTAGAAGACCATTCACACGAGGTTTTATAATGTGAGACATGTTCCATGAATGCTGTTCATGAAATATATTAATTATGTGAATTCTTTAACTCCATAGAAGTAATATTTAATCGCATGCCACCAAACAAGTCAATGACATGAGAGTATGCATGTTTTTGGTGGTTCTTAATAGCTGTTCGCATCCTGAAACATCATGAAACTTTGTGCAGTATTTACTTTGTTTGCTAGACAGAAATACACTCCTTGCTTGTTCTGTGTGCAATAATTATTACATATTAAGTGCACCCTTGTTTGCCACAGTTCCCACTAGTGACAGTGACTAGTTGTTATCTGTAAAGTTGTTAAATCGATAATATATAGATACCTAGAAATAGGAACATAATGCATGCATTTACTCGCCTGTATGAGTTCAAATACATCCGTTAAGAAGGTTATGTATCTTCTGTTCATTATGCAGCAGTGTCTGGAGTTATGCCAGGAGTAATTACTAATAGGGGTTTTCCAATATTTACATACTCTCAAACATGAGTGAGAATTTACTTGCTACATGTAATAATTATGTACATGTAGGTACGTATAAGTATACGTTAAACTTCCATTGCACCTCAAAATCAGGGTGCGAGTGCAGAAAGTGCAATGCACTTTTAGTGCACCTTGCATTATGAGATTTTAGTAGTGACGATAAGTTACTTATATTGAAGGGACCAGTTCTCTCTCTAGGTAACAATCGCCATTTCCTTTGGTACATACAAATTGAAAAACTACAGACTATTTGTAAAACCAAAAATCTCATGACATCATTTTTTGGTTTCTTGGAATTGGTTTTATGTGGTCAAAAGTCAACGATAATTTTGTATTTCTCTGGAAGTCCCTCTATCATCTATAGAGTCAAGAGTCAAAGATAATTTTGCATTTCAAACGAAGTGCAACTGCAGCTATCGGGGACTTTTGATGTACATAATGTAGTAGACAAACATTTGATTACAGATTGTACGAATTGTGATTCATGTTTTGCTTCGGTTCAAGTATGTAAACAAATATTTTATGAAACCAATTCGTCTCATTTTTATTTCCCAGATTCCTAGACGTACCGACAATCTATTTCAAGCACTGACGAACCCTATTATATTTGCTACAATATTGAATTATAGGTCTACATCTCACCTTGCCATTATTGTGTAAGTCAATTTGGTATGGTCAATAACTTGTCCGTATCCGGTTTCAATTAATTTCTGCTCATACCTGCAGTCTATAAGAGCCAATATTTATGGGCTTGATGTTCAACAGTGAGCCAGATGCATTCATAGACGCCACATAATATATTCTAATTTTATGATATTATATTGCGCTTTACATGAATAAGTGTTGTTGAATTACCTGGTTGGTATATTAGGTCTCCTCCTCAACCAGATACAATATGATATTGAATATCCCAACCCAACCCTGTACGAAGAAATCCAATCATTAATGTTTTCGTAAGGCGTAAATCTGTAAACCGGCAACAAAAGCGCATATCCTGGGGTTTCAATGATATGTACATACTTACCCCAGGGAAGTTGGTTATCCCTTTACTATGTCCAATTTATGAAGGAATTTTATCTTTGCCATTTCTATTTTCCTCCATGCAGATATGAGTGGTCATAGCCTATTTTGATTTGTTAATTGGAAGGAATTTGTATGCGAAGAATTCCATGGTCGAGGAAATTACTTAATTAGGATTAATACATAATTATTGTGTTTACACAATTTAAAATGTCATCTATACACAAGCGTTGTACATTATTATGATAATGCCGTATGCAATTGCATACAAAAAGATTTATCGTGCTTGTTTGTATTTGGTTGCAAATGATCATCTGCTCTCAGTTTTATATGTACATAAGTGTACGAAGCACGCGTGTAAAAAATATTTTGATTTCTTCGTTTAGAGAGCATTTTCTTTCAGATTTTTCAAATGCTGTAACATCCAAAACAAGGAAGAATTGAAAATTGGGCAATGTTATCATGATTCATACATAAACAATAAAGCTGCCAGATGCCTACTATTTTAGTAGACTAGCTACTATTTGGCAAGACAGTCTACTGATTGTCAGTCTACTATTATATTGTAAATTTTTTTAACTCTATTAATTATTTCATCTTTACCCAATAGAAATTTTAAATTCATTTTATACCAACAAATTTGAGCGGTAAGGCGACACCTATCCAACGTTTCAGCACTTTGTATGTGATTTTTGGGGGGAAAGTGCTCATTATTAATGAGATTCCCTTGAAGATTCTTAATTACATGCCCGTATGTATACTCCACACCAAACTACAGATGCACCAGTTTCGGTTTAATGTACAGGGTACGAATAATTTCCATTCGCCTGAGCCCATGTGAGGACTACAGGCATTTTTTGGATTTTTCAAAATATGTCTCAAGTTGCTACACAAAAACTCTCAATACGGGGGTCAAGGAAGTGCAAAGTGGAGAAACTTTTTGGGAAAAGATCAAATTTTGAACGTTTTAAATTGTTTATTCATGCTTCAAATTTTTTTTCAAAATAAATGTTGGCGCTGATTGGTAACAAATTTTACGGACTTGCCAGGACGTTATCACGCAGATCGAATACTTTAGGATGCATAAATGTGAACTAAGGATTGGCCTTAATGGTAAATCAAAATTTGTGAAAACCAAATTTTAAATAGGAATTTTTCCAAACATTAACTTTGTTAAATAGCATTCCCACCAGGGATCCAATATTTTATTTCGAATTTATATTAAATGTGAGATGAATGAAATACAATTATTACAAGCCCAATACTTTAAATATTTTTATAACGGTCAGGTCTTCCAAGAAAAACTGTAGACGCCAGAGTCCTCGGCATTTCGTTAGTTTTGTTCTTCAACCTTGCTCGGTATCTTTTACGGTCGTCTCAACTTTAGAGGTCTACCAAAAATCTCGCTGGAAAACCCATAAAGTTTCCTAAAGACGACCGAAAAGTTACATTCTAAACAAATTTTGGCCAAGAATAAAATTCATAAGAAATTCCGACTTTGCTTTGTGAGCAGCCACTGCGTCCAAAAAACGTGGGAGATAACATTATTTTAGTTATATGTACATATATTGGAATGGTCGCCTGAATAGCTTCCTTCACTTTGTCACTAAAATTAATGTCTTAGATTAATGTTAACTTAATTTTAACAACAGTTAAAATTATAAATTCTTGTTAGCTACAGTACTGCTAATTATTATACAAAACGCAATCTCTTTTGTTGTGGCAGCCCCAAATTTTTGCTTTTATTTTAACGGTTTTCAAAATTTTGACGGAAATTTTCTAAAAATATCGCCAATTTCGACCTATTATTTTAAAATCTCCGTGATTTTCTGAAGTACGTATCAAAGAACCAACCTAATACCTCGCTCGAACCGTCGTAATAACCCCGACACAGTCTGATCTTTGTATTTATTCACGGATTTTCAAAGTTTTGAACAAGGAATTTTGAGAAACACAAAAATTTTGACCTGCCTTTTTTGTTTTGACCACAGCATGTATGAATCACGTTTTTGCTTGGCTTAAGGCTTAAATTATATGTAACCGAATATTATGGAAAACTACTATGTACGTCCCATTTTTATTTCCCAGATTCCTAAACAAACCGCCCAAAATGCACTGTTAAATGTTTCTAATGTAACCAAGATATACGCCTACGAAATCTGGATAAATCAATACGTTAATACAAATTACACGTCCATTATACCTGGATTTTAATACTACAATAATAACCTCGCCGAATTATTTAACCTTGTTGCTATTAAATAAATATTAATAATAAAAAATATAAAAATATGTTTCAAATATTGCGGAGATCCTGCATGCAAGTTTTCAGAGTTGTTCGGCAGGAACACTGAGATATTTTGTTCAATATATTCTACAGATATACGAGGGCATTTTCAATCGACATTCCCTAGGTATATGTATATGTATTTTCCATTGGCGAAGCCGATGATTGTGCCATGACCAAACCAATATAACTCGATTTAAAACAATAGCAATACAAACAACTTTTTCCAATGTACTTGGAAAGTACCAAGCAAGGTAGAAGACAACTAACGAGAATTGCTTTTATATTCGGCGAGGGTCCGTTATATTCCGGTAGTGTGGTCTCCGAACACATTGGTTATATTTAAGAAAATTGGCTTTTAACTGCAGGAATAGCTTCACTGTGATTCACAGGGGGGTTTTTCACGGATAACTACAAAAAGAATTCTAGTGGGGTTATGAGATTTATTGAGCTTTCTCAAGAATAGTAATTTTATAGGGGTAATTATGCACAGCCGCTAAATGATGTCACACAATGAAGCAATTTTTGTATGCTTGAGGAATTAATGCAAAGAAAAGTTCAATCAAATGATATCAAAAAGGATTTTATTTTTGCAGCTATATTTTCACTCTGTTCAATCTAAACTTCATTACTTGTGTCATCGTTTTTATTAGGGTGGCGTCAGTAAAAAGCCTTGTCCGTCCGTCCGTGTGTCCTTCCGCACGATTACTCAAAAACTAGTGGTCCGATTTCAATGAATTTTTTTATGGATATTACTTGTGTCAAAAGTAAGACTGAGTTTATATTTGGTTGAAATCGGCCGGATAGTTTCTGAGAAACAAATTATTGAAATTTTGGACTTCAAGTCAAATGACAGTTATCTCCAAAACTACTGAATGTACTTCAATGAAATTTTGTGTGAATATTGCTTATGTAAATCGGAATGGTTATTGCTTATGTGGTTGAAATCAGCCCGATAGTTTTTTTGAAAAAAAAATCTGAAGTTACTAACAAAGTAGAAACGAAAGAATAGTACGAATTTCTCCAATACAAAACAATATATTAGGTTTTGATAGCAATCAACCTCTTTGCAATATTAAAGGAATTGTCATCCGGATGCACAAACAGTTCTTTCCCGGAATTAATATCAACCACTCGGAGAAATCCAGACTCATCAATGCCTTCTACGCGGCATTCGGCGTAATTCTCTTTGCTGACCTCAACTCTTACAACACCGTCCGCATTCTCTTGTCCTGCCTTCAACCAGTTTTCCGTATAGGTATTGATGATTTCATCCAAACCACCACTCTCGATTTTCTCAAGAAGAGCTTCCATCTGTGAAAGACATTTCGCCACTAGGGTGGCTTGAGTTAATTTGTGTTCTTCTCCAAGAAAAGAGTTAAGACAAACCGAGGGATGCTTATTTGAGACGTTGACTCCAATGCCAATCGATACTATGGCAATATTTCCTTGTAATCGAGATTTTACTAAAACACCTCCGACCTTCTGTCCTCCAATATAAATATCGTTGGGCCATTTCATGTGAAGGTCTATTTCCTATCAAAATGATTTAAACATTAAAATTAATATGTGATAGAACCTCAGAAGTAACAACTATTTAATGGCTACAAGCGCGAAATTCTCTGTAATTGTCTGAAAATTCTTGCTATTGCTACTATACCTGGTGGTTTGGAATGGCTAAGACCACTGACATGGCACCAATGAGTTGAATCAACGGAAGTCTTTTCCCAAGCTGAGAATCCAGAGCTACATTCACTTGGACCGTAAAACAAGCACATCCCTCTGGACTCAACCAGACATTATTACCTCGCCCTTTTCCCTGGGTTTGCCTATTCGCCACCACCACAAGTCCATGCTTCAAACTTTGGTCTTCAAATACATTCATGGTTGAGGTAATTAAATCTGTGTAGATCACAAGGCGACCCAAGTCTTTCGTTGTAAGGTTCTGGAGCATAAATTCAAACAAGAACACTCCGTTTCAATAAAGGCATATTTGACAAACATATACAATTTATCCATCTTCAATTTAATTACGTTAAAATAATCTCCTCTGGAAAAGTTTGCTGGGTAGCCCAATGATTTCACAGGAAACCTGTCACGACTAGGTCTGGAGCCTTCAAGTCCCGCCGGGACAAATTCAATTGTAAGGTTCGAATGTTGTATCACTGGAGAAATGTCAGCAAGAAAGTTCTTGATGTTCTGAAACAAAAGCAAAATCAAATAAGAAACCAAATACACTAGTAATACATACATGTATGGATGCATGGTATGGTGTAACAAATTGTAGTGTTATAATACTGTATTAGTATTGTTTTGTGAGAATGATCTCTCTGATTGTCAAATTCAATTTAATTGTAACGTTTAATTTCTTTCCCAAATGATGAGATTTAGTTGAAACTCGCCAGGTTTCAATGTGGTATACGTCTTTTCAAACAATACCTGTGTCTCGCATACCCCCAGAAATATAATGACCTGCTGCCAAAGTAATCCCCGTCGCGGAAACTTTCACAATCGAAATAATAAACTGAGAAAAGAAGGAACTAACCTCATCATCCCCCAAGAGGTAACCGACTGTGAACTCCGGAGCTTTACTTCGTGTGCAGTCTATTCCAAGGCTCTCGCTCAGAAGATTCGTCAGAAGAGCCAACGAGCTCTCTTCATTTTTACTATCTTCAAAACGAACTCTTGACAGCACTGCTCGGCCACCATGATCTCCTCCGTTGTAATTAATAATCGCAATTTCATTTGTCTCTTTGACTGTCGCATAAACAGAAGCTGTGGAGTTCCCTTTAGAACCAGTGGTTTCCAAAATTCCAGGAAATCCTGACGGGAGATCGGATGCTTTCCCAGGTCCCCAAAGGGTTTTCATTACAGATATAGGATTAGTATGTACAGACCCGTATTTCAGAACGGACTTTTTCTTCTCAGTTGCTGAATCACCATTTTCAACTTCCATTGCATTTGATTCCGTGGGACCAAATGGCAGACTTTCACATCCCCAATCAAACAAACGGCCACCAGTCCCCAAAAATTGAAGGAGTTTCGGAATATACTCCACAGATTTGGGAATATCCCCAGACAGAACTAGCAGTTCCGTTTGGTCTTCCCAACCACCAGCATCCAGAGGTGTCCATTTGAAAACACCTTCGTTCATCCTTCAGAAGGAGAACCGTTTACAATTACCCGTTCCTTCATCGTTCCGTAAAATGAAGCCTTCTGAATGTTTATCCTTCCTTCGCCCTTCCTTCATTCAAAACCATGCTATAATCCTTCCTTCAGCCTTCAAAAATTATTTAAATTCCTTCATGCTTCGGGTATCATGCTGCCTTTGTGATATAAATGTTTCAGAATAACGTTAAGCCGACCCGCCAGAAAAATAGTTTTCAGTTGAGTAACGGTGTACGTACGTACATGAACTTAAGTTACGGAAGAATTTTGCCTAAAATATAGTAGCGGCGTTCGAAGGCGTAAAAACAACATGTTCCTTCACATTCCATTATTTCTGCAAAGAGCAGAAGCCTTCGTTCAGCCTTCGTTTCCTTTCCAGCCTTCCTTCCCTTCCCTTCATAATTGTCAAAGATAACGCTTCATTCGTTCAAAGAAGCCTTCTCTGAAGGAAATCCTTCGAAGGATGGACACCTCTGCCAGCATCTACTTCATCCCAATCCATATCGTAAATTGCATACCTTGAAGCATGAAAATGCAATTCACATTGTAGTACAACCTCAAGAATCTTAATTAAACAATAAATTTCCTTAGATAATGTAAAAGCTCACCTATCAATTGCTACGACGGATTTCAGTAACTCAGTGATCTCCCCGCGATTTCTGGGATCGCTGGAAAGTACCAAAATATTTGGGAGATTTCCCGGTCGTGTGACACTGGAGCTCATGGTAGTTCTGAGACCTGACACTGATGTTCTTCTGAAAACAACAGACAGAATAGATTTTAAAATCATTTGTATAAGTTTTGTAGCAGCCAGGGATGTCAATGATTAATAATCACGATTAATGAATAACGAATAATGATTACTAATTATTAATCATCAATCGTTAATTTAGTAAGCTTGGACTTTTTTGAAATAATCATTAATTGTAATCATCAATTAACCGCTTTCAAAAACCAATCATCAATTGTAATAATCAATTAACCGTTTTTAAAAATCAATCATCAATTGGAATCATCAATTTACCGTTTTCAAAAATCAATCATCAATTTTAATCATCAATTATTAAATTGTTAACCATTAATCGTTAATTGTAATAGAAATTCAAAGTTTATCAAGAAGTAATTTGTAATTTGTAATTGGAAGCGTAGATTTAACAATAAGTAATTTGTAATTGGAAGTGTAGATTTAACAATAAGTAATTTGTAATTTGTTATCGGAAGTGTAGATTTAACAAGTAATGTGTGATAATTGTCATCGTAACTGAAACTTTAGTGAAACCTAATTCGTAATTGTAATCCTAACTGGAACTTAAGTAAAAATTAATTTGTATTGTAATCATAACTGATATTTTAGCAGAAGGTATTTTGTAATCGCAATTATCAATCACTTTTTTCATAAAGTAGTCATTAATCTTATTATAATAATAGGGAATTCGAAATGTGTGACAATAGATTTTCAATAATTTGTCTCGCCTGATGATGTCAGAAACTTTAAACCCTAAAACTTCCGCATTATAAACTTGTAAAAAATAATTTACTTTAAAAAGATACTGGTAACCATATAAAATATTTATTTTTGTTGCTGTATCATATGCAGTTACTACTTACTACAAGTTCGTAGCAATGGTTTGATATTTCGTATGTTGTTTAATCAAACTAATCCTCACAAATTGGAGCTAAGATTTATTTTAAGACTACCAAAATATAATCTATATCATATGTAAAACGCAGGTGACGTCTGTCCGTTCTGAACGATCATTATCATTCATAATTGTAATCGACAATTAAATATTTTGTTAAAAGAAAATCGTTAATTGCAATCCTCAATTAATTAATTTTTGAAAATAATCGTTAATCGTTATCCTCAATCAATTCGTTTTCGAAAATAATCGTTAATTGTAATCATCAAAGAAAATTATTTTTAAAGTAATCGTTAATTGTAATCAACAATGAAAATTATTTTCGAAGTAATCGTTAATTGTAATCAACAATGAAAATTATTTTCGAAGTAATCGTTAATTGTAATCAACAATGAAAATTATTCGTAAAGTAATCGTTAATTTTAATCATCAGTGATAATTATGTCTAAAGTAATCGTTAATTGTAATCATCAATGAAAATTATTTTTAAAGTAATCGGTAATCGTAATTATTAATTAGTAGTTATAAGCCCATTAATCATTAATTGTAATTATAAATTCATTTTGTTTTCGAAGTAATCGTTAATTGTAATTTGTAATCACAAAATTAAAAATTGACATCCCTGGTAGCAGCAACCTCCGGAATATTCTCCTTGGCTGGGCCCAATTGGAGCACATCTACCTGATACACTGGCAGAGGTGGAAGGTCCACAATGTTTCCAAAGATTGCATTCTCCGTTGACTCTTATTACTAATATTTTTAGTCAGAATCAACGTCTTGGAACATATTTTTTCCCACAATGCATTTTCTGCAGAACGTGATGCAACTCCAACGCTATTTACCCCCGGTAAAAAAGCAACTGACACACTTACAACACTTTCTGGCGCTTGTTGTCAGTAAAGCCAGTCTTTTACTTATAAAGTATTAGACATTGACTGTGCATGGCATTTTACTGGTTCTGGTAGCTCGTTCCAAAATATTCTTATTACAATAATAGGTTCAATCTTCAATCAATAAATAGACCCAATTAAAGCCCTCCTGGATTGTCAGCACTCAGCAACCTTAATGCTACACTCACTAAAAACAGCAATAAAATTATGAGAAACTCTCTCATAATTTAAATTAAGATCTACATTTAGTATTAATATGAGACGAGGTTAAAGATGTGCATATGCAAACTTCAAGCTACGATTTTTAAAACACAATTGGGGCAAAGTGAGATGGGGCACTGATCAACTATCAAACTACTTCTTGACAATAACCATTATCGTAATTATCTTTCCACACATGAATTCTAGAATTAATAAATGTAGTTTGAGAGATCATATTCTAATTTGGGGAAAAAGGAGTACAATAACGGCAGGTACTTCGCGAACAAATTACCAAAATAATGAAAGATTTACCTGTTGTGATGTGGTAGAGGTACAAACATCCAGGGGAGAAGAGTAATGATGTGAATTATTCCCGCAGAAAATAACGTCGGCAATCGGCAATATTGAAGCTATGAAACCTTTACTTGCGACACAAATTAAATTGAGAGTATTTATTCAGACAAAATAAGCCCGTCAGAACTGTTGCAGTCTCTCAGGAGGTCGGGATTGTCAGGATGTCATTACTGCAGGATTCGCGAGCATTTATAATAGACAACCCATGCCAAGCAAGTTGTCCCCAAAGAAATGCCAACATCAGTAAAGTAATAAAGTTAGACATTACTTTTCGTTTAAATAATAATTTATGACAAAATTCAACGTTGATTTTGTTCTGTAATGGATCTATTTGTATGGATAACTAGACTAAAAACGAAAATATTTTTAAAAAGCAACCTAATAACCTTGAAGTCATTCCAGCACGCCAGCGGGACTTCTAGACTGGAAGAAATCTGAACTAGATGGTCAAAGTTGAACGCTTACATTTTTGGTGTCCGGACAATTGAAATTGGCACCTTGTTTTTAACCCAAAATACTTCAAATGGATCTACAAAGACATATTTTGATGAAAATTGATCAGGGGAAAGACTGTTAAATAATTTGCAATTTTATATGGTATCTATTTAAACATAAACCCGGCTTAATGCTTTCATTTTAATCTATTTTTCAAATCCAATTATTTGAATTAATCCACAATCCTAATCCAATGCTTGATGAATTATTTTGTCAATCTTAATCCCAAAATCCACTGCCGTCAGTAGTGTGGATTGGATTGTATCTACTGCTATGCCTAAAGATAACGTTTCAAACAAGAGCCATGTCGTTTTGGCTTGTAGAAATATACATCTAGCAAACAACGTGGCAACATTGTAGTAGCTTGTAGCTTTTTTTACTGATGACGGTGTAACAAATTCTCTTGCTCCAAATCTTTGCACATTTTGACTACCCGTATTTTAGTTTAATACAATAATTGAAATATTTATCATAAACACGTAGATTGGACTTGTAATGTGAACTGCTTAACTGTATCTTTCTATTTTAAGATTATTATTTGTGGTTCCACTCCATCCACAATCAATTCCTGCATACTAGTGAGTTTGAATAATTGGAACCAACCTTGTAATTCAAACAAACTATTTGGGTATTTACGTCATCGCATTATTTGCCAATCTGAATTGCCGAATTTGTAGTGGCCAATAGTGCAAAATATCTACATATGTATATACTGACAAATGTTGACCCGTTAATCTAATTTGTATATGATTTAAATTCCTAATCCTTAATTGTTTTGATTTTTCTTCGTCAATCCCTTAACGTCTGCATCTTTATTGTAAATCGCCAATCCAATGTAAGTCTCCGAATTCTTATTCATCAATCTTAATTATAATTATTTAATCATTAATCTAATCCAAGTGATTATAATTTTTCCCCTCAATCCCTTAATCCAATCCAAGTGATCCGATTTTTTTCACTCAATCCCTTAATCCAATCCAGGTGATCGGAATTTTTTCCCTCAATCCCTCAATCCAATCCTGAGGGTCATCTGTGTAAATTTCCCATCCCTGAATTGGAACCTTGTTTTTAATCCAAAATACTTAAAAGGCAACTACTTGGATATGATTGAAGCAAGTTTTTATGAAAATTGCTTAGGGGAAAGGCCCTTAAATAATTTACAATTTTATATGGTATCTATTTAAAAATTACAGTTGCTGCTGGCACTAAAATTAAAACCAGTATTTTGATATGGTATTGTAGGATACCTCATTCCCTGCAACCTTTCCACAAGTTTCGACTCCCGTTGACCAGGCTGCTCACAATCAGTGAGTTGCGAAATACAAGTAATAAAAGCTGCCCATAAAATTTCTTTAAAACTAGAGTCAACATTAATGTATTATCAAACTGGAACTGTAATGAAAGTTCCCAGTAAAAATACAAAACATGCTTCACTTATGGGACTGCTGTGACCTCCAGGGATGGCGTCGGTAAATGCTTGTAGTTTTAAAAAATATACAAACATTAAAATGAGGAATTATTTTTACGCCTGCTTATAAGTATGAGCTAGGGGGAGACAAACGATGCACAATAAAGTACACTAGCTCAGCCCACCCGTTCTACAAACGGCTGTAAATTAATCATAAGCTTGATTTTCATTGATCGCGAGACAATTGTGATGTCTTTGCTAAAATGTTTTACAGGCCTAGCAATGCTGGAAAACAGACTACTTATTCAAACATTCTACACCTTGATTTGACGTCAACGAATGTATGTCTATGGTGGCGAGAGGTAAAAATAAAGCTTGTTGTAAGCCTATTTCTTCACCTCGAACTACCGATTTCTGTTTTTAGGGCAGTGCAGTCCCCTGTAGATCTGATTTAGTCCGTAACTCAAAAGCGTATGTACCGAATTCATTCAAATTAGTCAGATCTGTTACTCATAATAAAAGCTCGGATGAGTTCAATCTGGGCTGAAATCGGTCCTGTAGTTTTCGAGAAATGAAATTTTCATTTCTAAAAATGGTGTGAAAAAATCTAGAGGAAAGGATTGGGGCCCATGACACAATAATGTCATATCGCCATAAAGTCATTTAATAAAAGAATACAACAAAACAAATTGCCAAGCATAACTATTCTCACTGTAATGATCGAAAATATGCATACAATATACATACTTACTGCCCCTTCGCATATTCTGGGGTGTGGGAAATCGTTGCGAAGCGATGATTTTTATGTGCTATGTGTTATATGTGCAGAGCGATTATATTAAGAATGAAAAACAGGGGAAACATTCACAATAACAAGGTCGTATGGACAGAAATGCAATGCTTAAGTACATGCCGTTGTTAACTAATTGGGGTTGTAAGTGTAAGTGCAGGAGTTTAATAGAGATGAGCTCATTTCAGAAACTGCAACAACGTTGCTGTGACTGCAAATGTCGTTTTTCAAAAGGCACATGATATCCGAGTAAACAACAGATTAGTTACCCTGTGTCGTGTCGTGGTCAAGTTGTACATGGTTTATTGTTAGTTAGTATGAAAGTAGCTGTTCTCATAGCATAACATACATTCTGCGTTGTTTCCTTATTACGGTTGGGCCGTTGGGAGCATTGTGGAATTAAACGTACTTTCTGAGTACAGTTTTTCAACAGAATAACATATTATCATCTGAGTCACAAAAAATATTTCTGAGAAATGGTGGCTGATTTATAAAGTTGTATGTACAACAATGAGAATGTTCTTTAAATAGCTTCATATTCACTCCGGAGCCTTTGCACTCCCTCGTTTCAGCAGAACAGCACTTGAATAAGAAAAGTCAACGTGTTATAACAAAAACACAGTAACGGGAAATCAACATTTCACCAATTTAAAAAAAATTTACATCATTCGCCTACGTATTGTTCAGTCATCTACGTCGCAGCAGCGTTTAAAAAACATGGAGCAAAGTAGATGTTTTTTGACATTAAAATTCGTAGTTTTATTTATTTTCGGACAAAATATTCTCAATAAATATTTTAGCTCCCGTTTGTATTAAAATGTATTGGCTTTCAGAGCGGTATTTGCTTGATCTCTGGTTTGAGAGTTGAGAGTTGTGGTCATGTTCGGAAGAAAGGAGGAGGTTGTAGAAATTCTACTTCAGGGGCAAAATTGAAAAACATTATGGGGTGGAAGGAAATTTGGCGGTTGTCATTATTTTAAGCAAACTGACCGTAACAATAATATTTTTAAGCACTGGGTTTGTAGATTTCATAGGGATTCATCTGTATCTGATAGCACAGCTTCATTGTTTCGCTACGACCACGCATGCAACACTTCACTCCGAATCCGCATCATTTTCTCCTTCTAATTGTAAGATGTATGCATATCTACTCACGTTTGCTCTGTACATAATATAAGGAAGAATACGAGCGTTTGGGGTAAATCGTAATAGGTCCACACATACCCGAGAAGTTTTCGCAGACTAAAATGTTATTACGGCGAAAATTCGGTCTAACCTAACCATTTTCATAACCCTAAAATTTGTTGTAGTAAGACCGTTTAATAAAATTTTGACTGCGGTTATTTTTTTAATAAACTAAATATTTTGACGACTTTTTTAAGTCTACCCATCTGTTTAATGCTTGTAGATATTTCACTAGCGGTACAATTGGGCAGTTTGTAAAATCTATAATTTTTCTAAATAAAGCACACCTGGTTAAAACTTTGAAAAACTGTCGTATGACTGCCGAAAAATTGCGATTACTTTGTTTTACAATTTGAAACTCGGTCATTACATAATAACTCACATGAAAGCTATCTTATTGTTCTACAAATCGAAACAACATGTATAGAATTTGTCATTATTTTAGCGGAATGGTCAAACCATGGCCCCTGCTCTCCCCAGGGCGATTATTTGTCCTTCGATAGAATTTTTAATCCAAACTACACTTTCAAATTCACTGTGGCCGGAGTTAAAAATGTATTAAAAAAATCTAATTTGGGAACCATCTTGAATTTTCAAGTATCTCAATAAATGAAAGTGAAACTATTCATTAAATTCAATGGTTATTCCCTCTACAAATAATTTATTACTTTCTTGCTTTAAGCATGGACGTGATCATTTCTTATTGAAACTTGCAACACGTTGCATGAACAAAATATGTTTACTTTATTTACTCACAATCAGATCTCAACGTTGGGGTAACGTTGTTTTAGTGTGTAAATAATAATTCAGTGTTCTTTATTTTGACCGCTGCCGACCTTGTCCAAGCTAGTTTAAGTTCCAGGAATTATTTTGCAAAAATATACTTACCTAGATTATATTAGCTATTAATGGTATGAGTGTTCTTTGCAACTATCTCCTCTAGCCCTTGACCCAGGCTTCTAAAAATTGCATCGTACTATATGTACTGTTGTATCTTATTGTTCTACAAATCGAAACTAAATGGAGGAAAGTTGGCATAATTTTAGCTGAATGGTCAAACCATGACCCCAGCTCTCCCCAGCGAGATTATTTTTCCCTCCATAGAATTTTTAATTCAAATTACACTTTCAAATTCACTGTGGCCGGAGTTCAAAATTTAAAAAAAATCTTATTTGGGAACCATCTTGCATTTCCAAGAATCTCAATAAATGAAAGTGGAACTATTCATTAAATTCAATGGTTATTCCCTCTACAAATAATTTATTACTTTCTTCCTTTTATCAAGGCCGTGATCATTTCCTATTGAACCTTGCAACACGTTGTATGAACAAAATATATTCACTTTCTTTACCCAGATCTGAACGTTGGGGTAACGTTGTTTTAGTGTGTAAATAATAATTCAGTATTCTTTATTTTGACCGCTGCCGACCTTGTCCATGCTAGTTTAAGTTCCAGGAATTATTTTGCAAAAAAATACTTAATCTAGATTATACTGTATTAGCTATTAATGGTATAAGTGTTCTTTGCAATTATCTCCTCTAGCCCTTGACCCAGGCTTCTAAAAATCGCTACTATATGTACTGTTATTTTTTTTTACTTTTGGCGTAAAAACTATTCGTCACAATTCATCGTGGTTAAAAGTTTTGTTTCTGGAGAGAATTGCATAACATTCATATGTTACCCTCAGTGACCATCACTATTAACACTAATTATTTATTATTATGGTTTGCTCGCTTTCAAGCTATTAGCACAGCTTTTCGCAGATACAGAAGTCCATCCGGATGTTTTGACCACAAAATTATACGTTGTTTCAAAATTACATAGATGTATGTAATTATGTACGTACATATACATATGTGCCTGTTTACGTATGTACATACATATGTATTTGAGATTTACTCATACAGTAACTTGGTCAGCCCCCATCCTACATTTACCCTTGTATCTGTTCAGTCACCTATTAATAGTTACAGATGATAGTATAATTCAGAATGCCCTAAGTATTGCAATCGTATGTGTGGGAATAGACACAGACAATTACATCTACAACTTACAAGAACATTCACACGAGGTTTAATTATGTGAGGCATGTTCCATGAATGCTGTATATGAAATATATGTGAATTCAATTAACTCCATAGAAATAATATTTAACCGCATGCCTCCTGACAAGTCAACGTCATGAAACTTTGTGCAGTATTTACTTTGTTTGCTAGACAGAAATACACTCCATGTTTGTTCTGTGTGCAATAATTATTACATATTAAGTGCACCCTCGTTTGCCACAGTTCCCACTAGTGAGCGTTTAGTTGTTATCTGTAAAGTGGTTGCATCGATAATGTATACCTATAAATAGGAACATAATGCATGCATTTACACGCCTGTATGAGTTCAATTACATCCGTTAAGAAGGATATGTATCTTCTCTTCATTACGCAGTGTCTGGAGTTATGCCAGAAGTAATCACTAATAGGGATTTTCAAAAATTTACATACTCTCATACATGAATGAGAATTTATTTGCTGCATGTGATAATAATAACATGTAGGTACGTATAAGTATACGTTAAACTTCCATTGCACCTCAAAATCAGGGTGCGAGTGCAGCAAGTGAAATGCACTTTTAGTGCACCTGCATTATGAGTTTATATTAGTGACGATAAGTTACTTATATTGAACGGACCAGTTCTCTCTCTAGGTAACAATCGCCATTTCCTTTGGTACATACAAATTTAAAAACTACAGACTATTTGTAAAACCAAAAATCTCATGACATCATTTTTTGGTTTCTTGGAGTTGGTTTTCTGTGGTCAAAAGTCAACGATAATTTTGTATTTCTCTGGAAGTCCCTCTATCATCTATAGAGTCAAGAGTCAAAGATAATTTTGTATTTCAATTGAAGTGCAACTGCAACTGTCTGGGACTTTTGATGTACGTCGAATTGACAAACATTTGATTACAGATTGTACGAATTGTGATTTATGTTTTGCTTCGGTTCAAGTATGGAGGCAAATATTTTAAGAAACTATTTTGTCTCATTTCTTACTTCCCAGATTCCTAAACGTAGATTGAAGAGTTATGTAAACGTACCGACAATCTTTTTCAGGCACTGATGTACCATATTATATTTGCTACAAGATTGAATTGTAGGTCTACATCTTACCTTGCCATTATTGTATAGGTCAATTTTATATGGTTAATATCTTGTCCATATCCGGTTTAATTTAATTTTTGCTCATTCCTGGAGTCTATAAGAGCCAATATTTATGGGCTCGACTCTCAACAGTAGCCAGATACATTCATACACGCCATATAATATATTATATTTATATTATAATTTTATAATATTATATTGCGCTTTACATGAATAATTGTTGTTGAATTACCTGGTTGGTATGTTAGGTCTCCTTCTCAACCAGATACAATATGATATTGAATATCCCAACGCTGTAGGAAGAAATCGTACCATTGATATTTTCGTAAGGCGTAAATAGCCAACTTCAACAATATCGCATATCCTGTGGTTATACCCTTATACCTGTGGTAATATGTACCCCAGGAAAGTTGGTTATCCCTTTCTTTACATTGTGCAATTTATTAAGGAATTTTGTCATTGCCATTTATATTTTCCTTCATGCAGATTTGAGCGGTCGTATCCTATTTTGTTTTATTAATTGGCAGGAATTTTTAAACGAAGAATTTCAAGGTCGAGGAATATATTTAATTAGGACTAATACTTAAGATTGTGTTCACACAATTTAAAATGTCATCTATGCACAAGCGTTGAACATAATTATGATAATGTCCTATGCAATTGCATGTAAAATTTAATGTACTTGCTGTATGTATTTGGTTCCAAATGATCATCTGCTCCCAGTTTCATACATAAGTACAGGAAGTATGCGTGTGAAAAATATTTTGATTTCCCAGTTTAGATTTAGGTTAGTTTTTCTTTCAGATTTTCGAAATGCTGTAACATCCAAAATAAGCAAGCAGTAAAAAGTTGGGTAATGTCATGATTCATAAAGCTGCCAGATGCCTACTATTTTAGTAGAGTAGCTACTACTTAGCAAAGGCAGTCTACTGATTGTGAGTACATTGAGGTTTACTAAATTTACTATTTTAATAAAAATTCTTTTAAAACCTTTTGTCGATGTTTACGCAACAGCAATAATTCTAAAATTTTATACCAACAAATTTGAGCGGTTAGGCGACATCTATCTAACGTATCAACAAGGGTATGTATGTATTTTTGGGGGAGAATCTGGAGAAAGTGGTCATAACGAGATTCCCTTGAAGCTTCTTACATGACCGTATGTATAGTTAATCCACACCACAATACACGCGCACCAGTTTTGGTTCAATGTACAGGGTGCGAATAAATGGTTGTTTCCCTTCGCTGAGTCCATATGAGGACTAGCGGCAACAATTATTATTCAATTTCCGATGATATAGTCAATCATTTTTCGGATGTTTCTTTTGTTTATCTTGCTACATAAAAACTCAATATGGTGATCAAGGAAATTGAAAGTAGAGCAACTTTTGGGGAAATGATCAAATTTTGAACTTTTTAAATTGTTTATTCAAGCTTCAAAATTTGTTTCAAAATAAATGTTTGCGCTGATTGATAACTAACTTTACGGGCTTGCCAGGGAGTTAGAACACAGATCTCTACGTTGAGAATAGTGGACGTGACCAGAAATGGAGGGAATTCGTCGTTAGGTTCAATGATGCGGAAGAGAAGAGTTCCGGACCTGGCTATTTTCGTCATAGACGGTCTGTCGTTCATAAACATGGTACAAAACGCTCGGCTTTAAGATAAAAGTCATATGATCCTAACGTGCGAGGAAAAACATTTCGTTTGTGTGTATCATATTTTAATCAATGATTTCCCCAACCTTGCTATCTGTTTGTACGGGTAATTTACTAAACAATATAAAATATGCCCACAATGGTGCCCTAAAGATGATCGACACACATTTGAAACAAGTTTTGGCCAAGAATAAAAATACAAATTCTTAATTAATCGAATCAATAGTTACTTTTAAAATTCCTAACAAATTCCGATTTTGTGAGCAGGCAATGCTCCCAAAAATTATTTTAGTTATACAATCAAGTGTACGCACGTATGTGCAAAATATCCTTATTATTAACCACTGCTGCCCGCCAGGCTACCTAGTCAAGTCTAGTCTAGTCTTTAAAGTTTAGAGCCGCAACTAGTCAAGTCTAGTCAAGTCAGCTGTATGTTTAAGTAGCAATAGTCAAGTCTAGTCCTAGTCTCGATTCTGCAACTGGTTCCCTAGTCAACTCTAGTTAATTCTTCTAGTCACATTGAATTTTTTATAAAACTTCCTTCGTTTTGAATAGCAACATTTACTTTTTTCAGAAACTTGAGTATCGTTGAGTTCAAAATTTTCAGATTTTCAGATTCAGAAGAGATAACATCTCTAGCAAAAAACTTAGTAATTTTTAATTACATCAAACGACGTACAATTGAGAAACAACACGTGTAGTTTATAAGATCAATAATACAATAATAATGTTCAGCAAGATTTTTGCCCAATCAACAATTTTCAGTAGGGGTGGATTTATGGGCTGGCCTAACCTGGCCCGACCATGCTAACAAATTTAGGGCCAAGGTAAAAAAATTTCAACAAGATTGGATACGTAAATGCCCACAAATCTATTTTGAGGGCCAAGGCCAGGGTACAAATTATTTTATTAATCCTTTCCTGATTGTCTGTAGTTATTTGTAAGCAGATAGTTTTGGCAACTTAGCAGTAAGTTCGGATTCAAATTTATAAAATAATAAAGAAAATAGGGCTTTATAGCAAATTATGGTTGACTTGTTTTATCTGGTATATAGGAATATTAAATTGGAATATTATCTGGTATATTATCTATATGAAATTTCCACTGGGACGCACAAGGAAAAATACCAGGTACAAGGTGTGGAATTTGTAGTAGGTTATACCCAGGGACCGGATTTTTGCAATTCTCCCTGGAAAATCATTTCCGCATTTTACTGCTGAATCTTACGTTCTCAAAAAAGAATCCCTTCCTTTGTGATTTTCCCTCCCAGAATTATTTTTACCCTGGGTAGAATTTTTCCGTCTAATACAAAGATAATAAATAAAATTGTTAAAGGTCACGTTAGAAAGACAGGTTCTTTGGTTTGGGGCGGGGTTTTGGCGTAAGGGAGGAAGTACCAGGTCTGTATGTAATTGGTATTAATTGAAGGCAAACTGGTAGGAACAATGACAGATATCGTAAAATGTATCGAGTATATTTCGAATGTACCAGCTCCATAGGCGGACTAATTTTTCTGAAACTGGTGCTGACAGCAAGGAATCACGATTTGATTCCACGGAATCAACCAATTGACGAAAAACTAGCTCTGACAGTGAGGAACTCCGGAAGCTACACGTAGTTTATTTTAAAGAAACCAGGAATTTATACGGTATTAACTGACAGTTGACATGTTTTAAATGAGTAAGCAGACATTAAAATGTTGGAGGTGAATTAGAATTTGGGGAAATGAAAACCTAAATCGTCGTTTCGGCGTTCTTATGTTGGGTAATTTCGACTGGAAAGGAGTGCAAATGTCACTGCGATCTGCGTCCCTTTGAGGCCTAGCAGAACCAACTGTATTCGGGGTTCAATAAGTGCCTGGTGCAATGTAAGGTATCAAATACTTTTTCTGGTACCAGCATTATCACACCAGGTATACATTCAAGGGTCTCTACCAGTAAGGAAAATATTTGACAAATTGTTTTAATTTTAGTTGCAATTTTAAAAGTATTAACAAAAAATTCTTTTGAAAAAATCACTACTTTTAAATACAGAAATTATTGTGGGAAATGTATTCTAGTTTTCATTATCATGATTCAGTTTGATCAATTGCAGTTTTAAGCAATAAATTATAACTAAAGACTAGATTTTTCCTAAACCTTTCTACGTACCCAGTAGACAATTTGATGTTTTGATCCTTCGAAACGAAACCATATACTTAAGGATACCAAACGGTGCTGACGTTGCGCATTACGTGCCACTGGAATTTCACGTTGGCTTTCTAGCTTTGATTTTCAGCTACATGGGGGAGCCTCAAGTAATTGTGAATTGACTAGGTTTTGCATGAAGCTATGCAAGTCGTGTCCAGAGCTAATCCCGCCTCGACAATCCCGCCAGTGATAACTCCGCCGAAGCAACCCCGAGGATTTAATCCCGATCTCAAAAGTATGTAATCCCGCCAACCATAACCCCGCTGACGATATTCCCGACCCAGGTTTTATTGCATTGACTTCAGTAAACAATAATTGTTTGCTAATATTTAATATTATCCATGTACTTGGCAACAAGCTGTGTGCTGTTGACTGGTTGTTTTGATTTGTACCTATATTGTGAATTGTGACATGTACATATATGTAGCTACACTCTGTTCATTATTCAGAATTATATATCAAAACAAAATTTTTCTGAAATTAACGTTAAAATGACATTTAATTAGCAACGACAGGAACTCTTTTTTTTATCTTTGCTTATTATTTGTTTATTACTTCGGATCTTGAGTGCTCAACTGTTGAATCTTCACTGTTGTTATAGCAACTTCATTTTATATTCATTAAATTCTGCGTTTCATTGTATGGCGGGATTATCTCATTAGTGTCGGGATTATCATGAGCGGGATTATATACATCGGTCAAACTGACAGCGGGATACTGTTCGCGGGAATAATACCAGCGGGATTATCGCGGCGGGATTAGCTCTGAACTCCATGCAAGTCAAGTCTAGTCAAGTCCTGTGTTTTCGCAAGTTGCCCTAGTCTATTCTAGTCAAGTCGCATAATAGTAACACCAAGGGTAGCCAAGTCAAGTCTAATCTTTTACGACCATTTTGCTTCCTAGTCTAGTCAAGTCTAGACTTTCCTAGTCAAGTCTGACTAGACTAGGGCAGCAGTGTTATTAACGAGTACTTTCTGTCCGTTTATTCAAAGCTCCGCGCGCTACTCTTAAAATAAGCGCGGAAGTTTTAGGCAAACAAAAACTCTACGACAGGGCTTGATTCGTAAGCACTTTAGATTTGAATTTCTACACTCACACTACCGCTTCTCCAAGCAGGGCTGCCCGCCAGCCCTTCGAAGTCAAGCCTAGTCTAGTCAACCACTACATGCATTCGACATAGTCCAGTCAAGTCAAGTCACCTGGATTTTCCATCCAGCTAGTCAAGTCAAGTCATAGTCTCAAAATTAGGGCAGGAAAGTGTAGTCAAGTCCTAGTCAAGTCAAGTCTTCCAGTCTTACAGTTAAAGCAAATATTCCCACCAAGTAGCAGCTTGTGATGATTGAAATATTTAATCTTACCTTCTACTTAAGCATGAAAAAGTGAATTCGAAGTTTTATTACTCCATTTCTAATCCCACTGGGAATTTTTACTAATTTCTCACTTTTGGATTCTGCTCGTCGTTTACAAATCATGTTCACTTCGAATTTATTCGAAACAACGCTACCTTCCATGAATGTATTGCCTAAATTTGAGTATGTATGATAAGTCACAACATTTTTTCGTGAAGATTTTTCAGAACCTTCTGGTTTTGTATAACAAAAAACTAGAATTTTGTTATAATAAACGGTGGCTAACCAAAATACACAAGTTCAAAATATTGGCTTGAAAATAACAATCAGAACAAGTGAAAACGACAAGCAGCTGTATTTTTGGAGTTGTTACTGCTTGAAAAGTTGTCCTATGATTCTGTGAATGTAGCATAAAAGTATTTATCCAATCGCAGTAGTGGATGAAGCTAGATGAAAACCTGCAAACGTAATAATTTGCATGATTTTGGAATTTTATCGACCGCTCGAGGGTGCTGGCGTTAGTCATGACTTGACTAGAAAATGCCAACGAAAACGGCTAGTCGAGTCAAGTCAATCACTAAGTTGTTATCCCTGCAAGGAGTCTAGTCAAGTCAAGTCCCATAATTACACAAACAGGATGTAGTCCAGTCAAGTTTTACTGCAGTGGTATTTTTACCTGCAAGTCTAGTCAAGTCGCAAGTTTTCAAGTCACGTCTGACTTGACTCGGGCAGCACTGTCTCCAAGTAATTGCCCTTGTGAAGCACAAGGTTTTTACTAGTTTACATAAATGCAAGATGCTTCATATTCTTTGGCTCTCCTCCGAACTTATTTAAGATGTGTCATTCCCCCACTTTCAATCAAATTCGTTTCTAGATCTACACAAAATATATTTCGTTGCCCTAGGTCAAGAATTGCGTTCACAATCGTCAATAATCTTATACATATTCGGGATGCTCGAGGTTGCATCTTTTGAGTTAGAGAAAGGTAAGGCGTGAAGTTGATCCACTGACGGTCGGAGAAAGTAATTTCCCTACTACTATATGACTTGGTTAACATAAGTACTAAGAATAGAATCAAGTGCAAAACTTCTTTCGAACCGCCGTGGTAGCCCTGTATCGAATTTTGCTTTTAATGTACTGGTTTTCAAAATATTGAAACAGCGGACAATTTACACCTAATATTTTGAAACCTCCTTGATTTTCTGAAGTACTTCCCATAGAACCATCTTCAATACCTCGTTCTCGTTCGAACCACCGCGGTAACCTTGACTCAGTCTCAGATCTTTCTATTAATTTATGGATTTTCAAAATTTTGAACGGGGATTTTGAAAAACCGAATATTTATTATAATTAAAATTTATTTTATATTAAAAACGTTTGTTTAACTACATTTTCTTCGCCTAGAAGGAATCATCTGAGAACGCCCTCAGCCCTCAGAGCTAATCGTCTTATGACGAGATTTTAAATCAATAAAAATGAATTCACTCATTTCGACTGGACTTCGAAATTTCAAAAAAACCGATTTGAGGCCTGGAAATACTTTCAAAAAACTGGGTAATCTGTATTTCTGTAGTTTCTTTCTTAGGAGGGTCCTTACCGTTGTTACCGGCCATCTGCCCAGTTTTCGCTCTTAATGTTTTAAACTTTGGTTTGGAGGAAATCTGTCATATTTGTATTTCTTAAAGGAATGTTTGGGTATTGTAATAATCATATTGTTTTTATAAATAGGAAAGCCAAATAAAATGAAAAAGAAGCTGAAAAATGTATGAAATAAACTTCGTTCTTATTTGTGAAGTGTAAATGTGAAGCACTGGGTTCATGCTACTTCCTCGTAAACATCCCTAGGAAGTTCCAAAATGTATTTTCTTTGGTTTTGTATTTAAAAAAATGTTTTGGAGTCGAAGTATCTGGAAAGAACGGATTTTAGAAACAGTTACTGAAATAGGATTAAGTGACCCCCTGCCGCCTACCTTGATGCCAGGAAATCTTCTAAACAAAGAATCGACGAGTTTGAAAACTAAATGCAGTAGAAATTAAAATGATTAATTTTTAGTTTTTTTGCTAAATCCATCGTGAAACATAATAATTATAAGTTACCGAATAACGGAAGTAAAATGATACTAAATCCCAAAACGTGTGTTCAGTTGACAATAGACTTAAGTCGAAATAAGAAATTCTTCAATCACGACTTAACTATCAATCGCAAAATTATACCGAAATGTGACGATAGTAAACTACTTGGTGTATCCATATCCAAAATGTTAAACGGAATAAGTACACCAGTACACGTACTGATCTGTCTCTTCAGAAAAAAAAATCCAATTTCAACCAGCGAGAATTAATAACTGTGTACAAGGGTTATATAAGAGTCATTGTAGAACATGGTTCTCCGGTGTGGTACTGTTCTAAAAAATATTGACAAAAATAGAATAACTCATTTTGAGAAACGTTGCTTTAGCACAATAACTGGCAAATATATACGTATGTAAACAGGTATAACTATAGTCACTCCATTCATTTATTAAAACTAGGGCCAATTTTAACCCGAATGAAAAATCAGTGTTTAAAGTATGGGAAATCGTTGTTCAAATCCTCTTAATTTAGGTATAAGTATATCCTTAAGCCAAATGCGATCCATATTTCTAAAATATCAGGAAAAATTTTCTATTAGTTGACAAACATTAAAAAAAAAATTTTTTGACTCTACGGTTTCTTGTCTGACTAGAGAGCTAAACAAATTAGATCTGATTGAAAAATAATTTTTAACTATGCGGTAAGAATTAAGCGCATTTTAGCATAATTTATACTAGCATTTAATTTTACAATAGTATGTCATTGATATCTCCATGCTAGCTGCCTAATGATCATATCATTTGTAAAGGTGCTAGTCGTGTGAATGTTTCTAATAGCCAATATTATTATTATTATTATATTATTACTGTGATAATTATCATTATCACAGTTGAGTCTGTGCTCCTCACGCTCACTAATTTGTTTAATTGAAATGTGGAGGAGTATTTAAATAATCAAAGTACACAGGGTCCTTGAGAGATGTTCCTGCAAAGGATAAAATAGAAGGGAGCTGGTCTTGTCTTCGTCGTGCAAGTGTAGCCTTCTGCAGTTCTCTTTGCTAACTTGCACACACGTAGATACTACTATTTATACATATGAAAACATTAGTGATAGACAGTCTCGTTAACCTATAAAATATCAGTACAAATTTTTGGTATTTCACCACGGATTCTCTAATAATGCCGGATTTAGACTAGGACGAATCAGAATCAGGTTTGCTTCAGGTTACACGTCAGAATTTGCATTTAGACTTAAGATTCAGAATTCGAATCAGAATCAGAATTCTGAAAATCTTAAGAATCTGAAATTTTTAAATTCTTAAAGGCATTTATACTTTCTGATAAGATTCGGAATCAGATTCAGAATTCGAAACAGAATCAGAATTCACCTTTTAGAGTTTTCAGAATCAGAATCAGAATGATGGAATTCTTAAGATTCTGAAGAGTTGGCTCGGAGTCAACTTTTCTGATTTAAGAATTCTGACAAACCCATAGAGTACGGTGTAAATCATTGAATTACAATGATCGGAGTAAAATTTTTTGCACATAATTTTTATTTTCTTTGTCTGCCATTGTGTTTTGGAACATATCTTACGGCTTTCACAGCTACTCTTTCATAGTTTCAGTTCATACAGATTTTTAATTATTACAAGGTCTTAAAACACACATTCATTGCAATTAGAATTTGATTTATTGGAGGAAATCCAAAAATGACCATTGTTGTTTGAAAAATAAACGCAAAATTTTTAAAAATACAGTAGCTAAACTTGAAGCCTGAAAAGCCGTTGCCAACTCGGTTCAAAAGGATCCGAACACAACAGGTATACATTTTTACCTACGGTTTTTTACTTCTATTTTAATAAATATCCTCTTTTCTTAAGAGATAGAAGGCGAAACATAACGAGCTCAATTAAGTCCATGGTAGAATTTTTAAACCGATGTTTTCATTAAATTTTAAACTTCAACAATAATCAACGAATCTCACCCCGACATTACTTTGTTGCCGCCCGTATTGTAATTCGTGCTTTCAAGGATGTATTTCAAAAATTTAGAATTCGAATTCTGGAAGTCTAAACCTCTTTCATTATTTTAAGAATCTGATAAGTGTCAGAATTCTGAGGTTCATTTAGACTTTAAGGATAAAAATCTGAAGCAACAAATCTGAAACTGATTCTTTTTCTGATTCGAATTACGACATCAGGTTTTGCATTTATACTCTTCGTGTTTGGTGAATTCGAAATCCGATTCTGATTCGTCCTAGTCTAAAACCGGCATAAGAGTCAAAACGTTAAGATCATGTTTTATGACAACATCATTCCCCAATTTTCAAAAATAAATATAGGAATGAACCAGTTACTTGAGATAGCAATACTAATGGAGAGAAATTAGTACGTTTTCCAGGAAAAGTATGAAAGGATTATTGAATGAATAAAAAATGAAAAATTAGTGCTAAAATTGTCAAAATTAGTGAGGTTTGCTATTTTTACATCTGGACACTAATTGCAAGTAATATTTATTTCGTAATTTTGTTACTCGCATGGATCATATAGCGCTTCTATAACTCGTAACTCTTCTCCACAAGTAAACTAATTCTTTGCACATTCTCATAAATTATTTACATCGACGATCACACATACTTAATCTTCTCAATCCGTACTTATAGATATATATATATATATATGTACATACACATGGTATACTTAATAGCATTTTAAATTATTACAGTGATTTCTCCTACGTCACTATCATGAATTTTCTTATTCTATTAAATTTTCAGACAAATGATTCAGCGAAGCAGCCTGATGAAGCAAATTGCTTCATCCCTTTAATCCCTAAAGTGTTGTAAACGACCACCAACTATTAGACAAATGATTTCTACTTGTCTACATGCGCTTCATGTAATTTTTAAAATGGTTATTTCCTGTTGACGGAGTTCTTCTTCCCTTCTTCACTTTACCGATTGTCCTCTCAGGCACGTTCAGCCGCTGTCTTCTTTCCAGTTTACACTAAATTAGTCCTTGAATTTATTGTAAGTATATATCGCAACCGCAAGACTACAAACTACGACATCAATATTCACGTGAGCTAAGAATAAATACCTTAATTTTTAAGCACACCAGAGCATTTGGATTGTTTGAGATTTCCAGGAAAATACGACTTATGACATTTATGTATGTGCTTGTTTAAATATTCCATGTCTGGGAAGATTGATTCGTTTTTATAATGTCTTTTCCGAACAAAAATTACAAAATTCAAATTCACAGCACCATCTTTTTAAGAATGATAGGAGAGCACCACCCAGGCAAACTGAACGCGCCTATAGAATATATGCATTTGCAAGTTTTACGATAATAGGTTTCTTCCTGGTTATTCATACTAATACTATGCACTAAATAGAATTATTTTTTCTAAAACTGTATACAGTAGCTCTCGCGGAATGTATGTATTTTCATGCTTAAATAGTTTGTTGCTCTTGATACTACCGGTGAGTGATAAATATGTAATTTTGTGTTGCTTCAAAATCTCCCCTGAAAATAAATTGTATTCTCATTAAATCTTGGTTTATTTTAGCAGATTTACGGCAAGCAAACTCTGCCGTCGATCTATGTAAATAAATACTGCACAGGTTAGAACAAGGTCACTTACTGCTCCTTTTGCAGCTGGCTTTGCAGGCGATCCATCCCATTTAGGCTTGATAGTCAATGAGTCAGCTAACGCTGCCAAAGAAGAGTCTAAATCACCCGTCATTAAAGGTTTACTAGCTGGCGGAGCCTGACCACCATATCCCATATTTGACTGCTGAGGGGTTAGTATTGATCCAAAAAAGTCAACTGCAAATATTGAGGAAAGCGGATAAATACTTCCAATCAAAGCATGAATAAGAGCTGGACGAAACAGTTTTGTTTCACTATTATATTCATGCATCCACTACCGGGTATACCTACATTAATTACTTTATTTTAGCCTTTCTAGTAATACCTGGCTGTTGTTGTGGCTGTTTCGTGAATGTCTGAGGAGTGGACGGAGGAGGTGGTGGTGGGCCACCTTCCGCCGAAGCAGCTTGCGTGTAAATTTAATATTGTACTCAAAACGTACATTTACGTTTCAGTTTACTTTGCAGAGATACTTGAGAATATGAATAACTACATGAAATGCTCAAAAACTAACAATATTGATTCTAAAGTATGTGATGTAAACTACTGTAATCAAAATGTCAAGCAAAAAGGAAATACCCTACCAAGTCCACAAAACACAACTCAAATACATCATATATCAAAACGAACGGAATGAAATTAATAACGTTGTCATTAAAATCATTATCAGTAAAATTAAACGGTAATGGAAATAAGACAGTCACACAGAAATGAATTCCAGAAACAGTAATTACACTGTTTTAGGAAACTAACCTTGATCATTATTAGAACCAAAAACAGCATTAATATTATTTCCTCCGTAAGGTTGTTGTATAATTGGTGCCTGTTGTTGTTGCTGAAAGAATCCTTGCTGAGGAGCTCCTCCAGTGGGACCAAAACCATTCCCTCCATAATTTGGCTTCTGTTGTAACGTAGGCATTGTACTGGCAGCAAACATATCCGCAAACGGATTCGATGGTGGAGGAGCATTTGAAACAGCTGGAGAACTGGATGTACCGTTGCCGATGCCCAAAGACAACAAATCATCCAATGCTGATCCTTTATTAGCTCCAGGTCCAGCTGCATTATTAGCTGGTGCCGGTGTGTTTGAGAAGAGATCGAGTATCTGTTGATTCTGTGACGTCGGTTGCGGAGGAGCCGATGACAAGAACGGATTTGTTGCCGGGGCTGCGGCATTTCCCCCTGCACTCACATCCCAAGTGAAATCTACACCCAACCAACAAGTACACCAACCACAAGAACTACAGTCAACAAGAAGCAAATTTGCAAGGAATGCCACAATGTTTACTAGAGGTAAAGCTTAGTCGACACAAGCGGTTTTAATGCTTGAAAAATACTGTGACTGGATCCTGGTGAATTAAAAATTTACACATGACTTTGACTTTCACTTACTGAAAGTCAGTCACAATGAATTTGTATGTCGTCACACTGCTTGAATAATGTGTAAAACGTAATACAAGCTGTTAGATATTATAATTAAGATTGATATTGGCCAAATAGAAGAGCATTATCTTGATCTGTCTGACATAGTAAACGTGAAAAATGAAAACGCACATATAACTGGCAGCTACGACAGATTCAAAAACTGAAAGTGTAGGAAATATTAAGTGTACTATGTAAGTACATGTGAGAATTGCACAAAACTTCGCAAAAGAATTTGACGCAAACAAGTTTACCTGCTGCTTTCTCTTTAAACTGATTCAAGGCAGCTTCTTCCTCTGCGAGAATTTTCTGCTTTTCATCCGAGGCAATGAAAGATGATGATGTGTTACTGAATGAAGAAACATCAACAGACGACTGCTTTGAGGTACTGTTCAGTTTCTTTCCCTCAAGACTTGCCAAGTGTTGCTCTAAAGCATCCAAAAGAGAGCTAGGCGCCTTTGTCAAATCAGGAATTTCTCCTTTGTCAATCCCAACAGCCTCAGCCACCTATAAATTGTTGTAATAAATACACTGTAAGGATCTCAAGAAAAAGACAGATAATAGTTGGTGAAAATTTACTCCACAAAATCATTTCGCTACAGCAATTTCGTAATTTGTTGACAAGGAGGATGGCAAGAGTTAGTGATGTCTTTGAAAAGGCGTCAGTTTACAATGAACTCAAGATGTTGTTTTCTTTCATTTATATTAGCTTAGCCACCATAGAATTATTCAAGTCCTTAGCAGTAATACAAGACAAGGGAAAACCAGCAATTGAAAAATACTTGTGTAAACTTACTTTCAGAAATTCAGCAACTTTATCCATTCTAGTTAGAAATTTCTTGTAGAAATCCAAAGCTTCTCTAGCATTCTTTTTATTCATGGTGAAATACTTTTCCAATAAATTAATGACCGCGTCATTATAAGTTGCAAACAGCCGGATCAGATCTCTGAATAGCAGAGAAAAGGCGACTCGCATCAATGAGTTTCTATGAATGTCATCCGGAGAGGAGTCAAACTCCAACAATGCATCCATCTGTGTTTGCAATGTAGGAAATGTTCGCAACAATGGTTCCGTGCCCATTGTCCTCAGAGTACCGTCCTCCTTCCTGTAAGCCATCGAACAATTAGCACCACGCGAATTACTATAAGCTGGCCATCATCACATATATCACATCCACAACTTCAGACGAATTAGGTAGCCTTGGTTTAAATATCCTAGAGTCTGCTGTTGAATATCTTAAATTCTAAAGTAAATATAAAAGTTTTCAAAAAACATTCATCCAAAGTAAGGTGGATTTAGACTTTCATGTGATCATGTCTAGGGGCACATGAATTAGTACATGTGGTTGAGTGTAGACATTTAATGTAGACTATACATGAACTTGCTGAATTTTATTAGCCGTTTAAATAAATTTCAGACATAAACAAATGCTAGACACTAGGAGCTTATAGTTTTGTTTATGCTGTTGATTTAGCCCCAAAAGTCTATTCATTTAAATTTTCAGATTTCCTCCTTCCTCTCACGGTTTCACAAAATAAAAGCAAAAGCTGTGTACAAAAATCAGTCACTACGCAACTCCGGTTTGAAAAGTCCACTTGACGTAGAATATGAATGAAAAGGCAACTCACCCCCGTTTGACTTTACAAAAGTCAAAAGCCATGGTTCTGTAGGACAAAGCCTTTTCATTCAAGTATCGTGCATAACGTCGAATGAAAGGCGAAACTTCATAACCTGCAATTCGAACGAAAGATCATGAATCATAAACCCATATTGGTCAATTTAATTAAAAATTCGTTGCTCAATGTACAACTAATCTAAGCCGTTAAATAAAGGCCTTTTACTGGCAATGATTTACAAAAAATGCTTTAGAAAATTTCAATGCACTGATTTCTAATATTGTTAGCTACTTGCAATGAGATTTAATATTCGTTTATTAATAACTTACAATTAGTGTAAAATACATAATATACTACTATGCTACATCAAGCCTAATACAACTGAAAAAATTAAATTGCCAAAAATATGCATTCAACAGCTACTCGTTTAACCTTCAAAAAAACTTTTAAACGCCAAGAAATAATTTGTGCTAATGTGGTACTGAAAGTGTTTAAGCTTATCGCGTCAGCCCAATGCCCGACCGACAGTGCAATTTTTTTGCTACATTAAATACACCTCAGAACTGGACCTATCCGGATGAAGATCGTATGGCACACTAGACTAGATACCTCATGAACTATTTACATAATAATATATTATAACGGTAAACAGGAAACGGGTATGCTTGACAACATAAATACACACATCTCATCAACTTTGAAGTGTTTAGAATACTTTCATAAGAAAGTCATAAATGTGGCAGTTTCCTAAGTTAACACCGTATTTACAATTAAGGCTTGTGTCCTGTTTAAAGTAAAACACATTGTCAGTGAGCTAGTTCCCTAATAAGAGGAGATGCTTGTTACACCACGTAAAACTGAATTGTTCGGATCGGTAAGAACCAAAAGGACACAAAGGATCAACATATATTGATCATTGAAATTGAGTCCAAAGAAGATTGATTTTTTTGAAAACTGCAATGTCAGTTGCACCACTTGTACCCATACGACATAGGAATTTTAAATAATGAATTCTCAGAGACAGAAACAGATAATAATTACGGAGCTTAACCCTTTCAGCTGTTCACAATTCTTGTGCTTTAGGCCGTCTAGGCATACATACACAACATAAAGCTGCTTCAGCAAATACCCTTTTTGAAATAAAAATGTTGAGTATATATAAACCAACGTACACGGTAACTTCTTAAAAAAGAAGATAATGAAACAACATCCTAGCATTCAGGTCATGGTCTGTTCAGTCTAAACAAAAATGATAGCAATAACAACAATACATTACTACTACTGCTTCAACGAGCCTTACAGGAGTATCATATAAATAAAACTCATTATTTAAATGTGAGAAATTCATAGATTAAAAGCTGTTAGCCTCAATTGTAAGTACCGGGAAAAACTCCCTACGAGCTCGAAAAATAACGTTCGAAACTGCACCGAAGTGAAAACCTCCTTTAAAGTAATTTCATTAGACTGAGGAGCCTGTGCCAGCTGGTTTGGTATAAGTTAGTAATAAAGAAAGTATGTATATGCTGGAAATGCATACATAAGTGATAAGTAGCTCCTCCAGATACCTTGAACAGTAAATTAAAATGCTACAACCAGCTAGCTACCCTGGATCTATTTATCGAATTTTTCAGCCTTCCAGGTTTTAGTGTGATATCTCAGGCAGTAAATACATTTACTCTCACGCGTAGGAATTTGATTAGATAATTAATTTCTTACGGCTGCGAGCGTGAACCATCGGAAGACCCGTTTGTAATCATATGCAAAATAGGAGAGTACAATTTTAAATGCACAGATTTTTGTAAAGCCCAAATCCGAAACTGTACATAAGACATCAAGATAGAAAATGGCGACAATGTTTAATCAAGTCTTCCATTTATTTCGAATACTTCAAAATAGGAGACTAGGACAAGAGGTCATGTGTTAACACCAAATATATGGATTTTACAATGTGAAACTTTGAGATGTCACTTGCAGTTTCAGTACTAATTATTAAATTAAATTCACAAGGACGCATTTTTCGTATCAATTATTTTGCATACGTTCAGTGAACAATTTCACAATAATTATATTTGCATAATTACACATAGATACTTCGAACGAAAGAATTGTAAAATAGCAAATCTTCCAGCATAACTACACAACGAAGGCCACCATTCCATTCGGTGTCCCAATAATTGGATTGATGAACCCTAAACCATACTGTATTAGCAGGGGAACAGAACAATCTATGAAGAATGAAACTTCGCTGTATGCATAAGCATTAATAGAGGTGGATTGTAGAAAAACAGAGTAGTCGGAACTTGACACAATTAACATGAAACGCTGTACACGCCTCTTCAAAAAAAATCTAAACATGACATGCTCAAACGGAAAATAAAATACACCAGCCCATCTCCAACTTCCCTACATGTGCACCAGTTTACAGTTAGCTAAAATATTCCATACACCCATCATCGCAGACAATAATCACAAAAATTAATCATCTGATTAGGAACACATACATATTCAGTCTGCAGAAGTTCCCACGTCGTGGATACAAGTTTTTCACAATTATGTAAACAATAATAGACCACCAGCAGTTTGATGTCTGTCTAGTACAAGTGATAGTTTACAGCTTATACTACACTATCCAAGCGAGTTTGTGACAACTGCTGAATAGTTTTAAAAAGTAATTTTGTATCGCTCATGAGAACATAAAAACGTTTACGCTGATAAGGGAATTAAAGACGGTAACTGGTACTTAAGGGTTAACAAGAGAGGTATTTACGCCACTGCTTTAGTACAATATTCCAATTACTGATACATTAAATGCGCTCCAGTCAATTTTTATTGCAAGCAGCAATTGCGCATATGCAATTGTGAAACTGAATAAACAATAAACCATTACAACCACAGATGAACATTAACGAGAGCGTTAGATGAAACAAAACCATTTCGTAATTGAAACACTTAAGTTAGAATGATTTGCAGCATGCACAACAATTATTACTGTTGCTAAATCGATATGCAACTTAACTACACACATCATGTTTTAAACCTCTGTGCACAGAAGCAATAACGGTAATAATTATTACGATTATCTGTGAAAGCCAAAAAGCATTTCAAAGAGATCTTCCGCATTTCATTGAATGTTTGAATATTATTAGACGAATACTTTAGACCCATGCATTTCTTCAGAGTTTGCTGTGTGGTAAGACTAGCAAGGGAAACATTTTGGATAAACTTCCGAACTTTTGGTTAAAACAGATTAAATGATTTACGTGGAAAATCTATAAAGCAAAGACTAGTACCAAGCCCTAATCCAAAAATACTGACTACTGACATTGTTATAGTCAGGCGCATAAACAGTCTACCGACTACCAATACCAATATCAATTCACTGCCATGCACACGCATGTAGTCACATACATAGACTCACATACCACTAAGTACGGTGACAGGGAATGAAAACTGATGAAGAAAAGTAGTTCAATGTCATTGCTCATCGACGACGGGGTAAAAGTTACGAATGAAGGTGAACGTGGAGCTTGACAGATGCACTCATTACATACTCTACCAGCGAAGGTTGCCTAGTATCCCCGAATGCACAATACGTCCTTCGTCTTGAATGTTTTATTTAAAAATCTCCCGGAGTTGAACAAAAATATGCTTCTACTACAGGTATGTTGCGTAACATTCTTAGATAATGCTCATGAAATGAATTGAATACTTCCAGTAGTTCCAGTGTGTAGGGTAGGATTTAACATTCTACTACACATGGAGTGACGATTACACTATTCATTGAAGCATCGCTGACATATACTACTGCTTATTGTTGATACATAATGTAGCAGGGTTGGAACCTTCAAACAGTTGCCATTTGTTGCAACGCCAAAAAATAACGATATCTACTTAGTTGAGAAGTTGAACACTATCTGACAGAGATAAGACCTAGCCAATACGTAAATGACACGAGAGAAAATGTAAGATGTGAGCAGCTATCAATAAGGAAAACTAATTTTTTTTAAACTCCAGAGAGGATATGCAACCAACAGAGAATAAGACGAACCTAAATATAATTGATAAGATACCAAATAGGATGAGAGTAGAGCACCGCAAACAGTAAACTGTAAAATGCTTCCATTTTCAGTACGGGAAAATAAAGCAATCATTACGACAGAAACAGGCAGAAGGAGAATTAATTTTTGTGCATGGTGCCAATGAAAGCTTTTTGTAATAGTTTATGGTAGCTTACACGCAAGACTTGAGAGATCAGTTACAAAGAAATGATTAATTCAAAGCTCAAGTGTAGAGGCTCAAACCCAAGCAGGTTGGTCTTTTGAAAACTATATCATGACCAACTATCCCTATCCCTAGTAAGAAACATGAGAGATGTCTAAAGTTGAGCCATTACAGCAACTACAAGTGAACAAAATAAATGCAAGGAGAACAAGTATCATGTATTACCAAGTCTCGGTCCGGCCGCTGTCGATCGATATGGCAATAAAAAGCGTGCACAGAAAAGAATCTTTTAGTATTACATTACTTCACCTTTGAATTTTATGATCATGACGAAAATAGACACATGTAAACTGCAACGAGATTTACGAAGCAGCTGGAAATTACTATTCATTGTATTGTAAGGGCTAGAGGTGTGGTAGGACTTTCATAGCACAAAGTTGACTTTTATCCCTGCAAGACAGTTCAGTTGAAAAATACCTACCCTGACTCAACTGATGGATATGTTTACGGAAATTCACTCTTTTAAACACGAACCCCAAAAACATTAATAATTCTAAAACATTAATCTGAGCAATCAAATTATTGTTTTTGCAGTGTCCGCATTCCACATTACAGGAGTGTACATAATGAATAAAAATCATTTTAACTTACCCTGGGGATTTGACTTGTCTAAAAATGTTGATAGTTGAAATGTGCAATTGCTAGACGCCAAATACTGAGTAAACCTCTGAAAGAGAGAAAAGGCAGTCATTATTTCATTTTGTCATTTTTCAAATGAAGCATCCATCTATACACCACATTATTACAGGTAATGCTTCCTGAATTCCCTATTAATAACTAAAATGATTGGCTCACCTCGTTTCCATAGCACATTAAATGATGAACAGTAACAAGCGCTTTAAATACGACGACCCAATTTGAATTTTGCGACCTTTCTATTAGTAAATTGGCTAACTGCAGGATTGAAACATTAGGTTCGTTCGTACAGTGGACCAAATCTGAAATAAAGAGACAAAACTACTATTGTTCTACAGTCACAATTTTCGCATTCACAAACACTTCACGAAGAATCACTGCGCTATCAAATTCCAAAGCAGAGACCCGCAATTGATGCAAATTATGCGACAACCATGCGGCTGAATTAAAACTACTCATTAAAAATATGACAATTATTACAGTCAAGATGCTTCTTCTTAGGCGGAATTAACTCTTCAGTCGTAGCTTTACACACAGCTTTGGCGAGGCCTTGACCAGCTAGAGAATGTCTTGCTGCCAATAGTCTGTCAGTCATTGTCTGCCCAGACATGATTTCAGTAAAAGCTTACACCCACGTCGGTGTAAAGACAATTTTCACTGGAATTTTACTTCAACTGAGTTTCCCCCGTAACCAACTCCTGACAAACTTCAGTACTCCGATTTCTGCAACACAGTAAAATAAAAAAAAAATAAAGTTTACGAATCACCCATACGCACAACTCCTTTCCCGTTTTAAAATTCTAACTTCACACTGAGCAATCCAAGGAACAATGGCAATACGGGCTATAAAACCAGCAAAGAAAGATGGAATAACGCCCACTATTATTTACACATAACCAATACTTGATGACTTTGAAAATATTTCTAAACCTGAGAACGTGAGAGGAAAGCGCTCAGCAGTGGCAGTTTCCACTTATACTTACAGTTAACTAAACCAATTATTCCTACCGCTAGTTCCTAAAACAAGTGCACAAAACCATCCCTCCTTGAAATTCTTATCAAGCAGGCTGACTCTTCCCAGGCCTTCGAACTCACTGTCAAATGAATCACTTTTTTCTGTTTATTCCATAAACATCTCAGCACCTACAAAAGCCCACATTCCCTTCCAACCGGCCCTTCATTTCCAAAAATCCCACAAAACCCAACAAAACAAAAACTCCCCTCCAAAAATATCACCACCCACCAAATATCAACTCCGCTCTCCAGAGTCCATTTTTTGGACCCTACAAAATAAACTTTTGCTAGATCTCTAACCCGAAATTATCCATCTGGAATTCTCAACTCACTGGATAAATAGTCTTCCCAAACCGATCACACAGTCGATGCCTCCACCCACCCCGGATCAACACTCATAATTCTTCATGATCCCAGTATACTTTCAGAAACGGATGAGGTCCACAATTACCAGGAGTGTTCTTCTTCTTCTTCTTCTTCTTCTTGATCTGATTATCAAATGCCAAATGCCGATGTCACCAGTCCCGAGTCACATAAGCCACAATTAAATTATTTATACACACCGAAGCACTTCCTCCGTCAAGCCAGAAATCTACACAAATAAAGAAACATCCCTCAACCCAACATTCAAAATAATAAATACCAAAAATGCAAAACACCTCCAAAGTAAATCATACAAAAATTACTATCACTAAAACAAGTCAATTCCAATAATTATTACAGATAACTTTTACACTTCATCATATTACCATATACTTTTGCAATATTTCAACTTCTGAATATATATATATATATTTGTAATTCACTCACACTACAATATCGCGGCACCGCCTGTCACTAATTATTGTTGGAGCGATTAACGATGGTCCACGCTGACTGAGCCTCTCAGACTCTTCGATTGGGCTTCTCTGTCCGGAGCCTTCTCATTCACAATTCACACTGAAAAATACACTCAAATCTAAAATATTCTTGTTTGACAGGTAGAGAGAGAGATAGGAGATACTGAATAGCTTATTTCTCCACACACAGGGACGTCAGGGACACATACTATATACGTACAGGCAGTGTAATACTATATGCTTCACCCAAATACAAATATCCAAAACCAAGCTCTGCTCTGCTCTGCTGTGTGTGAATGTGAATAAGTGAATGGTCCTGCGATAAGTATATTTAGTATGGACTTTTTAAATATTGCTCAAGTCGTGGAATCTGTGACTGGGAGATTGTAATTATTTTACGCCTTAGACTATACTCGACTGTAAACAACTCAGAGAGGTTCGCAGCACTCGCCCCACTAATTCTGACTGGGTTGGTAACTTCGGAGCAAAAATACTGATACGTCAAAAGATATCAGAGCGTATGATCTTGCCAAGTTCCGACTCCATATAACAACACTCTATTCCCAAATTCCGAGTCATTAGGGATATAAATTTTTTCGACAAAACCCAGTCTCTCACAATCAACGTGGACCCTGGACGACGACTTGCTTTTTCCTCAATGACACAGTTCGGGCTGGATTATCGTCTTTTGCTTAGCCCAGTTTTTACTGTATTTTTACTCCCCCTTTTTTTTTCATGGACTTTTGGGCTCTCTCTCTGGAGTCGACGTCGTAGGCTTTAAATTCTTATATAGAGTCCTCATGTCCTATACTAAATACATGAACATCCCACAAAACCATCTAACAATTTCCTCCCGTGGATCCTACACGAACAAACTCGTATTTTATCAGGAGGGTATATATAATTATCCTTTGGGCATGTATGTATGTGTAAGTATTATAGGTAGGAGGAATGAGGAATGTACATGTACATATGGTTAATGTATAGAAAGGGACCTATATAGCTCAATGGAATGAAATATACATGAATTCCGCTGATAAAACTCCAGTGAGAGCCATCTTTACAGGAGGTGTTTCAAGCAGAGGGCAGATGGAAGGCAGTTTGTGATTATTTTTTAGGGGCTTGATTCACTTTACAACTTCACGCGGTGTTAATTTTTGTTGAGGTGTTTACAGTAGAAGTCATTTATAGGGTAATAATGTATTTACGATAGTATATATTATGACAATTTTTTTGGAGCTTGACGACAGTATGACAGTGACAGTACTTAATGTGTAAGTCATCTGTTTTGCTATTATTATAAGGAGATTATGTAAAAATGGGGGAAATAAATTAGAGGGTGTAGAACATTTTGGGAGCATTAAGGTAAGGGGTAGTTGTTCCTGGAGCTGGAAATCGAAATGTATGGATAATGTTTCGCGTGATGATCACGGAAATACATATCTGTGGGGATGTTGGGAGAGAGATTTGGAGAGAATGGACTGGAATAATGTGTGTTAGAAGTGAGAAGGACAAGTACATGTGTTAATAGCCCAATTCAGAGGAAGGTAAAGGTCGTCGGAATCACAAATCGGAACGTGGGACATTGTACAGAAGGGTTGAAAGCTGAAAGAGAGCGGCGATGGTGACGCCCCCTGCATTGTATATGTTTCAAGTGGCTTGTATAGAGCTGTGAATTATCTAATGGAATTGGAAGCGAGAATCTAATCGTTGGATGTTTAATGGGTCAATTTGCTGACCTCGTGGAAATGAGGAGCTTTTGTAGAAAATTGACAGTATTAGTTAATATTAGAGGGAGGAAAGTTTTACAAAGTAGCATACAGGGAATATGTGGAATAAATTGTATGGAGTGAAATATTAAATACTTGATAGTGTAATACGTGGTACGATATGCGATATGAAAACCACAGGATACATAAGCGTTTTATTCGAATGTTTAATGCGAAACGTAGTGACGTTATTTATGTGCATTTTGTGTGGAAATGAATGAACAAATTGTTTTGTATGCGGCAACAGCATATATGTATGTACGCATTTCACAGTGAGAAAGTAAGTAAAGGTCGAATGTAGAATAATCAGGAGAATATCTTTGGACAATTTTGAGGACGCAATGTGGTCACCTGAATTTATTTCTGAGGGGAAAGCAAAAACAGAAAGCAATTTCAGATTTCGATATTTTAACTACCGTATTGGATTTCGACACATGTATGCTTAATGACTTATCACTGTCAGTCGAAAATTTTATTTACAAACACAACAAATTAACTTACGGGGTTTCCAAAATTTGTTTTATTGGTCTGGGTGAAGAACTATGATCACAGGAGTCAAAAAAGGGAAGGAAATTCAGGATGTTTTGAGAGTTTGAGACTACAAATGTTTGGATCCTATCAAAAAATTTATTTCTGGTAAAGGAGAGTTTCAGATCTTGTCATTTTTTCATGGACGGTCTGCCGTTCAGAAGAATATTTCAAAATGCCGTTTGTAGCATATTTAAAGCCATGGGATTCATTTGAGCCTAATATCATATTTCCAAATCAAAAATTGGCGTCTCGGTAAGTCAAAATGTGAGGCAAAGTTTTTGAATGGATTTAAAAAGTGCATTTGTTTTCTTGATTTCAATCTCGCCTAAGATGACAGACGTACTATGGAGATTTATGGAAATGATATTAGACACAAACAAATCCCCTTTAAATCTGCTTATCTGCTACAAACGCACTGTTTCAAAATATTTTTATGAACGACAAACCGTCCGTGAAAAATGGGAAGATCAGATGGTCTCCCTTTACGCATGTTGACACTTTAAGAGGAATTTTCCCATTATTGCTCAGTTATGCCCATAATTCTGATTGTAAGGACCTGTTGGATAGCTCCCCGGGAAGCTCATTCAATTTCTTACAAACGAACATCAAAAGGTAGTTGAAAAAATTTTGTTTGGGGAAGACATTGCAATGTCTAAAATCCACAAATATCTCGTGATTTTGCCTCTCCTTTTTAACGATTGTGACCTAGACAACTGAAACAAATTTTTAAAAAAATTGGGAAAGAATTTGATTGAAAATAATAGGGGAGTCACATATTGGAATTTTTCCTCATATGAAGGGCGAAAGAAAATGTATATATGAAATACGCTATATAAAAGGGTAGGTGGAGTAATGTTACAATCTGTTGAATACATTATTGTCAATTAATTAAAAAAATTATTGTTCCGCCTTTGAACGTACTTCTATAACTTCATTATTCATCTTCACATGTTTAGAGTAAAAATATTAACCTACAAAGTAAGTAGCCCTGGGATTCAAAATTAAAGTAGACTCCTAGCTACTACAATATACCTTCTGAAGAATACGCATGAATTTTTTAACGAATGCGGGAATTCTCACGTCAAAGTCTCTGAAGATTGAAGATTGCAAACTTCTAAATTCCCTGGTTTAAATTACTCTCCGTCGAATATATTTTTCCCCAGTGTCCGTGCAATTAACGCTTTACTCTGGACAATTACCTAACGTATACACTATACCCCTCTGATCCTATACCAACCATAAAAAGTAGTCTCCGAGCCCATCAATACTATACAAAGAAAGTTTTGCATTACTATATACTTATACTACTTATATACAGTTACTTCTAATTTATCTACAAAAACAGCCTTTTTCTCCTTCCTAATATTTACAACTCACTTTCCCCGAAAAATGCGCTCCACCCTCCATCCTGCAATGACCTCATATCTCTTAACTTTCTATGTCAACCCTCCCGTAACATTTTCTCACGACATTTTTTCTCAAATTGCATAAGATTCCCCAACCATAACAACAACAAACCCAAAGTCCCTTTCTGCTCATGCTTGCTAACTTTGTTCACGCAATTAATACCTGAATTGCACCATGCATATTATAACCTAGAATACATAACTACCACGGAAAACGTTTCAGAAATATTTAACGTTTCCGAGAACAAAAGTTCCCACATACAAACACACATAACATGGGAAGTCCCTGGGACAAATATGAAAGTTGTTCAGAGCTCTTCCCCAACGTACAGATCACCGTGTCACTATATAAAGTTACGTGGACGTCAGAAACGAGATAATAACTGCGCAATAAACTTTATATATCGCTGTTATAGAATTGTAAACCATTAGAGATTTCCTATATCAATCTGTGACTCCACTCTGTAACAATAACAAAGTCTCTCTGCGAATGTTTTCATGGACAAATAAGCTTCAGTACTAAAGTGCTTAAAAATATCAAAATACATATATACTGCCAAGTTCCAAGCATAAGGAAGCAATAAAGAAGGAAAAAAGCAGAGATCATTGTTGTCAAAAGGACAAAAGAGCTAGTATGCGAAATATAGCAAAAAAAAAGTATAACGTAAGTGGAGGCTAGTTGCAAAATTAGCATTAAAATTGCATCTTTGTCTCCAGTTTTTTTTTCATCCAACATTTCTAATTAAGTTTGGACAAAAAAATTTGCGAGTGACTCATCTTTGAGGAGAATTGTGGAAAGGACATTATTAAAGGTTTATTTGGAGAAAGTGGGGATTTTGTAGGGATCCAGCAAGGCTCAGATTTAAGGCTAAGGAAAAAGGAAGGGAAGCCTGAAAGAAGCACTGAAAACTCATAGTTTCCGCCATCGTCCGTGGAGGTTTTGCTCCAAAACTTGAGACATATTCCTTCCACGAACTCCCCCTCATTCATAGTCTAGACCTCTGCCTAGTGCTATTGGAACGAGTGAAGTAAATACAACAGAACAGTGTTTAGTTCTGAGGAGGAACGAGATAGCCACACTTTGCAAGACTGCATGCATTCCGTGCCATTGCATTCATTCAGTTCGTGGGAGAGAAACAACGTGCACGCTGCTCCCCGGTTCAAGTAGACGTAATTAATATTTGGGAATTCAAAGGGTGAAAAAAAATCCTCAAATATTTTCAAATCCAATTTAATGGACAGAAAAATGAGGACTCTTCCAAATATCCTCATCACAGGTAATCATATGTTGATCCAATATTTGCATTTGTTTGATAAGGAGGTCAATATTTGTGGCAGGAGTATGCATGCATTCACTTATTATTTTTGTGGTAGGCATCTCAGTGATGTTGTTATGTACGCATATTTAAAGTGTAGTATTTTTTAGTACTGTTATTCTTAAGTGCTTACCTGAGTCGGCAAGATTTATATGTGAAAGTTTTTCAGATTCTTATTAGTGTCATATGAAGATTCCGGAATGAATAGATAATTCCGTGTTTTTTAAAAAAACAATTTCTTGGAAACGTGGCATGCTGCAGTAGTATGTTCGTAATTAGGAGTAATGTTTCGTAAATGTACATACACGTTGAGCCGGTTCTGTTAAGTATTAGGGAATTTGTTAGGGCATGTTTGATGACAGAATCCTAGTATGTGTATAGTTTATGGGTTTGTTGTTTTTATGGGGAAAAAACTGATGGGTGTTCTTCGGTTTTGAAGAGTAATGTTTTGTGGGAGGTTGGAGCTCCCTTGAGGGTTGATGCCTTGTGTTTTGATCGTGAGGTGTAATTTGTTTTAATAGGGACTCCTGGAACTGGGAAGTCAACCTTGGCCCAACAGGTTTCAGAAGGTTCTGGACTGGACTGGGTGGATGTGAGTCAAATAGCGAAGGACAATAAGCTGTTCGAAGGGTTCGACTCGGATTATGGCTGCCATGTTCTGAATGAGGAAAGAGTAAGTTTGTTGGGTTAATTTTGTAAAGTACGCAGTAACTGATCATGTGGAACTTTTTAGCTTTTGTGTGTTGAGGAGTTCCTCCTGTGGATGTGATTCCTTTTGTGAACCGGTATGAATGAGGATCTGGAGTTTCGAACCTTGACGCTCAGTCATACTGGGATTTGTTGAATTATGAGAGATGTAGGTTGTGAAGATGTGACTTTGCCTGGGATTGGATTTACTGTGATTGAATGAGTCTGTCAGGGGTGAAACGGATGTGAAAGAGAAAGAGTAACTAACGTACTTTATTTGACACTTTGAAGCTTCTAGATGAAATCGAAGATCAGATGGAAGAAGGAGGGAAAGTAGTGGATTACCATGGTTGCGATTTTTTCCCCCAAAGATGGTTCGACATTGTTTTTGTTCTTAGGACTGATAACACAAGACTCTACGACCGTCTTGTTTCAAGGTAGGAATTTTATGGAATCATTTAATTTTGGGTTATATGGGCACAAATAGTTTTTATTAATTTAGCTGTGTGAGAAACCGTACACAATTTATGAAACGAATTGTTGCAGGGGGTACAGCGGAAAAAAACTGGAAGAAAATATTCAGTGTGAAATCTTTCAAACCATTCTTGATGAAGCCCGAGACTCTTACGAACCTTCTATTGTTTTTGAATTGCCCTCCAATACCTCTGATGATATGGAAAACAACTTAGAAAAAATTGCTCAGTGGGTGGAACAGTATAAAAATAATGTCAACGCAATTGAAATGTAGCAGATCATGAATATGGTGTAATGATGTAATATTGCTACGGCGTTCTAAAACTATTAATAATTTTTCGTTAATATGTTCGTTTTTGTTGGTCATGTTTGTACAGCAAGCTGTTACTGTACTTACTTTTTTTTTAAATTGAAACCGGTGAAATCGGGCTCTCCAGTTTCAGTTTTGTTCTCACCTTCTTTCGTAAGCGTAAAGCTGCAATGATTATTCTTTGTTCAGGTGAATCCAATGAAACATGTTTTCATTTTGTTATTGCGATTATGAAGTATTTGATTCAGTCTCTCATTCATATATCTAATGCAGTGAAAGCAACGTGTTTCGCGTCCTATATTGAATTAGTGTAGACTTCAAAGCAAGTAATACGTTTTAGTTGATATTTAAATGAGAAATACACGCTATAACCAATTGTATAATTTTTTAATGCGCCCGAACTGGGCAGCGTTTAATATTACTTGAGTTGTCGAAATATTACTTGGTTAATGGCGTTAACTCTCTTCAGGGACTGATACTGACAAGCGCAATACGAAACAATGAATGTATGTTTACATATGTATTCGCTAAAACCATTAATATCGGAAATAAAAGGGATACATGAAATTACAGTGAGTGAGAAATTTAATCATTCATAAGTGATGTATAGTTCCAATAAGTATCAATTTTGTCAGTATATAATCGGGTGATTGACTTTAAATCGTAATAATTACATTACGGCAGCTTTCGCTCCCAGGCGCAGACATTTCTTTGGATGAGAGGACTGCAGGAGAGCGTTCATGGTAAATAAACCTAAAGATAAACGATTATTTTTGATTTTGAACTGGATTCCTTTATTATAACTCACTTTTCTTACGAAATTCCGAATCTAGACGATTATTCAAAGTGAATCTAGATACTGTATATATCTCATGTGCAATTCAATTATTGAAAAACTGAAAACACAATTGCACCATACCATTCAATATTACTTCTCTATCCGAACACATACATTCATAAGTTTCATTACTAGTTCATAGAACCATATACAAGGTAACGCTTTTACTATTTCAATTTTTTTGAAAACATTGTTGTACATATAAGGTCAACTATTGGCAACATTTAACTGCCTGCAAAAAACTGAAGCTAAGCTAAATTAAAGTAGAATTGAAGTTTCTTATGACGAACAAATTCAATGCACATGATTTGATAAATCCTTTGACATTCTCTATGCATTACAACATTATAATCGGTGTTGGTATCTCCTTGATTGGAGTACTGCCAGCATGCAAAATCAAATCATTTGCGAAAAAGACCTTAAAAGTACATTAGAATCTGAAGTATAGTTTTTCTTTTGCAAGGCCTTGGATTATATAGAACTGGTTCAATTTCCAGAAATCAGACCCAGAATACCAATCTATAAATTTACTACTATTCATATAGAAACGACTATTTGAAGGAGGATAACTGGGTCGTAAATATTTTCGCATGATTACAGATACATAGTAAAATCGCTATTTTTACTTAGTAACATTAAATGTATCACCGTGGAGTTTCCATGACGGACACGCTATTGTTACAGGGATAATTTTAACTTCATAACAACGATAATCAATATAGTGTTCCAACGTACGTACATGGATATTTAACAGTGAATGCATTGATTCAAAAATATAGATATGTTTATACCTCTTTGGAGTTATTCTATTCTTAGTGAATCCCCAATACAAGTTCAGATACTACATTTTCAAGTTTTTCAGCAACGTGAAATCAAAGCAAGATATTTTGCTGTGGATAGGATCCTAAAAGCATCACCAACTGTTCCGATTCGCTGAAACGCAAGCATTTATAAAATTGATTCCCTCTTAGATTTCAATGACATATTTCGAAACAGTTAATTGTATTGATGCCCATCAGCGCTCTAGTGGATTGAAACTATTCAATGATCAAACATACTTACAATTATACCGTCAACAGACACAAGTACTAGAATCTTCCCGTTTCGGAAAAGTAGAAATAAGTTTTGCTATATGTACTGTAACAATGAGCTGAAACTGTCATAAAGTCATACCTTACTTTACTAATTACACATAAAAATACAAATCACAAACAAGTATGTGTACAATTTTGCTAGGAGATTTTAAACAAAATCTACAGTAATTTACGAGTACACCTATCATATAACAGAAATCAACAAAACATATTTAAATTTAATATAATTCAAGCAGTCATGTAAAACCGTTTAGTGACTACAGATTGCTCATTTGTAACAGAAATTAAAAAATCTGTCGTTTACAATATTCTAAATACATGACCTTTTAAATGTGTCAAGTTGAAACTTAAAAGTTGACCAGAAGATTATTAACCACGCTGTACAATCTGATTGGCAAAACTAAAATAGTCTGTTAAAGGTCTTAAGATTTGTGGTTTTTGAAAATATTTTGTAATACGTATATACTATTATTCAGTTTTTTGTTGACAATAGAGCTCTTTCAGTGACTTTAATTCATCTATTAGAGCTTTGTTTTGATTTTCGAGGACAGCAACACGATTCTCAAGGCATTTTATGTACTCTTTCTTCTTCCGGCGACACTCTCGCGCTGCTTCTCTATTTTTCAGTAACCGGATTTCCCTTTTTCTTGTCGCTTCCTCTGGAACATGGTGACCACTTGATAGTGAACCTCCGGCAACAACCACTGAAGGCGAACTTGAGGAGGAGGAAACTGGACGAATTGTGTATGCCTGAAGCTCACCGCCGACTGTAAATAATTTTAGTTACAACTGTGAAGGGTTGTATTTTTCTTACTAAACACCGTTCAACAAATATTTGATCTTTGCAATACGAAATTATTCTGTGTGACAATTACATTCAGACCAACCTGGTACGAAGAACTGTTGGCCATCTTGAGACTGAGCATACTGAACGATAGTTCCACCGGCAGTTCCAGCATTCGTCATAGTAATGGTCTGGAGAGCACCGGCGGGGACAGCAGTCCCATCCGCCGTCGTGACTTGACTTAAACCCAGGGCGTTAGCGTTAATAACTTTCACCACACCTGGTGGATACTGTGTCCCACCTATAACAATTCCGCCGTCCGTGGCTTCTTGGCTGGATTCTGAGTTTGAAGCTGAATCTTTGTCACCTATAATTTCCGCAAATAACACAAATAATGAAAAATCCTATAACACGAAAACTCATTAAAATCTTCCATAACCATTGCATACCTGATATTTCGGGTCCACCTAAATCATTCAATATTTTTCTATACGAAGGCCGCCTAGTTAAAATTTCTCTTCTAATTCTGTCTTGTCTCCCTCCCTCCGGCTGATGATCCACACCGTCGTTTGAGAGTGATTCGTCACTATGATGAGCTTCTAAAACTTGAACGGTTTGTAGAGCACCTCCAGTAGTTTGTATAACCCCAGTGTTGGCTTTCGATGAGACCAAAATGACGTTACCTTTGGATAGCTGAAGACCTGCCGTATTTTGAATAACTGATGGTGATTGGATAACTGACTGAAATACACAAAACATCATACATATTACTTCAAATGTTTCAGCAAATATTGAGATTTTTCATTCCCCCCACGAAACCACAATCTACACACTCTGGAAGGTTTATATTAAAATGTATGTTTCAATCGGAATTTTTAATCGAGCCAGCACAGTTGAAATGAAACTTCTTTTAATATAACCTCCGGAGTATGTTAGCAAAGGGTCGAAATCAAAGGTATTATTTGTTCTAAATTAACATGATTAAACAAACGAACAAATTAATAGACCCACATTTGCAACCAAATAGGATTGTTTGAGAGCCCCACATAACGAAAGAGGAAGTATAATAGTAAGTTTATAATAAAAGTTATAAATGCGATAAAAGCTACTTGCGAATTTATCCTATAAAGATTTGAATGATCAATGACCAAACCAAAAGAACGATATAGGACTGAGAATAAAGTGCATGCCGCGTGCTCACCGCGATAATTTCACTAGATATAGTAGTACAGACAAAACTACTAAGTGATAAAATGCTCACCAGCACACTGAGTATACATACTACAAAGTCAGGAAATAAAAGGAGGAGACCAAAATAGTATCCTACGTCCGTACGTACGTTTGTGTGACAAGAAGTACAAATAATTATATATCCACTAGTATCCAGTACTCTTCGAAAATTAAATTCTCTACAGGACACAACAGAAACACTAATCAAGGATTCAAACTAAGATCAGAAGACTTTCCAATTTTTTAAAGAAAACTACGAAGTCAAATGATAATGACCAACTTACAAAATGAACACCAGCAAATGAAGAAGCGCATAAACGAAACACATTTCCTGAGACTAAATACGAGAAAATTAATGGAATGCTTTTCAGCGGTGCAATTATTAATTACATACATAGAAAACAAATTCTACTGCAACTAGAAATTATTCTAAGTTTAATATACTTGAAACGTAAGTAACGAAGGGTCAAGAGGTGAACAACAGAACGGAATAATTTAGATGAGACGTGTTAATGGCAAGGGGTTTGCGGGATTCCAATAACTGTCATAGCTAAAGTTACTGTCAACTGCAAAATAAAATTGGGATTCTTTTCTGGTTAGAGGTTGAGTCTATTGAAAACGTCGTCTGTAAATGTTATTTCTCGGGGTGGATATTAACGGGAAGCCACCTGAGGTAGAGTGACATGCACAATGCTCAGCCCTGATGATTTGGCCATGGTCTGCAGTTGTTGACCACTTATGGTCGCAGTTCTAACCGGTGTTGAGCTAGTGATGATATTATTATTTTGACTGGTCTTGACAAAAGTATTTCCGGATGTCACAGCTCCGGTGTTTAGAATCGTAATTTTTCTTTGGTTTGGGCTGGTCTCCCCCACGTCTGGAACGATGGTCTCGGATTTCACTTCTTGGACAAGAACTTCCATCGAGATCGCAAACTGGCGATACTCTCAAGCTCACTTCTGCAGTACAGAATCATTTCCGATTATAATTAAACAAGGTTTCACAAATTCACTATAAACATTTATGGTCACGAATTTATCACTCCCATCCCCACCAACAGCAATCCTAACATTCAATTTGGGATAACGCTATAGTTATCCATTTATTGTAAACATGACGAGTCAATCGGAAATAAACTTACACAAGAGCCCATGTTGATACCATAACTCTCACACACAGAGTCTATCACAAGTATAATAATTTGTAGCTCTGATCTAAAACCCTATCCGAAAAACAAGTAGACTCGAGCTGATTCGCACCAAAATTCCCCGAATCCCGTCAAGCCGTCAGAATATTCAACACGTGGGTCCCTTCCTGAACACGTTTTATTTCGAATCAAGATATTCAACCAAAATGCAGAGGAAAAACTTTCATTGGTCTGCCACATCTAACGTCAGATTTCATATTAAACTTACGCAATGGGAATTTAACTTCGACACACTAGCGAAGCACCCCGGTTAGCCCAAGCTATATAGAACACAAGTCGTCGTAATCGTATGCGCTGTCCAGTTTGAGTCTTTATCTCCACACTCCCTCTCATGAAAAAACTACATCTACAACGTGATAACCTGCTTGCTCATCCCATCTAGAACTTGTGCTCCTTGAGCACGAAACCAATCTATAACATAACATATCATACAGAGACCTCCTACAGCTCCAAATATTTTTTTCAATAAGCCTCTCCACAAAAACAGCCCATTAACGACGACAAAAGCATTAAAAAATTCCCTCTAAACACCTACCGTTCGCACCATCAGCCTTTGACTACGCTCTCCGAACATTCTACTGACAGCTGACAATAAGGCCTTTAAGGCCACGAAATGAACTACCTATGACAACAAATGACTCCATAAAGTAAACAAACAATATCTTCAAGTCATGTAACCGCCAATATTTCCACAATTAAAAATACTTACTTCCTAATATGCTTTAACCGCCAATTCGAACAAATCCATAGAACTCGGAAACATAAGACATACTACAACGAGCCATACTGTCACTCTACAGAAAAGTAAATAACAACAAAATAAAATTATTATAAACTGAATTCTACACACTCAAAGACAATACTCCTTCAAAACCCAATTCTATACTTCCTATCACCAATCCACTCAATATTGCCTCAGTCCCCAGACTCATCCCTCCACATATACATATCGGAGTGTAGTAAGTAAGTCCCATCACAAAAATAGACATGAACTCAGAACAAAACTGAAGTTCCTCTGCAGCCACAGTACATATATGTGTAATATTTAATTAAAGAAGACTTTTGCGGTATCCAGTATTTCCGGCCAACACGAACAACAAGTACAAAGACCACATAACAATATCCTCCTTTCGGTTTGAGCCATAATATCAATTCCCCACCCCTTTCTAATCGCCCAAGTCCAATAGAAGGAAAGCCCACTCAAATCCCAATCCTTAATCCCAAAGCTCCAGAATAACTATACATACATAAGTGTACAGAATAAATTATTTTTCTGGAACTTAACAGCACAAATCTCTCAAAACTAACTCAAAACATCCACTGGATCCAACAATCACCAAATCCTGTCAATTTGTACCAAACACCTGCCCTCCACTAAAATTAACTAATTCCTCTCCGAAATCCGATCCCGCAAGCAAACCCTTTAACGGCATAGTCACAATTTAATCTCCCATCCGTGAGGATCACTCGAACCTTCCTTCAAATATATGAAGTCACATAATTGATCACATCACTCTTACAAGATCCCTCCAAGTCCATGTGTACCATGTGGATTGGACTAAGTACCTTGACAAAAAAAATATCCTCGAAATCATTCCTAATAAGTTTAAAGACGGTCCCAATTCCCAATATCAATACCAGAAGGCCTTCCTCCATCATCATTGCTATCTTCCAAGTTCTAATAAAATCTATTTAAAAAAAAACTAATAACAACTATATCAATCAATAGACACAAGGATTATCCCAAACTCTCATGGTCAGTGAACAGTGACAAACATTAATAACTCTTTGGGATTATAGTATGTCATAAAAGAAAAAATTGGAATAGAAATCCTACAAAGTGTGAAGTCAGATACAAAAACATTTGTCATATGGTATTAATTGTATCACATTGTAATGCTTGAGAAGTTTCATTTCATAATAATGTCTATTCTTTGTGTGTATAATAGCTTTATATGAGCTCAGCTATGAGAGTTAGACCTGGGATGAGGGAACAGGTAACAAAATTGATTGAGATGACTGAAAGTAGTCTCAAACAGTAATAATGCAAGGGATATACAGAGGAATGTGTTGGCGGAGATTCGAGACTCGCTGAGTTTGAAAATAATAAATGAAAAAGACGACTTACGTGTATCGTGACGACTTCTGATGTACCCCAATAGCTGAGTGAATCGTCAAACGCGTCGAACACTACGGAATGCCTTCGTCATACGAAACCCAGTTTTTCTTTCCACGATGTCTGACCCTTTTTTCGTCGTATGAGGAAACCCAACCCTACAGGCTGGATGACGCATTTCACAAGTTGCTCGAAGGTCGCTTCATCAGATGACGCAGCTCGTATCGATCCAACTCTAGAACTACCTCCTCATATAGTATAATGCTATAGATACTGTATCCTAGCTCTCCCTCCATACCAATGATGGGAAAATCCCTACTATTTACGTCCATATCCCTGGTAACACTCAGTTACAAATCCTTACGTCTCTCCAATCCGTCCTGAACACCAGACGATCTAGTCTCAGTCACGTCCAGTCAGCTCTAACGTCGTTAATGAACGTCCCCGTCCCGTCCGTATCCCTATCATATCCCTATCCCTCTCTCCATCTCACGTGACCACGTATACCATGCATATGTATACATATGCATGGTATACAGCACATGTAAATGAACGAGGTAGTAAATAGTGAGAGTGACGGTGACTGGATTAAATCGAAACGTCCCAAGTATTCGTCCCTATTATTACTGTATTTTACGGTCAACGTCTCGATCCCGTCTCAGTCCCTCTCCTCTCTTAATTTTTAGCACCGAATCCGTCTCAAAGTCCCTATCCCGTCCCGATTTTTGCCGTCCGTCCTGAGAGACGGTATCCCCAGCGAACATCATTGCTCCATACCACATCATCACTGGGGCCAAGGCTGGACGCCTAACCTACTACAGGACCATATAGCCAGGGTACAAAATTACTGACCTTTGACCCTAAGCAGAGTAGTAACTCCCAAACTAGCTCTATGGAAAAATCAAATTATAAGGGACTTTTAAAATTATCTGAGATTTTTATTCATTATGAGAGTATCCATTTGAAGGAATTTAAGGGAGCTGAATGTGCTCCCTGCCCCATGGCCCTATAAAAATAAATTTTTCCAGAGATTTTATTGTATTATATTTAAGCTTGCAGGTGCATATTTAGTTTAAAATAATTATTATTAGAAAAGCAGTCAGCCAAATGGCATGAAGTTAATGAAGTTAGAGAGACCGTGGATTGTGACCAAAGATGCTAGAGTTTAGAGTAAAATACATTGTATTTGGAATTTTAATTTTTTAATATAAGTGATATAGAAAGGGGAGTGTTAGTTTATTTAGTAGCTGATGGGAAATAGTTTTATGATAGAAATCAGGCCGGAAGCTGAAGTAAATTAGCAGGGGAATTAATAGGATTAGGGGCAAGCGTGTAAATAGTACTAGCTTGAAAGGGGCACTGTGAGACGGGTCGGCTAGGACTTAAGGGCTCAGCAAGTACGATTACGTAAAAATAATTCTTGGTGTTATAATAAGGGCATGTAAATGCAGTCTTGTGTTTAATACTGTAATGAAATTAATTGTAGGCATATGTGTGTGCGAATCATTGCTCACACAGACGATGTAAGTCTGTGTATGTTCCCTGAGTAGCAAGGGAACGTGTACAAATTATGTCATCCAAATAGTGAGTGGGTGACTTGGTATTTCTATGACATGGGATGACAGAGTCCATGGGTGTCTACCGTATTGTATGACAGGACCAATGTCATCTATTCTTTACGTAAACTAAACACTTACCTGGAATTTATCTGGAACTCCAAAAATGACTTTCCGAATTTTCATTCAGGATTCGTTGGATCAAAATGTGTAGCTTCCAACAACTATTCTTTTAGCATGTGTGACACGGAAAAATTGTGAATCGCAGGAATTTCTTTTCATTTTCAGCACTATACGATCAACCATAAAGTATGTACATAGCATTCCGCATTTGACACGATGATGTCATTTTCATGGGTGGGTCAGTGCATTATTAACTTATGACACAAAATGACAGAGGAGTGATAGGGTCCTAAAATCACCCTTTTTTAGATGACATAATTTGTACACGTTCCCCAAATAGCCATTTTTCACGTCATCATATATTGCAAGTTATTGCGAAATTCCATGTGTGCATAAAATTCGTACTTCTTCTTCTTCTTCTTCTGGATGAGCATGTAGACACAGCTATACACTGTATATATTGGGCATGTTTGTAGATTGGAGGAGATGGCATGTTATTTAGAGACTAGAGAATGAGACTAGGTGATTTTTTTTGCAGCTGCAAGCAAGCAAAGCAAACAACATCATAAACTTGATCATCGTCATTACAGATTCTATGCTTGGATGTATCTTTGATATGTAAGTGTTGTGAGGGGCTGTAGTGGAGAAATGATGGTGGCTGTGATACTTGTGTGTGTGTGTGTGCAGTAATATTTTGCACACTGTTCAACTTTTTGAGCACATGTGAAATGTGGATACGTGATGGTTTTAAAACTATTAGACGACATAAGATAATATTTTCGTTCGTAAAATCTAAATGAAATTAAACTGTAATGCTTTTGATACAGTCACACATAGAGTCCGCCTGAATTACGCTATGGATGCAATTCCCTTCCCTCCCTAACCCCTTCGCTTGTTTCCCCGAACTCCATCTGGATAAATACACTCTTGTACTTTTTTGTACATGCCTTTAATGTAACTAAACGTTTTCAACGAAAGGGCTTATACATGAAAAAATTTCCACAATATTTAGCTATGATTCAATACATTTAGTACTTGAGGCTGCACATTATGGGGAGCTACGCTGAAGTTGTGATTGTGAGCCATAAGTCTTAATGACGTGTTCTTATGGGCTTTTGTATGGCAGAGATAAAATGGCACAAGTGCATGAAATTGTTTTTCTGGATTGTTTTTTTGGACTGTTTATGAATTGCTGTACATAAACTCACGGTTAGGGCAGACACATGTGATTGGATGTGTAATGAAAAATTCCTTGTAGCTTTTGTATAATTTGGGATTGCGGTCCAGAGTTATTCCTAAACTTGATGTCTAGAAATTTTTCTTACCTGTTTATTTATAACTGTAAGAAGGAATTTCATCTCTTTACAGTTTAAATACATTACTGAATTATATAATCGAGACTAGATGGAAATCATGCTTTATCATGTTCTGCTATTACATCATACTTTCAAAAGAAACAAGTATATCGTACTACAAGCTGACAATTGTAAATACCTTTTGCCGTGTTTGAGCAAAGCTGTGTAATGTGTGCATTAATAGCACCAGAATGTGCTATGGACATATTATGTCTTCACTTTCAGCATAAAATATGTAGAATTAATGAGACATTTAGTTGACGTCAGCACCACTAATAATTATTGCAAGTGCTCAATTTCCCACAATAATTACCGTCAACTCATAATCAGTACTAGTAAGTTACTGAATGTAGGATTTTTCAGAACGTTTTATAAAGTTTTGCCTTATGCTAGTGCTGGTCATAGATGATTTTTAACTGTGAAGTGCTCATGGATATACGTAATATATTGCTGACGCGATTACAGTTCAAGTTCAATGTTTCCGGACATAAATAAATATACAATAATTATACATGTATTCTGTCTGATTCTGAACTGAATACTTTTGAGTTCCCCCACTTGAGGTTCCAGGTGGATTATAAATTATATGTAATCATGTGAATTTTTGTGTTTTCCCATTTTATCTCCAAACGTATAGGTTGTGTAGTTGTGTGAAGGTAACTAGTACTTTACGTTTACAGTTTGGATGGTGTAATATAGGTTTTATAGAGAGGGATTATACAGAGTGAAAGGTTATATATGTATTTGAACCTCAATTGTGCTGAGCTGCAGTTGGCCTTACTCCTCATTGTATTCATAGGACCAAGTGTTAATGGTATTTAATATTTATGTTGGCTGTGTTTGCACGTGTATGTATCCATATATGTCGCACATGTAAAAGAATTAGGGTCTTTTAAAAAAATATTTGTATAGGTACTTAATTACATACTAGATGGTTACATATATTCAACTCGAAATTATCCAGCGTTATATGGAACTGGCTCTATAGAATATCTGCTATTGTGTGTAGTATTTTTCCCACATGTGTACTTCAAAGGAAGATATATAGTAGTTATACATATGTCCTACCTTTTTGGATTATCCCATATAATAAGCCAGTTTTATACAATACCATGCCATGAAGCTCATTAACGGTTGTAAAAAAAGGTAACCCGTCTTAGCTGAAAAAATAACGCGTTCCCAAACTACTTTTCCGCTTTTACTAAATACTTTCAAAGACATATCATGAGACTAAAAGGTCCGTGTATGTAATATTGTAATTTTTTATATTGACTGTAAATGCCAATGCCAGTTTAGATGGGAATATTAATAAAATTATTGACTCCTTTTCCTACAACCCTTTCTCATGTGCACACATTCAAGGGGAAATCCAAGGATAGAGAACTTATGGTTAAAATGATCTTATTCCCATCAGATTTCTACCAATATTCCTTGGAATATGATTTCATTATTTGAGGATAAGGAAACAATATATGTGACGACTATTGCATTCGTCAGCCATGAACCCAGTAATTTGCTTAAGTGAATCTTTTTATTTCCTTGAAACGTTTGTAAAAATATTGTTCGTATACATAGACTGTTCATGAGAATTTCACAAATGGATGTATCATATCCTTAACTTATTACTTTTCGTGTAATGAATGGAATTATTATTGTTTCAATTTTATTGATAGTCATTATAGCAACTACTGACTGGGACAGTTGTAAAAACTTGTACGTATAAATGATCTATATACGCAGGTTATTTTCCCTAGAATTTCAATTAAATATGAATTTCACTTAAATGCACTGGTACTTATTCCAAGGAAGTAAAGCGTCATATGATGGATTAGTGTGTAGTGATTATTTCTCAAAACTGCTTTATTATCTATACAGCGACCTTAGGACAGTGCTGTTACTTAAATCGACGGGAAAGGGATGGTTTCGACTCGGACGACTTTTTAACGATTTTATATATCTATAACATGAGTGATGAAGTGGTGAAGAATACCGTGACTAGTCAATTTTCTCTTTGAAGTATTATTGCAAAACAATTTATAAACAACAGAAATTCGATTAGAATAAGTTTATTCTTCTGCAGTGATTACATGAATTATATAAGCGTCAATTTTGTTTTACAACTTCCAGCTAACTCTTGCGGTTATGCAGCGCCGCGTCGTGAATGCAGCACCTTGGGTTCCAGCTTGTTGTTTGGGGCAAAACTAAATCAATATTTATAGTAACATGATAATGTGAAAGTATTTTGTAAGCTCAGGACTGGAGGATTTAAATCCTCGTAAGTACGTCTACGTTTTAATCCAACGTCTTAAGTATGTACCATCTGCCCTTAACGATGAATAAATATAAAATAACACTGGGAACTCTGGGGTGTTAAATTGAGATACCAGTGTTGTTCAGATCTTAACATAATTAGATTAATATTTTGACCACCAGAAAGACAGACCCTATATACAAAAGTAGTAGTAGCGTCATTGTGTGCCTCGTGAAGTCACATCCCCGACTTTCCGCTCATTACTTAATGAGGCATTTACGGAATAGATCTATGGGAGTTTGATATTGAATTTTGAATGTTCTTGGTGAGGGTTTTAACTTGTTAAATTATTTCACAACCAGCTCAAAAATTACAGGACATCATGAAGCAATACAATAATTTATACAAATAATACTAATGGAGTGCTTGACATTTTCTATCAGCTGATTATGAGGTAATCATTAGAATGCTTTAAATTACAATTCAACAAAACCCGACATTTCGGTTTGATAGTTTATGATAATTTGAGTCAATTCTTCCTGTATAATTTCAATGGTATTTGATCATATAATTGGGTCCTTATATTTAGATCAAAACGTTTAAAATGTAGAACGGGCTTATTTCTTGTATGTGTGTACATAATTATATATGTGTGTACATAATACATAATGTACCTTTGAGTTTGAAACAAACTTTCTCAGCTTTCATGACACCTACTAGGTTCCAGCGGCAGCCTTGCTGGAAGTGAAAGTCCATGTATAAGGGTAGTACTTGCTCATATTGCTCAACCTGTCCAATGCATTAATTGACTAGTAGCTGGCAGAGCTGAAGCTAACGAAGTTAGTATTCCAAAATCAGGAATTTCCTATGATAAATGCCTACATATTCATGAATATTTGACTCATACGGAAGTGTAACCCACAAACAAAATCCTCCATAATATATAACTTGTAGTACATGTCGGGGTTACAACCCAGCAAACGTACATACTTGGCCCAGCTCAAATATCTTATTGAAATTGCTCAGTTATAGGATTGCTTCATATATCAGGTGCGAATTAGGTGTCATTTAGATTCAGCATTATAGGAAAATTGAAAATGCTGATTAGCTTTCCCCGCTATCATAAATAAACATTAACCAGTCATAATCCATAGTCAGCCAATTTAACGAATCCCGACTAAGTCCTATATGTGAACTAACAGTAAATTAAATGATAAATATTATTTGGATGTGACTGAACTATTATTTTGTGCACATTTTGTCGACATAGTAGGTTAAGAGGAAAGGTATACTAGGATTACCGACATTTTACTAAATTGTAGAAAGACATTTCCCGTTGTAATTTTGCTGATTTCGAGTTCTTACCTATCTGTGGATAGGCTATCGGTGGATAGATATTGTCTTCCTTACGTTTGCACACGTTCCTTTTGGTTAGCTGAAAACCAATTCAAGAAACTACACTAGGTCAACATAAGCTACTCGTGTGCTGACATTTACGTTATAAGAATAATTGGACGAGTTATCAAAAGTAACACAACAAATACATACATACATATTTATAAATGTAACGTAAAAATGTTTGTAGTTGATGAGAGTGCGTGTTTTCTTTTAATAAAAAAGCTTGCCCAGTATAGAACTCCCCAGTTAAAATGCCAACGCCAAAACTATAACAACGAAGTAGAATGTAAGTTCTTTCTTGTACTTCTTATACTTCGCTGCTCCATACTTTCGAACAGATAACGGAGAAATACTTACAGCAGCTTAACAGACAGAAACTACTACCTATTTAAAAAAAAAACAAAAACAAACTACAGATTGAGTTCTTTTTTATTTATTTATTGGCGCTCAGCATCATTGACTTCGCGAATAGACATTCGTTCAACGGCAGCAACATTCGTTTTTATAGTAGCTAATGACTTGCATTGCAGTTTCATTTAATTTTTAGAATCAGCGTAACAGTATTATATTTACAATGTTCCTATTAATTAAAATACTGCAACAGAGTGCTGAGATACTGAATTATACTTGCAGTTTATCCAACGTTTCAAATATTTTCTACACTTACAATAACTTTGTTCTTCGCTACGAATGACTTGATTTAAGGTATTCAGAAAATCGCAGAATTGCAGGTGACTTGTTCAAGACGCTAAAGCGAAAAATCACTTTTACTCTATATTATGCTAGTGACTGTTCCTCTTAGCAACAACAATAGCACATCCCTCGGAGAGGAGCAGGTATCTAGGTCACTATTTATTATCTGTTGCCATCACTTTACTTTTACGAGGTTCATTTAAATGCAATACTTGTAATAGATTTCAAAAGAAAAAACTATTACACCAAACATCTAATTACTTTATACTTAGTGTAGGTATTTACGATGACTCAATCCTCTTAATAATTGCATTCGTAAATTCGGAACATTTGGCTTTGCCTCCCAAATCCCCTGTCAAGACTTTTCCATCTCGGATGGTAGCTAAACAAGCCTGTTCGATCTTCAATGCATGTTGTCCAAGGTCCATATGCCTAAAAACGTGTAATCATTCATCATTATCCCCGCTGATCCAAGTCACTCAAAATCATTATGTGTCCATTATTTTGAGCATATATACCTGAGCATCATAACTGCAGATAATAACAAAGCCGTGGGGTTGGCCAGATCTTTACCAGCAATATCAGGAGCTGTTCCATGAACCTGTACACAAATTTGTAGGAAATTTAAACAACAATTTCATTCGTGATAGTAGAAAAAAATTGAAAATTACTAACGGATTCGAAAATAGCGCCACCCAAGCCAATATTTCCCGAAGGAGTCAAGCCCAATCCACCAATAAGTCCAGCGCACAAATCCGAGAGAATGTCTCCGTACAGATTGGGCATGACTAGAACATCGTACTTTGAGGGCTCTTGAACCATGGTCAGACAAACTGTATCTAAATACTTTTCTTCAAATTTAATTTCAGGATGTTTCTTAGCGGCTTCACGGCAGCAGCGTAAAAACAGACCATCAGACATCCTCCTAAAAACGTACAAAACAGTAGCATCATTTACGTTTAACCTCACAGACCGGATGAAAACAATTTACATAGACTAACAGTACTTACATAATGTTAGCCTTATGAACAGCAGTAACTTTCTTCCTTCCGTTCAGTTTGGCATATTCAAAGGCGTAGTCAGCAACGCGCTGTGATGCAGGTTCTGTGATCAATTTAATAGACTGAACGACCCCAGGAACAATTTCGTGTTCAATTCCTGAGTATTCTCCTTCCGTATTTTCTCGAATAGTTACAACATCAACGTCTTTGTAAAGAGTTTCATAGCCTTCAATGGACCGGCAAGGTCGAACATTGGCATACAAATTGAATTCCCTACAAATTAATGTTATCATTTGCATCCGTTACTCCATTACCTCACCCAGAATGCAAATACACGCAGTAAAATGTAAAAATTCATACTTTCTTAAAGCAAGATTCAAACTCCGATGACCTTTCCCAATAGGAGTCATCAATGGTCCTTTTAATCCTATTTTATGCGTATTGACTGAGTCGATGGCGCTTTGGGGAATGCCAAACTTGCCGTCGGGACCTCGGACAGGAGTTACATCCACAGATTCCCATTCAATCGGAACCTAAAAATCAGCACCTCAACTTCTTAACTCATATTCCCTCCATCACAAACACCCTGTTTCAGCATAAAACAACCTCTCAGCCCCAATAGCACAAGAAGCCCTACCTGTGCAGATGCGAATATTTTTTGAACAGCAGCTGAGATTTCAGGACCAATACCATCCCCAGGGATCAAGGTTACTGTCCGACTTGATGCATACCGAACATTGGAGGGTCGGCAGCTTTTCATCTACACCCCAAAATATTACAATTACAAATAGCCCTCTTCCACACCCACAGTATAATACTTTTCTAGTTCTCCCAATCGGGTAGTATCCCCACCAAAAGTATACCATCACAATTATCCTCACAATTAAAATAATCTACTCAATTACAGCCATAACTTCTCCCCCACTTTACATCCCGGGAACTTACCAAAAAGTTAAATACGCCGGAAGCCATTTGTGCTTTTATGCAACTTTCTTTTTTGAACCCGTAAATTTACTCCTTCAAGCTGCAAGCACACAAATACAAATTACATTAATAATTCATACAACTTATACCCTCCCATTCGCGACGAAATCCCCATTTTCAGATACCATTATCTTTAACTGACCTTGCTTAGCGGTGACCGAGACTATTGCACAACGCGAGGTGCAAAAGTATTTTGAGCTATTCTTGGGTCCCCTGTAATTTTAATAAAAATAAAAATAAAAATTCAACACAAAACACTTGAGGCTGCAAAAAGGTGTAAGAATGTACAAATGCTCAAGGCTGGTAATAATTTTTAAATTAGTTCAACTCCTTTGCAGTAAAGTAGTACATAAATTTTAATGATATGACCAACTTACAGAAAGAAAAAGAAAGATACCCGTTCCAAAACTGAAGTTATATACTATTAAAATACAATGACTTTCCTTCTATCTACATATATATTACTGAGTATTATAATAACTCTACCTGAACCCGAATCCGTCTCTAAATAGTGAAGAGAGTCTCACCGAACCGAACCCGTAAAATCTTATGTGGAAGAACTACTGCCGATGAGCTAGAGGCAGAGCATATTTCATTCCTCGTGAATACCAAGACATAGGAGCGCCGTATGTAGTTGTAGTTAGCAGTCGTCGTCGGAAGATAACGCTTCTGACACATTTCACTCAAGGCGACTTGCTTCTTAGGACCTTTTCCCTTTCGTATTTAGGAAATAAGTTTTTCCCAATTTTTTCATGATATTTTAACCTGACAGTGGTTATTTTTCTTCACAATAGCCAATAATACTGAATATAAAATATATCACAAAACAACAGCTCTAGTTTTAATTTCTAAACCGTTTATAATACAGGAGTTGTCACAATCATTTACTCCCCGCTCTCTTGCCTCGTAACGCCCTTAAGTGAGTGATGTAATGTATTTGATTCCCCCAGTTTGTAGACAATTCTTTTCCAGATTTTCTAAACAAAATTTCATTGACATGTGTCAATATTTGTGGCCACAGGGTCAAGAAGCGTAAAGCAAAAGTGGTTTCTTTCAGAATGTCGACGAGATCTTCGTTTTTTTATTATTTTTGCATATATATTTTTCAGAAAATGTTTCAAGGCTTATTTGTAGGAAATTTTATGGGCTTTCCAGAAAGCTATTTGATAGGGTTCTACGTTGAGAATTATGGACGTGGCTGGAGGATATCTGGAGCTAGGTTGGGGAATTCAGCTTCAAGAGCAAGAGAGGAAGATGCGGAAAAAAAGGGATCTCTGAAGTTGTCAATTTTTCAAGGACTGTCCGGTCTTCATAAATTGTTTTCAGTAGGCTGAATTTGTAACAAATTTAATGGGGATTCATTATAGTTTAATATCAAGATCTTGGGACAAAAATTTAATTTTAAGCTATCAAAACTTTGAGGCAAGAATGAAGCAATGAAAAAAGGATTATAATTTTTATGGTGGCTCTTTAAAGCAAATTCATAAACTATACAAATCATTTCTGATTCCTGAGAGTGAAATTTGTTTTCTAGGATGTTGGTATTATACATAACGTCCTGTTTCTGAATATGATTTTTATTAATAATTTTGAATTAATTACAGCGTTTTTTCGAGCACTAATAAAAATATATCCTGTTCTTATTTTCATGTGATTGTAATATAGAGTATTAAGCTGTTTTTATACAACACAATTTATCAATCTAATTCTACAAGAGGAACTTGAAATATTAATATTCTTTTGTATTGGAATGAAAGTAAAACTTCTTGTGACTCATGCTAGTATGCATGTATTTCTAGGACAAAAATATGTACATATGTTATTTTATTAGCGTCTTTATTCAAATATTATATAAATTGTATTAAAAATGACAACTTCGGGGAACTAAAATTTGAAAATCCTGTATAAAAATTACTTAAAAGGTCAAAGTTAACATAGGATATAGCAGAGTTTTGATTACATCCATGGAACAAAATGAAAGTTCGCCAATGGCATTTGAGGAATGTGGAAGTTGCTCTTGAGGTTTTTTCAGATCCAAATTATCCTTTAGATCCTGTCCCTAAGTACCGGTAGGTATGCATTTGAATTTGCAATCACAAGCCTAGGATTTCTTATTCATTTCCAGGAATGCATGGATCGTGTGTAATCTCTTCTGAAGTTTGTCAAAGCTCAAACCTGTATTAATAATGAAACCTTTAAATAAGCTTTTAGCTTGAAATCGCCCAGGAGCTTAAATTACATTACTGCGTAGCGTATCATAAAATATAATGTAGCATCCGGAGATAATAATCTTATATACCTATACTTCTTGGAAGGCAAGAGTGAATGTCGTCAAAATTCGGGAAAAAATGGTTTGAGGAATTTAATAACTAGGGTCCTTATGCTTCTTGGAAATTTCCCGGATATTTGATGTTGCTTTTGACATTTGACATACTGGAGGTGGAGGTCATAAGAGAGTAACTCTGTCTCTGACAAAATACTTCAGAGACATGTTTTGAATAATTTAATAAAAATGGGACTCGAAGCGAATAAGTGAGCACTTAAAGTTTCTTATATAAAAAAAATAACTGAACCAATTAGATACATACATACATCGAGAATTGGTACTGTGGTGAATTCGAGTGCGTCACTTATTGTTTCTATTCCCATTTGAAATTTTTCATTTTGCCTCTGCACCGACAATGTATACACTTTCACTCTTGCAAAGATGTATTCATAGATATGGTAAATCATTGGAAGATTAAAATCTTCTTGTAGACATGCAATGACCAAATATTTACTTGAGTCAGCATTCCGAGGCTCCCGGACATTCCTTCCTGATTTGGCAAACTTAATTTTGCCTGGATTCCTGCTACTAACATCCGCAGTTTCAAATCTGCCTTTCATTTCGTTATTTAATAATCCGTCCAGACTGGCACGCGCGGTAGTTTTTGTCAAATTGTCCCGAATTTTTCTCCGAGATGGTCGTCCCGCTGCTTTGGATGGCTCCAATAAAGATTGTCGCACTGGTGATGGGGAAGCCTGGCGAGCTGCTGTGTTTGCATTGGATTTGTAAGGACGCCTCTCTAAACTGAGCTGCCGAGAGAGCCTGGCTTTGAGATTACTGCTGCTTTCCCGGTTACTACCACCGAGTCTACTTTCCCGGGACTTGATGAGTGCTCTTGAGATTGCTGGTGACATTTCTTCATGTCTTGCATTGCTTTTTCGACCTACTTCTTGGTCATGGCTGCTATGGATTCGGGTTTCTACTCTGGCTAGTCTAACATAATAGTTTCCAAAATTAACAAGCTATTTGATAGGGTTGCAGATGCTTAAGTACAGGTCCATTTAATTTAATAGCATGAAAAAGTACTTTTCATTGCATGTATTCTACCTCATTATGGCCATCTGCTCCTGCTTTTGCTTCTTCTTTTGGACATACTCGGTAGGATTGAATGGTTTCCTCTCACAAGAGCTTTGCCTACTTCCAGCGGAAGCCATACTAAGTCGACGATGTTGTGAGGAAGTATTGATATTATTACCCTGACAATCTTGTTTTGAGGATTTACTAGCAAGGGAACTGCAGCGAGAACTCCTGGAAAGATTACGACTACCGGGCATGTTAAGATTTAAGTTCCCACGTCGCCCTGGCGGTCGTTCATTGTTCCTGTTCGAAGACGATGACCTGAGTAAGTAGCTTGGTTTATGGGTTAATTCACACTCAACGGCCTGTTCAAACCCTGCAGAATATTTTGTTTTCTTTATACCCACATTGATGGCAAGTACAGACTCCAGGCGAGACACTTTTTCCTTGAGAACATACTCCGAGGCTTCGATGGTCTTGAGCTATGTGTTACATCCATAAGATCCATGTATGCAAATGATTAGTTACTAATTGAAGGAAATCATAACGTATCGCATGTCTTGGAGGAATTCTCAATGTGTAATTTATTAGGTCTCTACCGGATTTCCCTGACACACGCCCCTACGCCTACATATGTATGGTCAGTCGAGGCTCTCTGAACTGATTCAGTTAATGAAACATCATCAGTTCATTGAGGCTCTGATAAGCAACTTTGTAGTAATAATGAGTCGGAATTATTGAATGCATCATTAACACCTCACTTTCCTTCGTAATACTTTATGGCAACAGCTCTGCTCATATGTGTTTCTGTGTCGGCACTCTTGAGCATATATTTATTGAAGCAGGGCTATTCGTTCCGTATGTGTAAGTCTAGACTCCTCAAGTCAAGGGGTTTGTTGTGGTGAGTAACATTTACATGACGGCAATGTAGAAACTCACATGGATTATGTCGAATGAGAAACATTTCAAGCAAATTTACCTCGATAATATAATGTTTTTTTTATACATTTATTTCGCATGACCAATCCTAATTTAAATATTTACACTGGTTTACAACCATGATCTCATTTGTGTGTTTGGATTAAAAATATATGTATGACTATTATCTCATATATGTCCATTAATGCCAACAGAGTCCAAGTAGAACAAAAGAGTCGAGCCCGCATGCACGTAGCCCTTTAAAAAATTCAATTCCAAAACTTTCCAAACTACAGATACTTATAATTATGTTAGAATTTTCTAGGGTTTTTTTCTTCCGCGCTTTTTTCCCCTATTAAAAGAAGTTGGGATCCCAACAAAAATTGAAAGTGAAATCTTGGTTTTGATAAATTTCACAAACTCCCTTGTCACACATTTATAGGATGATAAAAGTTTCAAATCCGTAAGCTTTTATTAGTATACGAATGTATGTATATATCTGTAGTAGATATAATTCCTGGCTATCGGCCTGAAAAAACAATCTTCAGGGATTTCATGTCAAGGATATTGATGACTGCCCATAAAGTACTACTCCCAGAGATGATTTCTCTAACGCATTCTCCAGGTAATTCCAGGAATATGCCTGGAGTAAAGAATAAGCACACGGTCTTGTGATTATATATGTGTCTATGTACTTGTATGTAGGTGAAGGCAAGGTATGGTAACCTTGGAGAGTGCTTTCAGTAGCTATTAAAATGTGGGGAGGATTATTGAACTTTCTGTTTCTGTATCAAAGGTAGGTACATCCATATATACATGTGCCTTTCATACCTTCAAAACGTGACAGGTTACGTACAATGAATAATGGACAGAAGAATGTAAGGAAGCGTAAGGATAAATTTTTAAGATCCAGAAAATTGGTGGAAAACTACAAGGGACAAAGGGGAAAGCCGTCTGTGGGATACACCTCGAAAAATACCGTTAGGTAGTAAATGCCGAAAAAAGGGAAAAATAATTTTTTTGAGCAGCTATACAAACCATAATAAAAACGACCGCTTCTAGCCATCACCACAAATTCCTGAGAATATGCATGACAGACCTACACTTCCTATAGCCCTATCAGAAACGGCCTGAGTACCTATACAGTAATATATACCCACATTAGTATATTTTAGCGAAATTAAGTAAACATGAGAAACTAATCTGACCATTTTAAGACACCTCAGTATCTATGTCGGTCATTTCAGACGTATTCTCCTCCAAATGTTTAAAAATCCTCTGTCAGTTCACGTAAAGCCTGATTACTTGAGGAAAATCAGCGTCATAGTAAGATTTTGAGCTTAAGACAAGTAACTGACAATGGGCATTTAGCCGTCCGTATAGTACAGTGGAGGGAGAAATTATCCATCTACAAAAACCATATTCGTGGGAGTCATACAGTATATGCAGTCATCCCTTTTGAAAAAAAAATGACTCAAGTTCCGTAAAAACAAGTTTGGAGAATGAAATGATGATGGTTGGTAGTAGCAATAAAAAATAAAATCGGAACTTCACTTTCATCATAAGGGAAAGTATATGTGACAAAGTTACGACAAAGTTTAAAGTAGTGAGTGAGTATGTATAATTAAGTGTACCAATGTTATGCACACACGAGCATTCCATTGCTAAAATGGAAAGTGATTTTGTGACTGGCCTGAACAACTTAAAGCTTAAGTCACAATACATGTGACTTCTCAGGAATATGCATAACTTTAGAAAACATAACTTGAACAGTCCCAGTGTATGTAGGTACATACTTCCAACATACAGTGCACGGCGGACGGCACGTGAAAAATTTCCCATGAGAATTCCGATGACCATAGAGCCTGTAAGCCATGATGAGGTGCTTAAACTTGTCTACCTAAGAGGCACACCCGAATCCGTCACATTCCAAATGAATAAGTTTCATCAGCCAGAAAAAACCTGATATCCTCATGCAAATATACTTCATTATGAGCGTCTTGAACTTTAATAGTGCAATTCGCACAGCACCAACATTAGTAATATAAATATATCACTAATGTTTTTGAGCCTACTCATGAGCCATGAGCAGACCACGAGGAGAGCAAGTAAAAGTCAACGCAAAAATTGAAATAAATTACTCGGACGATGAATGGAAAACCGAGAACAAGACACGTTTCGTATCTACGAGCGATACGATATATTCTCTCTCCACACAGACAAAACAACAACATAACAGCCTTTACAATTTATTCTCGACATTGCCACCAGCGATATATTTAATATTTACTGACTATCCTCATAAGGAAGATGAGCGATTCAGCCGTCAAGGTTCCTTATAGGAAGTGTTCATAACTGCAGGAAAAATGCATCTCATGATCTCACTATGTGGAATTGTCTGGCAGGAACTATAAACAATCCCCCCCTATATAAATGAATACCACGACCACAGTTGTACAGTATATGCACACCCAGATGGTAATCCGTATCATCCACCACGTTGAACTTACGCGTGAAACGACAAGATTGGTGTGCCGATCCAAACAGAATGTAAATGAGCAATTTAGAGTATTTTAATAATATGGTAAGCTTTCAACCTACTGCTCTCAACTACATAGCTACTACCTGTGTGTATGTTACCATGAACTGTTGAGAGCACACATGTGTAGATATGTATGTATTCTATGGGGAAAAAAAATATAACCTACTTTATTCCGAAGAGATTCGTTCTCTGCCTCAAGCTTTGATAGCTTGTCTTGATGACCATTTCTCTCATCATCTATTCGTGCTTCTAAATTTTTAACAACATGGGCAAGACCCTGGAGTTTCTCCGACTGGGATCCATTACCCTTCCTGTACTTTCCCAATGGGTAGGGTTTCATTTCAAAGGAGGGGTCCGAACCCGAGCTGGACTCAGTCTCACTATTTTCTCTATTTTCATAGTCATCAGAGCTGCTCCCACTTCTGTTGAGTGCACTTCGAGGATGTTTCCCATAACTAGGTTTCAGAGCTGCCTTCAACTGTGTGATTAAATCCGCATTGGTATTTCTCAGACAAGCTACTTCCGTTTTTAGTTTCTGAATTGTCTGCTGCATGGCAATAGCGTCCGGATAGCCCGTGTACTTTAATGGTAAAGGGTAGTGCACTCTATCATTTGAGGATTGTCCCAAAAGAAATAAAATTTAATTAGATGAATGAACAATACTCCATAAAAACGTCAGAAGCCCCTCCAATTCGGAGTGCAAAAAATTCCGAATGAGAACACAAAACGAAGAGCTCGAGCGTAATAATAGGGATTTACTTGTCAAACTCAGCCACGTAAGTAATTATCAAGTATTTATTAGGATGCTTTGACCCTTGTGTCTGGCCACGATTAAATTCAGCATCTGAGGAACTATCGAATTTTGTCAGATTGGGCCCCAAATTGAGATCCTTCATCGTAGAGGAAGCCGTCCCTGATTTTTTCTTCTGGTTTCTCAAAGCCACCAAATCCTCATAAGACATTAACTCCAAAGTCACCGAATCGCTTTTCTACACACAAACCACCACAAATCAACATACTTAAGTTTTGTGAATTAATAACCAAAAACAATGCCAACATTATTTTCATAATAAGGATTTTTTTTTCATTCTCTTGAAAATGAATGTTGGAGTAACCCTACTGGTTACCAATCAAGCAGAAAAACCGCACTGACCGAAAGTGTACTATTGCGTTTGTGACATGAATTTGAAATTGGAATTTCCTGCTCTTCCATGTTTTCTGAAGGAAGCTCCAACCATCTAATACTAGTACATATACATAATGTAGTCAGACCATTGTTGACACCCACAAATTATTGCTACCGCATTCCGTTTGATATTCCCTACAGGATAGTGTTGATTCTAATCCATACACACTATTTGCTCAAGGAGGGTGAGACCCCTGTGATTTTCATATTTAAAATACATGCATATACTTACACTTGTGTAGTATTTAATTCAATGGCTCTATATATATTTACAGTATAAGGAAAAGGTACAACACACGTTACAGATAGTCATCGTTCTGAACCAAATTGTGACTCTGATTAATCTGTAGAAATGCAATTGAAGGGTTCGGGACAAGTTGGTGTGAAAAGAGAAAACGATTTTTTATTGCTTCAAAATTCTAAATTATTACCGTATGCTTCTCCCCCATCCACAACTATATGGTGTGTACATAATTACATCCATGGAATTTCCCTTCAATAACAGTTTGTTATATTGAAACAAGTGACCAACTGCTATCCCCTACAACAGGGAAAATTTGCAAAATGATATTCCAATAGTCTCATTTGTTCCTTGTTACAATGCTAATTGCTGGTTTAGCGTATGCTGGTCAAGGTCATATGGGGAACCACCATTATTCGTATAATCAGTAGAAGCACACACTATACACGATGAGTGCCACCTAATTTACACATATATATACTTACGTTCTCTACCATACCTATATATTTCATGGGGTAAACTATAACTTTTTCCTTTCCTGGGCTCAATTATTAATTTAATTCCCGTTCTGATCACACATCCGTACATATATTAGCTTACAAGTACATACATATCAGGGGCTAGAAGTAGACTGATAAAGTTGTAGAGTATAATGAACCCGTCCCGTCGGTCCCAGATGATGATGATCCTACTGATAACTACCACACCTACATATAACAAAATATCTGAGTCTATACTACACACACACTCACATGCTTGCCAGCAGAGAGTGTCTAAATATCGTCAGTACTGTCAAAAAAATGAAGCTCCAACGGAAATTACGACTCGTAATAATTGTGTACGCCGAGCATTAAATATGGTGGTAGGATGGATTGAGAGGCGTGGAAAATCATCCTTTACCTTCAAAACTGCACACTTAATCATTGCCACGAACGTGTCGAAGGGCTTGTAGTTGCCAGTCCTCTGGGTCAAGTTTTCGATATCTAAAATGTAAAATGAAAACATTTACGGTCAACTGCCTTATGAATCAATTACGGGCTCTCAAAACACATTCCTTCACGAGCAAATCGCCCCAACTGACAGTGATAGGTGGCTTAAATTGCCTAATGACTTTATCGCAACGTTAGAAAAATAAACAGTTTATGTATATATATCATTGCTAGTCCCTATATTTTAAGAGACTTTTCATTCATGGGTAAGTACAGTGCTCCTGATGGGAAAATTATTTTTACCTGTCTGCCAATTCTTTACGGGTGAATTTCAAATGGGTTGTGCATATTAGGCAATCTTCAATAATTATGATTTCATACATATGTATGTAGAGTTGTGTGCATAGGCTCTAAGTAGGCTCATTTGATTTTAAAGACACTGCTAATTATTAGACTAAGATTTGCTTCTCTCATCTCAGAGAGCCTTTGAAGTTTTTACGATAGATGCGGTGTAATAAGTTCGGGAAAAAAAGAGGTGCCAATTTTCACAGAACATAACCACCAACAATGAACGATTAAGTATTAATTACATAGCACACTTGCACACTTCAAATATATTGGAAATCCTGAGGAATTCATGTATGTAAATACAGTAATCTATTGCATGCACCAATTTTTATCGATTTCCAGTTTACTCTTTTTCATTCAAAAGTCGTTTCAGAGTCAAAGTGGTAGCCGCACGCAGATAGCTTATTACATGTAATTATCCTCAAACTTGTGTTTTGCGTGCCAAGAAAGCCCAAGCAGGCATAGTAGTACATACATACATTTAATGTAATTAATTGTCAAGTCTTTCTCGTTTGGATTTGAGCAACAAGATATTAGGGTAATGACTCAGACTCACATGTCAAGTCAAACTGGCCACTCCATTCTTCCGCTGTAATTTTGTCTGACAGGGACAAAGAGACCCATTTAGGTCTGTCGTTGAGCCCGATTGAGACCAAGTATTCCGTTCCATCCCGGAATCTCCACGGGGCTGCTAGATTCGTCGAACTTGTTTCAACACTCATGTTTCCTCTGTATATGTATAGTGTAGTTGTGTTTTAAATAATTAAAGTAACACTACCAATGATAGTTTTTACACTGTAACGTGAGAAGAGTGCATTGGAGTACAGGTAGGAAATATGTAGGAGGATTTTTAAAACTATCATGGAAGACATTTAAGATCAATTGACAACACTAGTAGTACTAATACTTTAGTCTTGTTTACAAACCACAACAACAATTTACATTGTTTTGAAGGTACTGCATGCATGTGCTTAGTGCTTACTATATGAGCAAAGGAATACAATGAAAACATCCGCAATCAAAGCCAACTCTCAATGTTCCTGTAACAAAAACAACACCAACAAGGAAGATAGAAGCCTCAGCGTCATCACGTCATCAGTGCTCTTTAATAAGTAATAATAGCTTTAACAAATAATGTCTAACTAATCTAGCTCAGAAAAATATAGCGTTCACGTCCCCACCCTATATAGTGTGCTTTGCTGTGGTGCTTGGTAAAGAACCATGTAAATAAAAGAGGTTGAAAAGATTATTGCCAAATAATTAATTTCGTATGATTTTTTTTGTAATACTTTTCTAATCAGAACTGCACTTTTTTTTAACTGTATTTATTATTTTTTCACACTGACCACAATTATTATGCCATGGCGGACTGGTGATAGTGATGATGTCAAGATATTTCTACCCAGCAACGTGGTGATGATGAGGACATAATATAGTAAAATAAAATTAAAAAAGTTTTTCAAGATCCCAAGTCCATTATACACACATTCACCAATGAACTAATAGCATTGAATCTCTCAAATAATATTAAAGTTGTGTTGACATATTCCGACTGTATAACTTCTGACTCTGACCTACGCTTGATTACTGCATACAAATGACAACTTTTAACCTCAAAATCAACCCAAACTTCATGAATAATGCACCCCAGGTTGCAAAACTCACGACTCTATAGAGTATATAACCATATGAGAACCACATTGAATTTAAGTTGATCAGTTGGTAATCTCTAATATTGTACTGTAGTGTGATGCTTGAACTGCAGTAATAATGCTAGTTTTTTACATTCGAAATCATTATGATGAAACATTATGTCAGAAATTGATTGAAAGTAAATATAATTTGGGGAGAACATATATGCAAAGTTATTTCCCTTCTATAATTTATTCAAAACTCACGGAGGACTCTTAGTTTTCACAAGATAAATCATATTTAATGTAGATTTTAACTCTATGAAATTACCACTCATGGTCGGACATTGTGTCAAAACTTAGAGCTAATAACGTCACAAAGTTACTTAAAAACCATCAAGAGACCTGACTATCTGACAACTTCACAGGTATCTATATATTCACAATAGGATTTTAAAAGCATGTGAATATAGATACATATTACAGCCCAAGACTCACGCCTTAACGAGACAAAAATAACGTAATGAAATTACAAAATCGTGAAATGACAGGCTCTTTAGAATAATAAGCAACGTTTTTCCAAGAAATAAGCGTCATACTTTTATCCACTCCGTTGTTGACGTTTGCATATCCCCAGAATCCTTCTGATTATTGTAACTTGAAGTTGGAAGTATAAGAGTTCCGCACCTACTTCTTGTTAGGAATCAGCTATTAAACCGGGCTCAGTCGTAACGAGACTCCTATTAAGGGGTGCACACTTCTGGGGATTTCATCACATTAATAATAAATTGAATATAAGTGCACAGTCTGGGATCCAAGGGCTAAGAATGATCATTTTCATGTAGTTTCATGAAAAATAAAACGGCGGATCTGAGCAATTATGACAACTTTTTTTAGCGATGGTAGTGTATATTATGGTGATCAAAACTGCAACTTTAACGGTTCAAAATCAGCGTAGAATATACCATTACCAGGACAATGAGACTGGGCGTCAAGTAAGTAAGTACGGACGGAGTCTCTATACTTATCTTTTTGCGTATATTTTTTTTGGTATATGGCTTGATTCCAGATTCTTTGGAAGTTTTTAGATTAAAAAAAAATGATACCAAAACAAGCAAGAGTGTCTGAATAGGCAGACAAAGCTGAAAGCACAACATAAAAAAGCCGTAACATATTTTTTTTTGCCAAAGTTAGCACTGGCCTACAATACTAATTGAAGACGTGGCTGAATCTTTCTATCTTGGAATACATTGAGCAACACCCAATAAAAGTTAAAAAATTGTTGCTTTTCACAGCCCCTGTAAAAAAAATAGTTCAATTCCATATACCACCCATAGTCCTTTGTGTATTTTAATTGCCCCTAATTCCACAGAAATGGAGCCCAGATGATGTTTCCGTATTTCGCAACTTTTTTTTTCACACGCTTGGGCTATATAGAATGGACCTTAAAATTAAACCAATAAACCTGAAAGCTACAGTTAAAAAAAATTTGTAATGAAAGTTTATGGACACTTGAAAAGTAAATATAGTGCGGTGTGCCGAGAAGTGTGGCTCGATACTGTATTGTAAAGGAACCTGCCTCCCTGTGTATAATAATCTGAAGGAAATCATGTAAGTACTCCCTCATTCAACTATTAGGGGAATGGGGGAAAAAAAATTTCTACAGCACGTAATTATATGGTGATAAATATAACCATAATATCAAATAATTAATACATTTTTATAGGCGAGCATTCTGAGTGTGAGTCGCTCGGTGCATATGGGAGTAGATAATATTTGAGCTCAGCCAGGCATAACCACGGAAGGAATCTCTTTAATTAGAGGAGTAATTAATCATGAAATTTATTTTGTCTCACTTGAGCTATGCATGACATGACAGCTACCTGAAACACCAGATTCAGGATTTTCATGTGAAATAAAAAAAAATTAGCGAAAATCAACTCTGGTGTGATTAGCAAGTCCGCCACAACAGCTGTTGGAGCAGAAAGATTCGGCATTTAGAAAATCATTGTGGATTAATAGACAAAAACGCCTCTGGTGTCAAGAAAAATTTAATTTGTTTCAGAATTAAACTCATTATCGAAGATTGTTTCCCAAGCATGATTGACCCGTGCGTACATAGGGAGTCGATAAGGTGAAAACTGAAAGTGTCTACAGAGGAAAATTCTAGGTCAAATAAGAAACATTAGTTTGTAGAGGTGACAGGAATTTAACTTAAAAGAGTAAACAAGAGATGCTCGACTATAAGTTACAGTCTATAACCTCATGCAGTTGGGGGATATATATATATAAGTATAAGAGCCCCAAGCATAATTTTGAAGTATAGTTTATACTACTACAAAAATTGCACTACTATACTTTCGTCATGTCAGAGGCAGAGGGGGATGAAGCCCAGTCATGTACACACACTCGGGATACTCAACAGCTTTAATAGCCTCACCGGTTGAAGGCAACATGTACTCTCAAATTCAATTACTTACCATAAACACAAAATGCTTCATCCCACTTGAAAAAAGGAAGTTAGTTAAAAATTTCTCATAGATCATGCATCAGCACCAGCAGGTAGTTTACGTTACAATCCATGGCTTTTAATGTGTCGAAACTCAAACTAAAAGGTCAAAGTATAAAATTATGCTTGAAGATAACTATATCCACGTTTATTATGACAAAGCACTGAAAGACACTCACTAGGAAGCATTTATTCATTCATTCCACCTGCTCAATAATTATCCTCACACTATGGTAATTTCATGTGTGTGTGTGTGTGTGTCTGTCCCTGTAGTGTGTGTACGCAATTTTAGATACGCACAACAGTTAGCACGCCAGATCTAACTCGTCATAATAAGCTTTGCTCGTGAGAACCCTCGAGAGTCCGAGGAAAGTATAAGCTTCTGAGTAAATAGTAATTAAGGAGAGGGCAAAGTAGAGTAGAGCAGTTAAATGAAGATACACACACACACTCACACACACGAATACAAAATATGCACCTCAATTATGAATTTTTCAAATCATGAAACGTGAAAGCAATCCCTTATGAAGAGGGGAATAAATAAATGCCGGTGAGAGAGGATAGTGAACCACCTTATTTTTTTTTTCACGCAAGACCCAAAAATAAGTCACTTTAATTCTAAAAACTGGAACGAATAATTACATACAAAAATCTGCGGGCTACTACAAACTCATCTCTCTTACTCTAAAATGTAACTTATAATCTACAAACACAAGTAGACTTATTATCCGACCTTAAAAAATGGTAAGTTTTCACGCATATTTCACAGTTATACAATTTATTGTACATTGAAAATTGAAGGAAAAGGATAACTGCTAACTGTAAAATCATGGTAGCACTATACACTATAGTAATGAATGATTACCTCTACAAAAAATTGAATACATATAGCTAGACTACTCTTAGTTAGATTAGACAATTACATAAAATACCACTAAAAGTTGACATTGACAAATTTGACAAAAAAAAACTTATTAATTTAGTATTTCCTCTCAGTCGAGTATGAGTAGACGATGGGTGGGTGCGTCAACTTGGTCTCACCAAAGAATTTCCCATTTGAGTGTAGCTGAAGTGGGGTCTTCTTGTAACAATCAATCATTTCTGAAACGGAGGAGAAGTGCATCTCATTATGTTTGAGGGTGCCTAGAGCAAAATGTGAATCGGGACGAATTCGTATTTGAATGTGGAAGAGTCTCTGTTGAAACCGAATGGTCAGTGTGAAAGGAACGTTGGGCCCCCCGTGGTGACACTCTCGAACCAAATAAGAACCGTCCGAATGATCTGCAATGTAGTAGTGACACAAGTAAAAAAAAATATTACACTAAATAATATCCATTACATTTAATATAGATACACATACGAAATCATACGATCCCCATTTAAGCTATTATTCAGTCTTCACACAAACACACATATGTAGATATAGTAGAGGAGTGGTAGTGTCAGGGAGTATTTTCATCTGTACAAGTAGATATTCCCCATAGGAAAAAAAATACAGTGGCAAAAAATAATTTTAGGGCTAGCAAAAAAAAAATGTTTTGGCTTCTAAAAGAACATCGTTATATATTCAGTACAAGTAGGATGGAAATAACGTCTGAGGGGATATATGCACACAGAGGGTATACAAGCATTGTGACGGGGTTTGCAAAAGCCTTTAATCACAAATTGTGACTAACAATGTATTCCAATACCTATCAATAGACCATTATCCTTACACATTGTACTGTCCCGTTACAAAATGGGCATTCCTTGTCACTGTCCCAGCAAGTAGTCTACAAATGAATTCAAGTCTATACCTATGGACTAGAAACATTATTATTGTCACTTTGCGGTAACTTACTCACTGCACATCCAGACTAATAATAATATGTGTACACGGAGGGTGCACTCTCAGTGAGCACACCTTCAGTTGACAGTGCGACAGTCAAATCAATTTCCTTTTACCCCAACTGTCACTGTCACATTTGTCAGTTGAAGCAATCGAAACTCGTATTTCACTCGCACCCATATTACTATAATAATATCAAAGAGTCAAAACTGTCGTACACCATACTTTTTTTTTACGTATATAAGTAGATATAGCAAGGATCTTAAAACCAGAAACAACTTCCACAACAACGACCACCTCATAAACCACTCAGCCTTTGTGCATACATACCAAAAATATACCATCACCCCACACAGTCAGTCTCACAGCTTACGGCTCAAGAATGCAAAAAGAAAATCCTTAACGCATCGTTACATGACAAAATTAAAAGTAAACAGAAGAATGTGTACGCTGACGCTGGCAAACAATTCCTTTTTACGATAAACAAGACCACCTAAATAAAACCATTATTCCTTACAAGATATTTTTCTAACACCAAGCTTTTTTTTTTCCAGATAATACATGATTATAAGAGCGGAAGAAAAATAAAAACTACCTTTACAACAACTACTTAAAATTCTTTTCAGATCTTCGCAACTTTTATCCTCCTTTTTCCTTTCCTTCAAGGGTTCACTCATCTGGAAATTTAAATGCTCAAGGGATACTTATTTTATATATCTGAAACTCTTCAAAGTGTGAATCATTTTATCTTGTGAAATATTCAACAAGATCATAAAACATTTTTAAGGTATAGTGCACTATGCATATCTATCTATCTGTATATTGACATGAGCGTCAAATCGTTCGTATTTGATTTGTAAAAAAAATCCAATTTCGTTCATCAGCTTGGGATTTTATAACCTTATAAAGTATGAGATAGTTGCTACTAGTATATGGAGAACTATATGACTTTCGTAATTGACTGTAGTATTTTTGTGTTGAAATAAAAAACAAGATCCAAATCCAAAATCTTTCTACCTACGTGGTCTCTCTTCTCCCCCTGCGTAATTTCAGCACTACTGTAGTGAAATGACCTTAAAAGACTCCCAAAGCATTCCTTATATTATGATCTTGAAATGCAAATTAAAAATGACAAGTTGCATTTCTAATATGATGATAACTAACACACAAAGTAAACAGCCAAGTTTATGGATCAAGTAGCTAAAAATCTATTTTAGAGCCTGCACTGGTGCCAGAATTGGGTCATTTTCAATTTCTCAATGAAAAACATGCTCAGGAGTAGAGAGACTCGTAGATGTCCGTATGTACCTGAGTTGAGTGACGATCTTCTTGAGAATATACTTCTCAACTTTGCAATTTCATTCTGACAGAGAGTAGTTAAATGAGTATTTTTTCATCAGTGAGTCTATGAAATAGGGGATACATACTACTGTAGTGTAGCTATGTGAGTGTTGACTTGGTCGGTCAGCATCATATGTTGAAGTGAGAGATGGTTCAACAACTCATGCTTTCAGTGTTTACCGTGCACTAAGGAGCCCGAGCCTCATCGACTGCTTTGTGTAAGTATAACTTGAACACACTGCGTCCTACTTGTAAAACCTGAAAACTTACATTGTGGGTAATTTGTGATCTCCCTAATAATAAAGACAAATGTAAACTATATTGAATTTGTGTTTCACACGCTATTTACACCGATTCACGTGGATCCATTCAAATACTTTCTATAAGCCCTCACATTACCAAACTCTCTAAATAACAAGCCGTTCGTCATATGGTTATATTTATTACAAAGTACAATGTAAATAAAAATTTTCAAACGAAATATCATGTTACTCCTCAACCTCACTCTACTCCCAAAAGGCAGACACGAGACACATCTCCGCCGTCCTTACATCCCCACTGCCCATATATAATGCTTCCAAATCTATACAGAAGCATTGACTGTACAGTAGTACACACTACACTTGAACTTAATCCGTGAGGAGTAGTTAGTAATCATCAAGTAGTGCACTTTATCAAACTCACACAGATCCTGCCTTTCAAAAAATAAAAATAAAAAAAACTAATCCCTCTGCCAGATTTTCCCATGAATTCTTTTCAAGTGGGATTATAAACTGTGGAGGAGAAGAAATGAAAAGCTAATTAATTCGATTGAAAGCAACTTGGGAATTTCGATTGAATTTGTGAAGCCCCTATATACGGACGACTGTTGGGCAGCAAAGCATGAAAATATATAGCGATAAGATTTTAACGCTATCTGGACATACAACGATGCAAAAACACTCAGAATTTGAAATTTCCGTCAGGAGTAACATTAAGGGGTGAATATAGAGCAGAAAATTTGTCCAATTCAAAAGGATTCCTCTTTATCTTTCCTTTGCATCAACAATAAATCAATTTTACTCTTTCAAGCTACCTGTAAAAAATGGAGGCGATAAGGCATACTATATATTATTGCAAAATATCTCTCTCTCAAAAAAAAAACAAGCAGATATAAATAATTGCAATTTCACTCCATCCTGCGCACTGATCACAGTCTGGTTTCAAATGCAGGAAGTCATGTCAGTATAAGTCAGTGAGTCAGTCTGTTGTCTGATGGTGGAAAAAGAAGTCCGTCCTTTATTGAAGAAAAGTGGAGGGGATAATAACTGCAATAAATTCTTTCACAAAACCATGATAAGACAGGTTTAACTACATACAATACAGTATGGAAAGACACTCATTATCGGACAGGCCGTAATTACTACATGAGACAACCAACTTACAATTCTCCAAGATGAGTTCAGCTTTACTCCGGTCTACACGGTAAAACCATGGAAATTTCTGCAAGGAGTCTTTGATTTTCTTCATCTCGAATCCTGTTATACAAAGAAGGAAAAATTACAAATTGAATTAACTAACGATCAGGAACTAGCCAGCCTGACTTTTTTTCAAATCTATAATTTATGAGGGAGAATCGTGAGAAGATTATAACAGATTGGAGGAGAGCACCCTCATATCATAACAATTTCCCAGTTGCATTTATTTAGAAGGAGGAAGCTTGAAAGTGAGCTCCTATTCATACTACATATGAGTATATATCTGTAGACATAGCCAAAAAATATAATACAAAAGTAAGCGTCTAAGAATCTCCTTCATGTACTACCAACATCTAGCCATCTACAATGGGAAATACAAATTCACCAACATTTAGCAATTACTATATACTCACTGCATTATAAAACATTGGGAATAAAGACACGAATCACGAAAGTAAGTGGATGATCGTGGTGTATTAATAAAACTTATTTTTTTCCCTTCAATTTTTCATGTGTCTCGACCGACTGGTGAAAACATCATTGCCTGTAAAAATGCATACTTAAAAGCTCATTGTAGTCAAAATTCTATTATGGGAGTTGTATACACATAGAGTCAGAAAGACACACACACACACACACACACACACACACACACACACTTCACCTCAACAGACAACAACCCACAGGAGAGATCATGAATGGAAAATAAACCAGAGTGAATTTTTATCCTGCATGTTTTGTATGCATAGTCAGTTAAATCCTGTTTAGTGTTGTTATGAATACAAAAGCACGAGAAAAGTGAACAGTGAGCCCAGCGTGCCGAGAACAGCCCTCAACAATGCAGGCTCAAGAGGTATCCCGAAACATGAAATACATAAATACCTCCTTAGTTAAATGTCCAAAGGAGGAAATAAATCTTGCAAGATGCTTTGAAATGTGTTAAGTATATCACTCTTTAATGAAAGACCTCGTATTTTACTGAAATGTATAGAAATTTGCATGAGTGATTATTTAATGCGTGCGTGCGTGCCTCCATGTGTGTGTGTGTGTGTGGTAGAGCTCCGGAGGCTTTCAAAATAAGTTAAGTGACAATTCCTTTAATTCTATTCCCATTCTAAAGGGGCCTAACTAAGTGCCATTCATTTCGGATTTGAAGCAATCATTGTCTTTTTGTCCCAGTTATCTCCATCCATTACCAAAGTGTTACGAAATCCTGCCTGATAATTATGTGCGAAGACTTGGAAACTTCCTAGAATTAAATTGTCAATTAGATCTTGTTAGCCTCGTAGTTAGTTATAAACTCAGAGTAGTATTTAAAAGAGCCTCATCGTCACTCAAAACCTTATCGAAGTATATGGATTACTAAAGGAGCGCGTGAGATGAGTCTACCTCAAGAGACTTACTAGTTTTCATAAAAAAGAGCTTTTTAAATGTTGCAAAATATGGGATGGAGCTTCGAGCCCACGTCAACCAGATTAGATCAGCAGCAAATATCAACTTGATAGTTACGAAAACCTCTCCGTTGTACACTCTTGAGTCTCAAGTGAGTCTTATGCAACAACGTCTGTAAGTCTGCACTAATATTAAGTTCCCATTGAAAAGGCACGATATCTTTAATGCAATTATCACGGCTTTGAAAATAAGGTCCTTGATTTAATTAACGTTCTTTAGCAGAGGTACTGTGCTCACTTTTTCAACGGCGGAGTTGCATCAAGCAAGCAGATCTGAGCAGATACAAAAATAAAATATTATTTGCAACTCACTCACACCATTATTACTGAGGCTACACTTTGTTCCTTCGAGCCTAATTAGAGGATTCATTTCATCATGTCCTCTATGGTCCGAGATTTAAAAATTGAGTAAGGAGCAAAGGTTCTCAAATATTGCCCAAACTAATAAAACCAAGTTCAAACAAAGCGTCAGATCTTGCTGGTGTTTAGATTTTTGAAAGCACACGCAGGGTTGACATGAGTACTTAGAAGTTTGAAAGCACAAACTCATTTATGACATGACTCCTATGAGTACTTACTCAATGAAATTATGGTGGAGAGATGACAGGGAACCTTGAGCACATCAATGAACTAATGACAAAATATTCAAACCCTTGTTCATGCTTAATCCTCTGACATGAAACTCATTAATTGATCATTTTACTTGTTTCCATCAGCCGCCCAAAACCAGAGTTGAAAACAATGGAAAATAAGTAAAACAAGACATCAATCAACCTCATTAAAAGTTAATACTCTTCCTGATAAAAAACAATACAGGAGATCCTTTACACTATAATTATGGGATGGATGAAGGGCTCCGATGGCTCAGACCGTATGAATCCCACTCGAAGGTTAGACTTATTATGAATAGATTCTTCATCACACCTCAAGATTAAAACAATCGGTACTTAATGGCTCGTTATCATATAATAAGTTACTTCAGGCCAATAATGCAGAAGATTTTAAATCCTAAGGACGCTATACTTAAACTTTACACACACACACACACACACGCAAGTCATCACTTTAAATCGCAAGACCCCCAGTTATCCTGAAACATGCGTTCTAAAACAGATCACGACCCATCATTTTCATTAACAAAAGTGAATAAATATGTAATTATAGACAAGGTAATCAGTCTCTCAGACATTGTTTCATATTCCGGAACTGAAACTTGATCACCTAGGAAAGAACACCTGAAGGAAACGCTCTAAGAAAATGAAACTGGTCTCCTCCCCAGCCCAAGTTTCCCTGCAAGTGCTTAAACATTACATGCTGAATGTGTGAGCATGAACATGTGAGTCCTCGAGCAGTGTGAATTCCTCAGTATGAAATAATTACAGAAAGAAAGAAACTATCTGAAATTAATTGGGTAATTTCATTGTCTTTCCAAAAAATTACGGCAGCACGTTCTGTACCCAAACGTTCCGGGGTATAGTATAGTCCCAGTTTAAATGCGTACCAGCCCACGCCACTTTTGTGAGTAATCTGCATTCTCTCTTATTGTCAGTTGAGCCAAGAGCCATCACTTGAAGCAATATTAGAAATGAGAATTATTTCAGAATCCTCAAACAGTGAAAGACAAAATAATTCATTTGTAAGCACAATCATGCATCTGTTCCCTAATGGGCTTGTAAATGTGACTTCCACCTATAACTGTAACAATGATCAGATAAATCAGATTTCCCACGCTATAATGCTTATGATGTAAAGAAATGAGGGAACGTGAGCAGATAATACTGTCACTACAATAGTCCTATGTATATTCCCTGACGTAAAGTACGCAACTTTCGCTTAAATAATAAGGAGAAGTCGATAAATCAGAATTGACTAATAAATCAGAGCATTTTGCAGTACTTAGGAGTACAAGTTACAACAGGAGAGGGTGTTTTAAAATAATTTGTATTTACATTCCTTATTTATGCCGGTACTTACAATTAGTCCCGCACCATCCTCCACCCTCCACAGCAGTGACTCTAATAACCCATACCCACCCTACGAAAAAAAATAATATTCGACAGCCCTCCCCCATTGAAACATAAATAATAATGAAAATCAGGATTTCCTTTTTGAAATAATAGAGCCCATATAGCACCCAATGCAATTCTTTTGGCACGGTCAAAAAAAGCAACTACAATCACCATTATATACTTAATCACAGTAACTTATCCCTTCGTGATTTGAATTATTTCATGTGTTGTAACTTGTAACTCCACTCACTCACTCCGCTATAACCTGCATGGGAAGACTTTTTCCATGAGGAAGAGCATTGCTCCGGTGAAATGCTCAATCAGAGTGATGAATCGAGCACGAACAATGAAAGGTGAATGGCAATCATGCTAATTATCAATGAGGCGGACAATTTGGTGCAAATGAGTTCGATGCGCCAATGAGTGTCCAAACTATAGATATACATAGGTACAGTACGTACAGGATAAAGTGAGAAAACGCACTCATAGAGTACATTTTTAAATAAAAAATGAATGTGAAATGTCAGGACAAGCGAGAAAAAATTATGAGAACACAAAGGAAAGGGAAGATGCAGCTTGAGATTTGATATATGGCGATTGGTAAATCCCTAAGAGCTAATTGTACTAATCACAAAAGCTCCGAGCTCAAAGCCAAACCCATGGGTTTCTTCTTGCCGTGACTCGTGTGTTTCAACCCTGGGTAGATCACACATGCACATTCTGGTGCATGTAGTAGTATCCATGTAAGATATGTTGATACTGTATAGATAATTATACATAGGGGCTGCAGTTCCTGAGCTACTGCAATATTTTGCATGCAAATGCTAAAAACGTTAGACTGTAATTTTATATATATATAGAAAGTATCTATATAGGAATGCTTATACACGCATTACAGCCCAATCTAAACAACAAGGTTTAACTAATGGTCATAATCAAGGGAAAAGTATCCGCTACCTCGACGATAAACGTGAAAATACCAACAAGTCAAAACATTAAACCTTACACGTATGACGGTGAGTATATTCCCGCAAGGGGAATTGAGTTGAAAACCAGTAAACTAGCCTTTTGCCCATTTTCGCATGCTAAACTGTTATTATTATCTCTAGAACTTCTAACTACCAGCAATTACCGCAGAAACCATAAGTTTCCACTGCAATTCAACAAGAAACAAGCACATTTTTCAACATTCCCATAAAGCATGCTCTACACATAAGAGTAATTTCCATTCCATCTCGGCATCCCACTTCCAATGCATAGTAGTGATCGATCAGGAAGGCATTATGAAAAGTAAAATAGAAATGACTACTACTACTACTACTACTACTGTATAGTGACTGGCAACTTTTATTGGAAATAGGTACAGCATGTGGTTATCGAGTGTGAAAAGAAAATAAGCAGGAGCCTTGTCGATCCTGTAAAAGAAGCCGCACTAAAAAAGGAGAAAAGGACATTAGTGCTAGTACAACGGAAGAGACACATTTGCAGTAGTCATAAAAATGCGGAACAAATAAATTGCATGAATATCAAAGAAAAATTTTCGTAGGCGAGAGGAAAATTGATAACTTACCAGACGAATTCATATGATCTCCATTATTGGTTTTGGGGTCACAATTTTTTCCTGTGAGAAGATTCTTTTGACTAAGCTTTCTTTTCAGCGTCTCAATAAAATTTTTTGAGTCTTCATCCTGCCCAGAACAAGTTAAAACAATGTTATAGATACTTCCAAGGAAATATGACAACTGTGGTGGTGAGTTTGGCATTATAAAATTATAATCTAGTAGATAAAACAATCCTTAAACGACTATCATTAATAATAAATTCTGCATAATGTTACCTGTGGATCCTTCCAAACACCAAGTACACACACACACACACATACATATATATCTATATGCATGTAGAATGATTTGAATACGTATAAAAAGATGTGTTACAATGTACGATCTAGAAGTATGCACCTTTTCTTTTACCTACTAGCACTAATCCTTGAATCAAGTATTTATCAGTAAGGGGAGTAAGTAGTACCCTTTATTTGATTTCTCTTGTTGAATAAAATGTAGATGCAAATCTTTGTAGGATTAGCATTCCGTGGACTACAGCATTCTCTCTACAACGGAGATCAGTACAGGAAAAAGAAATAAACTAGAATGAAGGGAATTAAAGTTCAATGCTAAATCATCAAACTTGAAGTGCACTAAGTGAACCACAAGATGGATGAATTAAAAATGAATTAAAGGGCTTATACATATCTACTCTATATGAGGAGACATATAGATACATACATACTCTACATGTGCAACCTCACGAGCAATTCTGTCTCAACCTCAAATTGATGCGATGCATCCCAACTTCACAAAAGAATTCAATTACTTTCTTCCTTCCTTTTCACTTCGTACACAGTCTTGTGTAGTACATTCTGTCTGTATACTCAAAATTTGACAATAACCTTTTCGTGAATACCTTTCCCATTTTGATGCTAATAATAAAATAGCTCAAATTTGTTCACTAATTTTAACCAAGGGCTGGGTATTAATTAGAATCATTTTATAGACTAATAAAGGCTAGGATCTTAAAAGCTTTTATATTCCAGTTAGTATAAACATGACAACAAGACCGTCAAAAACCGGCTTCCCTTTGAGCCTCCTTAGTTTTTACGGCAAATATTCTGGTTTGGTTGTGACTTTGCAGGAGATAGGAACACCCATTGATTTATCTCATTGGTATGCGAGGCAAAGTCAAGCCCCAGCACAATCCATCAGCTCCCAGTTGAAAATTTTAAGTTTTCCCAATACATTGCCATTGCCCTAACAGAAAATCTGCTCCTACTTTTCCCCTCGTTCAACATACAGTAAGCATACAAAAATCCATTGTTTTCCAATAAGGTTGGGTCTTTGCTCCTCTTGTCTTGCCACGATGTTGCGATGACATCAAATATTTTATTTTTCTCCATCTAATTGTCTATATCTCCTAGCTTTCAAAAAAGTATCTACGAAATTTACAGATTTCAATCCAAACTTTCAATCTGTGGACTCATGGGGTGTATTGTATATGTAGTGTGGGGTCCTGTGCATACTATTCCCTTGCTCATTAGCCCTCATATGTGCTCATGTAAAAAATTGCATGTCATTAAATCAAATTAAGTTTCTGTTCCAAATCTGACGCTTATTGAGATGCTACCAACTTTATGTTAATTAGATATTTGACCATTCCTGCTGAGTTTTTCATTCCGATGGAAACTAATCAAAAGACTCCATGTGACAATAATGATCAATTTAAATAAACATGTTAAATAAGTTTCTCAAACAAAACCTAATGAAATACAGTCCTGACGACAGCTTCCGGCTATACTCTACGGATCTCCAATGCTGGTTTACCCTTGTTTTAATTCCTCATTATACTGTACTAAGACCAGAGCGAAAGGGAGTCCTATGGTGAAAACTTGAACGCCTTCGCATTAATCTAATTTTTTTTATAGTGATGAAGCTCGATAAAAGGTGAAACTGATTGCGGCCCACAGTTTTGAATTAACATGTGAGCATAAGATACATTGACGGAGTGGTACAAGCACTACCGGCTTTGGGAAACTGATCGATAAAGAGAAGCCATCAGAGTCCGTCAGCACAAAGACAAATACAATGGTCGTCTTATATAGAGCATTGTGATTAGCTATGTGTGAACGCTGACCATATTGTGAAAAGTCATTCATAGCCAAACTGATTTTCCATGGGGACAAGTATACAATCAACCAGAGATTACAAAAATTCTGGACTTGTGCTCCGCATTGTGAGTATCTGTAAACCACTGTACATACATATGGGAATACACAGGGAAACGAGATGGTACCATCAATTCAAGAATGTTCCCAAGACTAAAACTCCACTGCGAAACTAAATCCTACACCGCCCCTGAATGTCAAAGTACATACATAAATCGTGGTGGAAAATGAAATTGTGAAAATTTGAAGCGATAAATATGTATTAGAAATTTATTAGTGTAAACTGTATGCACATGATGACAAACTATTCGTAAGTATATATCCGAGTGATAATGACGAGGAGAATGCCCAACCAGTAATAAACTTTTGTTTGGCTGAGAAACTCCTACTAGGAGAGTAGCTGCCCAGTGCATACTGTAATCTATGTATCTACCCATAAGGTATATAGACACATCCATTATAGTACGCATAGGATTATGATACATGATTTGTATGTAAAAATCCTTTTACAATATATTCTCGAAGGCACAATTAGTAAGCTACTGGCTCAGAGTGAGCTGAGCTGTGAGTAAGTTATAGTTACCGATGCTGAGCTGAGGCTTTTCCGTTTGCAGAAGTCTAACACCAACATGGGGATAAATTGGACTTGAAGTGAAAGTGAAACGTAACTAGTTGACTTGACTAGTTAGGAAGGAATAACTTGGTAACATACAAAGTACACACATTGTTGGAGGGAGGGAGTATCTAGAATGCAGAGCATAATATGAAATTAAATTGCCTGCAGTGCTCCGCATGTATTGCTTACTGCCAGTAAATATCAAATGTAGAGAAAAATTGGGGAAAGAATAATATGAAGCACGACGAAAGGCTCCTTAGAAATTTAAATTATCCTGTGGACACACACAATAGATTCTCAACTAGTTCCTTTACTTCACAGCTCTTGTTGTTCCTTCCTTTCGTATGTCTTACAGACTTACAGTCATAAATGATTCAGGCCCTCAAAGCCATGGAAGTATAGAGAGACTCGAAAGAGAGAGAGAGGGGAATATAGGGAGAGAGAGAGAGAGAATCACGTTTAAATGTTGAACCTCCAACACGAGGATCGGCATCCAATCATGATTTTTTCGTACTTACTTTATGTACCTAGCATGCTTATCTATTCGATAATCTCCTGTTAATCTCAATTGAGTCGTGTGTTACTTTAGCCCTATAATTAATTTATCTTTTCAAGTTTTTACTTGTAACCAAATCAATGTGTACTTACATGCTCAACTACATAATACATACTCAAAAGTAAATAATGACCATGATTTTGAAAAACATACAGCTCAGGAACGATTTCTCATACCCTTGTTTGCCATACTTAGAGTAAATTGAGTGAAACAATATGTACAGACACCGTGCTAATCATAAGTGTGTATGTACTTTGGCATAAATGAAAGCCTAATCAATTTAGGAAAGTGAATGGGCAGTGAAAAAAAATAATACTTTGGAAAATATGAACTCACCTTCGTGGCACGTGTGGGTAACAACACATGTTCAATATACACCTCAGCCGGAGGTTTAAAATTTTCATCGGAACCATCCGTCGAACTCGAGCTTGAACTCGAGATTGTGGATGTCGAGCTGACTTTCCTCAACCATCCCGGTACGATGGTTGGGACCGGTACTGAAGGCTTCCCATCTGGAACCTCATATATGTCTGCTCCGCTGGGCACCTGCACTCAAACAATTACCCAAAGAACAACAAATTAGTCATGCATTGATCTCTCATTTCTTTCTAAACTCCTCAATTAAATCAACCAAATCGTGCCTCAGTGTTTAACATGACATGGAGAGTCGTGCAGTACTTCATATATATCACAATTAAACTTCAACGGTAAAGGGTAAAGAAAGATACTTCACGACATCCCACAATAGAAATATCCTTGCATTAAATTTTGTAGGTAAACTGCAAAAAAATAAATGCACTCCAACCCTGCACATAGATACATACTGTATGGTCGGGAGTATATCTCTCTTACAGTATACTTTAGACTTTTGGAGGAGCGAACGGCTATTGAACTTTATTGAACCCCTACAAACATTTTGGATGATGCTGGCTATAATTTAAGGGAATGGTTTCTTTATATTGTTGAAAATGGCAAGCTTACAGCTAACCTGATCGTACATTCATCTCTTTTATTGCTCCGCACTTCTTAAATTTTGTTTTTAAAATGCACCCCACTTTTTTATGATTGCATGGACTGGATGCAATTAAGGTTAACAATTAGTGTACTCACAGCTGAGAGAGAAGCCCACAATTATGCTTTTTATTCATGCTGAGAGGAGACAGTTCAGCTATAGGGTTAAATGTTAACAGGAGGGAAGATTCTAGGGTTCATTTCTTATCATCCAAAAAATATAAGTCAATAAGCATTCCTCTGACTGGTGGTAACAAAAAAAAATTACGAAACAACAGCGGCAATTATCCTGTGCAAAGATTATATTATGCTTGTTAATTACTGGAAGCAGTCGCAATTTCTGTGAGCACTCATTATATACACTATTCGTTTCCTTTTGAGTAACTGAGCAAAATAGAGGGAATTACAGTGCACACTCAATATTCATGCGGAAATAAGTTACTGTAGGGAGTTGATTCTATGTAGATACTTTGCGGGCATATAGTCCCCTATTGACTTGACACATTGAGGTTTTTTTTTTGCATTCCCAATTACCATCCCAAATTACTTCTGTGACTCAACGTCATTACGTTCACCCTAATAATTCCAACTGCATATTATTATTATAAAATAACCCCCGCTTGCCTTCGAGATGTCATTATTTCCGAACGGAATGGCAAGTTGGAATTAACTACAATGTATTTTTTTCCACTAGCAGAGATATAGTCAAGGGACACAATTACTATGTACAACAACAACTAGTACTAACCGCATAAATCCATAAGATACAGGATGTAGTACACCGTCGTTTCCGTCTCTCCTATTTCCTAACTGTGAGCTTGTGAATCATTCAAGAGATATTATTGACTCGGATTGGCCAATAAGGACAGGTTTGGCAGCCAACAATAAAATTCCGGATACAAAATAGTTTGCTGATATAATTACCAACTTTTGAATACTTGCATGAAGATTGTGCGGAGGCTTGCGCAATTACAATAATATGCTGGTTATATTAAACCCGTTTCACTTTGCACCTTTGGTCAGGTGTGAAAGCTTCATAATAATTTTTAGATTCCACATTTTATTAGAAATTCAAATTAATTATCAAGCTCTCTCAAAGGTGTTCCTCTCTGGGTCCTGTCCTATGTCTACCGTCTATGGGTCTATACATTGAAAACCAATTATTTTTCCCACGTGTTGTCTCATCCTTTGATGACTTTTGTGCTCCGTCCATCTCGAAATGTACAGATACAAACATTGCTGCAGCCCCATCCGCATGGTACACACAAGCACAATGTATTTACTAGCAACTCTATTTGCATTTTAATTATAGCGTATAATAAAGCTCATGTGAAATTTTCCAGAATGGCCTTATAGTGGATCCAAGCTTCTTTATACTTTTACATATCTACTATATTGTAAGTTCCTAAGGGTGTGTCTCAGCCATTATCATACGCGAATAGCAAATCATCACAAAAGAAGAAAATCCGCGACATGAGCATCTTTACATTAAATTCAAGTTGCATGTGTGAGTCTCTCATCTCCGCAAACACACACACACACACACATGCACCAACCATGCACCACATGACTAATCGTCTGTGAAGTCTCTATATCTTAATAAATTTAGCACAACTTGTCTCTAATAAAGTTTCATATGCAGGGTGCATGATGATGAGTAGATACCTTTTACTGAGAAATGCGGATACGGATGTGGCAGTATAATCTCCTCGTCTCACTCAGGAAAGAGTAGAAAGGAAGCAAACCTGACTCACAATCATTATAACATTTTTAGCAGCATTCACGCAACCCGAGCTACTGGTTCTCTTATCTAGATAAACTTTACTTAATTCTTGTTTCTCAAAGGTATGTACAGGCATTGTGTGTGTGTGTGTGTAGACATTAGATGCGCAAACATTGCGAAAACTCACAACAAAAGATACTACTTGAGTAATAGGACTGAAACCCTTGGAAAAAAACTTGCTGATGGTTGAACAATAATTAATTCTTCATATTATTCTTTTCGGCTTGATTGTTATGTCAACTGTTAGTGCTTGAGTTCAGGCAGGGAATAAGTATTCAAATATAATTTAATTATTATTATTTTTAGCTTCAAACTTTTCACTAGGGGGATTGTACAATCAGACGTAACTCTCTATCTTAAGTACGCCATCCCGCAATTGACGATAAGAGTACAAAGCAGAGACGCAAACTTGTTTGCCACTTCGTATAGTTAAAAAGTAAATAAAAATAACATGAAATTTGTTCATACAAAAATGCTTATAAGCGGAACCCCTACCGCTACTTCCTAGACTTCTGGTCGGTATTATCCTCAAACAACAACCTGTTTGAGAATGTGTTGCTTGAAAGGACGCATTAAAAAAAAAATCTCCATACATTTAGTCTCTCCCGTGTATGTACAAATTCTGTCGGCCCAGCACATTTTGTACATTTGTAATCATATAAAAGACACTACAACAAACAAAAATCTGTGATTCTCCGTAAGTCAAATTAAGACTTGAGAGTTACGTTGAATTAACTTGTGTGGATATGCACTTACAATATATTATGAAGGATAGATACTATTTGATGATTTACTCATCGTGGGTGCGATGAGTGTGCAGAAAAGCCCTGAATGGGACTGTAAACAGAGGACAGAGTGACAGGAGCGGAGAAGGAGTCTCCAAGTAAAAGCCCAAGATAATGTCATGGATGAACAAATGAAATTCTGTTACTCCTGCTGCCTACATTAAAAATGATGAATTAGTCAACCAGCTAGTAAATAATAAAGGGTAATCTCCGTACACATGTACATACACCCTAGTAGTACCTTCCCACTAGTATACTAATCAGATAGGGAAATGCAATAGTTTTTTCTTCTACACCAAACGTGCCCGTCAGTTAGAAACTCTCATTGAATTAAAAAAAAACCAGAAACATTTCAGAGTTCCCGAGAAGCCAAAGTTTGAGGAGTAATAAAAAAAAAAGGAAGATGCATCTTTTCATGACAGTATATAGTTTTGTGCTCAAGCTTGTGCTTGTAAGGCTTTTTTTTTCCTACTGATAATTTAGAGGGACAGGGAGCAAAGAGGTATTAGACAGGAGTAAGTGAAAGCCGTCTTATCATCCATTCAATCATTCATAGTGCCATTCGTCACCTCGGATATAGAATAGACGGAAGGAGAGGGGTAGACATATCTATATAAGATATGGCAAACGTCCCATAGCACATACATAGTACTATACACCAGGACAACGACCAGCCCCCAAAGCTTTCCCGATCCTACAAGACACGCAACTAACTGTTTATTACACTTGAAAAGTGCAAATACGAATGTAAATAAAATAAAATATTAATGAGTGTACTTATTTGAGAGTCTCTGTCCTTATACAAATAGCCCCGTATGTTTGCACCTCTTCGACTTGGAAAAACGACTACGTTTACAATCTATACTACTCCGTTGCTCATTACACGGTTAATTATCTAAAACAGCAGTCCACAATGACAAATATATTGTCTGCCTTTCGTCATCCCACGTGATTTAAAGGCAGTCACCCATATCCAGGCATTTAGGTGTGTTTTTTTCTTAAATTTATCATTCACTCATTCACTGGGAAGGCTGAGAGAGCAACTCTCCTTTAAAAATTTACATGTAGGAAAAGAAATCCAAATAAAATTCATAAAAGGAAGCAATTGTAGCGTACAGGGATATATAATACTATAAAGGAGCAACGTGCTCAATATGAAGAAACAGGAAGATGCACCGGCAAGGAGTAATCTCCCAATCCAATAAAAGGCTATATTATTTGACTCACTCATAATGGTAGGCGGCTTGACTAGTTCACAATAGCAACAACACATGTTAATTCTAACAGAATCGTAAAAAAAAAGGAAATCAATCAGCCTATTGGGGGATTTAGAAACTTTCAAATTTATACTTTGTCACTGGTTCCTATATCCACAATTAAGTGCAGGGAGAAAAAAAAATGGAATGAGAAACTCCAACAAGAGTTGTTCCTTCAAAAGGTTGGAGTTGTAAAAAGGCTAATGATACGAGAGGGAATAATATTCATAAATACTTCAATATTTTGCTCTGACCAATAAGCCTCACCATTTTAGTTGTCACTCCTTCTAGCATCTCTTTTTTGAGATGTATCATGATGCTTTGATTGATTTACGGTGACCACTCGCAGTCATGTCATAACGGACCTTACACGCTTATACCCATTAGGGCAAGAGTCCCAGAAGTAAAGTGGAAATATCTAGTACGTAGAGAAACTATCATTTATTAACCTGATACGTCTCCTCACTCCCAATCAGTATCAAAGACAAAGAAAACAAGCTAAATATCACATGTTTATTCCATCTCTCTCAAAAATTTCTCTACACCTTTTAAGTGACTGGGGTATGTAGAAAGCTATTACAGTACAGTAAGCTCATTTCCAGTGAGTGTCACATTTTACTGTATGGAATTGAGTCAGTCGTTAATTATTATCAAGTTCAACTTTGAGGAAAGGAAGATAAAGAAAAAATTACATTTTCTAGCAAGGCTCTTAAAATATTTCTCTTCTCATTTTAATTTTCATAACGTTTGGGCTCTTGTGTATCAGTTGTGTCTCCCCTTGTCAATTCAGGATTTACATGAAAAAAATGAGTAGGATATTTTCATCGGTCATGTCAAAGTTGTCAACAAACGAGTCTTAATTTTGTTTTCATGAAAATAGTAAGGTAGTAATGGACAAGAATAAAAATAAACATGAAATTCACTACCTTCGGTACAGGTAGTGTTACAACGTTTCAAGCGCTAACATGACAAATACCGGTACCTAAATGTTCCTTGTTTCTACAATTTCTGAAAACAATGCATAGAAGTGTGGGTAAAAAGTTACTTTTGTCAGACGCAAAGAGAACACTTTACAGTACAAGATTGGATTTTTAGTTGGGATTTTGGCATATCTCAAGTTCATAGAGCTGCAACTCACAATCAGATAAAAAAGGAAGTGCATATACTTGTCTGCCTTGGGTTGTCAACAAACAAGTCCTGACTATGTAAGTACATACATGCCATGTCAGAGCATATGTACTAAAGTGCAGTGAGCTATGATTATCATGTGAAGCTTGTAGTAGTAAGACTTATAACATACAAAGTGTAATACGAGACATTTTATATACGGGCACAGATGGTGCGCGTACAAGATAACCCAAGACGAGCGAGGGCTGACAAATGGAGGGAACCTCCTCCTTGGGGTAAATACTGTGAGACAGTGTCCAAAAAATCTGCATTTGGTAACTGGAAATAAGTCAAGTCATAACCATTGTTTTCAATTTAATGTGGATATTTACTACTAATTTCTGAATGTAAAGCCCTTGTCAAGATAAAGCGGTTTGAGCTGAATTTTAATGAGGAATTTGAAACTGAAAGTTGCACTTACAGGTTGTAAATCTGGGAAATCGCCTCAAACTGACTGTTAATTGAGAAGGCTACACCAAGGGAAATAGAATTTCATTGGTTTTATTACCCTCAAGTTGGCTCAAAGCAAGAGGATAATGTCCAGTTGTGTACTAAAAGGAAAACAGCTGCGTTACCCAAAAAGGGAGGTGATTATGCAAACCAAACGGGCGTCCAAACAAATTATAAATTCCTTCTGATCACCACTTGAAATGTATTTTAAGCCCAATATTATTTCCTTACTTCCATTTCTATTTAGTTTCCTACAACCTCTGACAAGGCTTACATATATATATACTGGAGCTTTGGGAATTATTATTACTTCTCACTCACTCACAGTACTATATATACTCAACGCCACTTTCCAAAGTCATCCCTCATTGACTAATAGCTCCTGAATGAGTTATGAGAGCCCGAACTACAAATGATTTAATTTACAAAACATTAATTGATTTTCCCCTTTCGAAATCTATTCTTCTCATCTTTTGCATCAATTTAATGTTTTTGAGTTTCCTAACCAGGAGTGTATGGAAACTGATACAGAATAATGGAATTTTTGAGCAACATCGAGAACTACCCAGAGCAAAGAGACTAAACTGTGTGCACGCATCAGTCGTTACTATTGATACCCAACCGTGCGGTAAATGTATTGCCTTAAGAAGGGATTTCATCAGAGCGGCTCTTATTCCTACTGGTATTGTTTATTATTCCGCTGTCGTTCCTAATTTTTTTTATTTAATGTCTTACTCATGAATTTTGGTAGTGTCTAAATATACAAGCACTATACTAAGAACTACGGTAGTGGGCACATGAGGCACACTCAAAGATTGAAAGGTCCGTCATAATTAGCAGTAGTCAGTTAAAGACATAAAAACCCTGTACAGTCATATAAATTATGGTTGTATCTGAGTCAAATCAGAAATCATATTTCATAAGACTATATCTCCTTGGACCAAAACAATTTTCTTTAACCATGCTCAATACAAGAAAGACTTTACTGCTAATTCAAGTAGGAATTACTAACGTGAGTAAGGTAAGCTAGTTCTAGCTCATAATTCATTTGAGTATGTCACTCCTCTCGGTAAAGTGGAGGTTAATGACAATCAAAACCACAATCTACAAGACCAGTTACAAGTAGTAGAGTTATTAATGTTTCAATTTATTTTTCTCACAACAACGCAAGGGGGAAAAACATGCTTCTGCAGTGGATGTAATATCAAATGAATGTCTAATTTTTGCAAGATATGTGACATTGCATTCTACCCTCAAGTGTGTAAGTACTTAATCTATAAGTAAGTATCGTCCCTATGTGTGCATATCTACGGGAGAAGGTTTCCTCTCAAAAGATGAAATTCTACTTAAATTAATAATGCCATAAAAGTAAGCGTGAATTCCATCAGCCTGTCTTGCAATAGACTCATTGGGTTGCATAGGTTGCTGCACTTTCCTCAAGTGAACTGATGGCAAGAAATACATATACCTATATTTAATTATATCGAAAGATTTTAAGTATCAAAAAAATTAAGTTGTTTCAAATTGAAAAAAAAATACCGCCCCAGTTTATGTTAATAGTTTGTACACCTCTCCATATACACCTCTCCAAAGGGCAAGAGTAGATTTTAAGCAGTCCTATTTTGGAAGTAATCAAGCCTTTTGAAGGCTTTCGTTTTTCTCCCGAGTGTACGTATAGATATGTATGTATGTCCACTGATACTCTTCAAGAGTAATGTATCTTTATTGCAGTTGCAATTATTTCCACATATATGGTATACATATGAGTTGTATACTAATGAACCTCTATCAAAGCTTCAAAAAGGATAACCATAGTAAAAGTAAGCTCTCAAAGGTTTTTATCTTGTTCTCTTTTTAGCTCCATGACAACTTTGACTGGTGAACAGATTTGTCGACCGAAGGCCAAGCATCCATACGTGTGTCATTCCTAAATTAAATTAACAGGTTCAGTTTAGTATCCACGTGCTCACCTGTGGGTTTCAAGCTGTTCGAAACATTTTTATTCCTATTCATCCATCTCGTAACATCCAGTGTTGTTAATGTGTTGGATACTTGACTCTCAGAAAATGAATGCATGTGGTAGATACTATCTGTAGAATATGCTATAGGTAGAAAATTGAAGTACCACAAATTGGTATTCCTAGAATCCCCCTATAGAGGTACACACACACACACACACACACACACTACATGCGTTGCTTACATGTTTTTGTTGTCTCAAGTTACTGAAGAACGCTAAGTGTGTATGAAATTAATTGTTGTGAACAATCAAAGGATTTTGTTGAAATGTAATTTATAATAGGAATTCTTTCTAGGATGAACATCATGGCGACTGCACATGTAAGTAAGTAATGACAGACTCAAAGAGTCTGAAATTATATAAGGTGACCAAAGTGCACTAGAAAAAAACATGCTCTTGGGACATTTCGTTCCCTTTGAGAAACTTTGCAAGTATAATTTGTGATTCATGAAATAATCCGATACATACATAACCATACATACATACATGCACAGAGGTAGAGGAACTGTATACTTGTACGTAACTGGGCTATGTCCTGTGTCGTTGATTTCAGAAGAATTTTCAGTGATTATTGTATTATGCGCTCGTGTTTTCCAACATTTTTTGGCCGAGACAATTTTCTTAATTTACCTTACATAACCCAATTTTTGTCTATTCTCTCAGATTTTAAGTCGGGGAGGGGATCTAATTTCTTTTAATAATACTGGGTTACCTTCCATTTCTTATGGTATCACGATTTCATTCGTCAAGCCTCTGCTCTCATTTCGTCCTCATAATCATTTCCCTCGGTCTAGAATGTCTTTATTCAAAAAATGTCTGGGATTTTAGTCTATAGTCTCTCCTCAGATTTATGAGGCAATGTGTACACAACTATCCATTAAATTTGCATTTGTTTTTACACAAAGAGTACCGTTTAGTATTAATAAAAGTTTCAAAATGAAACTCAATTGAATTTAAACGAAAGCTGTACAATAGAGCCGTGGAGAACAAGCCTTGCAGCAAGTTTTCATTTTTTTTATCTCATAAGCTTATTGTTATCAGATCTTAGGAACTTGATTCTATTCTTAGCATAAGTACATAGATTTGGACTTATCTTGCAAATAAAACTCTTCAATGGGTCTACCTGATTGTCCGTCCAACTCTAAAAGTATCTCAAAGATGATGGTTCACTAAATTAATGTTAGGGCCGTCATTTAATAACTTTTTGGTCTGATTTAGGTAACTATTTGTTTGCATATACTCTTGGCTCCGCTGTTCAAGTCACAATTGTGAGTAACATATAAACAGTTAGAGTTGAGCCAAGAGAACACACACACACACACACACTCAGTTTTACTGGCGTTACAGGGCTAATAGACACACTACCATGGGACCATAACAACAGCTCATATAGTCGTATGACTTCACCAGCCCTAAAAAACTAAAGACCACTTGACTGACTTGACATCCTAAAAGACATAACATATTTGCATTAGGCTCTGACGAGCAAAAACTTCGCAGCCAGCCTTGCTCTTTAAAAATGAGCAAACGTGAGTCAAAAGGTAAGTGTTCAAAGAAAAAATCTTACAGGACTATATGTTCAGAAGGAAACTGTAACGCATGGATTTTTCCTACCCGCAATCAACCATAAACAAAACAGTCCGTATGTACGTACGTTTCTCTGCTTAAACTAATCTATACCTATGTATCTATCCAATCCATCTATATATACAGGTATAATTCTACATACTGTTAGAGATTGGAGCACAACATCATCACTAGGTCTCTTAACGTGGGCTGTATCGGCCGTTACTTGGGAAACAGTTTCAGGACATTTTCAAAGCTAATTTCAAACACACGCCAACTTCTTTTAGAGGTAAACATGATGTAAACATACTTGGACTGACTATTGAAGGTACGGTATACTCTCGAAATATAAAAGCAAGATGGTATCCTCTCTACCCCTACTCAACCCACACCATGGTACATGTTTATTCAAAACCTTCAGTGAATAGTCAACTGCAGGATGAATTATAAAATTTGCATGCTTCAATCCATATATTGGTAGATGGGGATTCCTTCTATGTAAATTGACACGCTCATCCCGGCCTAGTAATTCCACAATTTTTACCGGTTGGACGAAATCCCGATTTAAATATTGTCTCAAACGCACACATATCAGCATAATAAAATCCCTCAAATGCACACAATTATGCTTCAAAACCATAAGTTTGGACATCTCATAGAGTCTGTGCCTATTTCAATGAGTCTCAGTTGGTTTGGTACATACCTTGACAAGTCTATATAAAGTATCTACATAAAATCAGTCCCATCGCACTGTCCGTGTGTCTCCTTTCACGATGTTCCTATAAGTTCAGCTCTTGAGTTAAAATGATGTTTGTGAACGTCCTGTCATTTCCTAAGTGAAGTGCAGAGCACCAAACATATTTTTTCTCCTTTTGAGTGATTGCTGTTGCCAAATTCCACGGTTTGATGCCATCACCGTGGAAAAGAATGGGAGATTCTAACCCAAAACCTACTAATGTCCATTATATGAGGAAACATTGAATTCTTTTTTGAAGAGGAAACTTGCATTTTATATTTCGGTTTACCACGATTCACACAATTCTCTCCGCGCCGTTGCTTCTGATCTCATCTTAATTAATCACGGAGGGAATTAAACTAGTTCATGGTGTTGGTGGTGGTGGTGTCCGCACATTTTTACATAAATGAGGCAATGACAGTTATTATCTTTGTTAATACTGGAATCCAAAGGAGTTCATCTTTTAGTCTGGCACACAAACCCACTGTTAAAAATCCATGCACACGAAATTATTAGTTCCTTTCTGTACATGAATAATTATGGGGACGTGTTCCGTCAGAATTTTTGTTTTTGCACGTGCACACTATTTCACCGTGAAATATGTCTCTATTCTTTTAAATTATGTGAAAAAAAAACGTCGTAGGTTTTAATCAACCATGGAACGCTTTTGAGTTCCTTCCTCCTCTTGCAATATCATTTGTCATTCATAGCTCCAAGTTTTTTTTACATGTTCACAATTCATTTCGGAACAAAAAATATAATAGTTTAAATACATGTGTTTTTATTTTGCATTATTTTTACATACCTGTACGTGCATTTCTTTCCTCATGCTGAAGTATACCTACAGCTGCAAGGTGTTACTCACTTTTCAAAAGCTAAGCTACTACCTTGCTTTCGAAAAGGAGCACCTGAAATGTTTACTTATACGCTTGCATGTATGCACTCCCAGTTAGTATGCATCCAATCTCAATTGGTATGTATGCACTCTCCGTCATAAAAATAGAATTTCCATGTGGAATTTGAAAATACACACACTGAATAATTTAAGGGCATGTACACAGTGCACGGAGCTAGCTTTCAATAAAGGGGAGATACAACGAAGGAAACGGGTTTTCAGTACGCTGTATTTTACACAACTGACAATTATAAAAGACATAAGTTCCTTCATGATGACGACGAGCTGAAGAAAATCTCACCATAAATTCCCATTCAGAGACGGTAAAACACATGACATTGACACCTTCATGGCCGACATAGAGCCCAAGCTCTCAACACTTACTTGCACTTAAAAAATGGAAGACTCCTTTGATAACGAATTTATCCTCATTGTACTTTACTTGAACAAATATATATTTGACAATGTCGTGAGAAATATTTCCAGAGTCAGTCACCAGCTAACTAAATGTTAACAACCAGAGTTCAAGCTATACACAGGTGTACCGTAATAATCTTTCTTGTACTGAATTCTATACTTACATGTATACTTATAAGTATGCATACAAGTACAAAAGGAATTGCTGGGATTCCCAAGACCTTCCAGCTTCACAATTATCATCTAATAGCCAAACCAAATCCAAAGGCTGTAAAACGTTCGGAAATATTAACCTCAAGTACCTCTACCTCTGCACTTTGTCGAGAATAGACTTTTCAGGAAGCGAAGCTTCTAAGAAAAGGAGTTCGGGAAAAACTTTATTACATCAAAGTCGACTGGTCAGTTATAAAATGTATTCAACAGGAAAGACTGCTACATCACCAGATTGCTATTTGCATCCTCCAAGTCCAGCATACTAAATACATATAAGAGAGTGGTAAAGAGCACGAGAGTTGTGTCTGATCCATCCTGATTTAAATCTATAGGAAGGATAATTTTCCCATGCACTAACCTTGGCATGTCTGGTTTTTATAAACCTGTAACCCTCGCTGGACTGACACTGGATTCTCCTACACACCTTGACGAATCGGAATTTCATTCGTGTGTGTAGTACTTATAGTAGTAGAAACATTCTGAATAAATTAGCTCTCCTACACCTAACCAGGGAGAATCAAAATTTTACTCATTGTCCCTTCTTCATGTTGTTTGAGGAGGCAGAGGGACACAAAAAAAATTCTACTCAAAAACTTAAGGCACGGCTCTCCACCAAAACCTATCCCCGGTTTGTCCAAACAACACTAATAGAAGAAAAAAAATAATTGAGCAAAAACAGAACTCCCTTGTGTATGTATCTCAATCGTAAATTACAATAAAAGTGTCCAAGCAGGAACCAACTATTTTTTTAAATGCCCTTAACAAATTTTAACTGACAATAAAAAATACTCTTGCATTCATTCACGTTTAAGACGCGTTTGCAGTAGTTGCAGGTTCTCCCTGTAAATATTTAAATGATGAAGTGCACAGCCTGGCAAGGAAAGTATATTATCTTTTTTTTCCCCTTTAGAATGGACGTGCTCAGTAAATCCACTGGACGTTTAAGTATCAGTAGGAAGGAATAATTTGTGTAATAATTTGGTAATCAAAAGAACATAATGATCCGAGTGTACATACTCTGAGGAGTTGCTACATAAAATTCAAAAAAAAAGCGTATCAGTGCAGTAGGGGAGAGAGAGAGAGAGAGAGAGAGAGAGACTGGTGTGAGTGCGATGAGCCACAGAAAATGACCAGCTCAATCACGTTTGTCAAAATTACTTGAAAAATGTCATTACTCTGTGTACCGGTCCATCCCGAGAGTGAGACAATAAACCTACAGAAGGCATAGGAAGGACCTACAAAGATAAAGTCGTTTTACTGTCCCTATTTTCCAACCTACCTTTTTGCTTTCAGTACTACTGTCAGACACTTTTCTATTCAGTCTCAGAATCTCTGGTATAGTGGCAATGTAGTAGTGCCGACAGGTTGAGCAAAGGGAAAAAAATCAGGCACAATACTAATACAGTATATGACGTCCGACCACGAAAATCCATCCCACACTTTGTAGTATTATGATTAAGTCTATTGTTTTACATCGTGATTCAGTGCGCTCTTATTGTTAATACATACAGCCCTGTAATTCCAAGGTATTTTTCTCCATCTGAATTAACTATTCATCGTATGGAAACGTCAAAGTATAAAACTACTCGTTTTCATCCGTGAAGGATTTCCAACTCTTAATTAGGTCTGTTTAATAGGTGAGGCTGAAAAATCCGAGAGTCACAGTTTTTCCTAATACCTTTTTGAGACTCAACGCAAGGTTACAAACCTACATCTTTTGCTCGGATTTAAATTACAATTCATTTCCTAATGGATTGTCGTACATTGTGCTTATGAAGCCATTAATTCACAAATTTGACTTATCTTTCAGTCAGCTCTAATGTTATTATTATGTCCCTGTCAAATAGTAGAGAGGCCTGCTGAAAGAGTGGTGTCTACCTTGCAATCAGCATTCAGTTATATTTGTATCCCCTTGCACTTTGCTCTGACTCTATCACGTAAAATCTAATGTGATCTCATGTAGATACTGCCCAAGTCTCTCAATAGAATGAAGGTGCAAAATCATTGGTAACCATTCATTTCTGCCTTTACGTAAGACTCATTCCCATCATCATTCTAAGGATTGCATTATAAAGGACGTGATTGTGTGTTGACACGGGGATACAGGTCGTGATTACACATGAGTCCATACGCAGAATCCTCACACACTATTTCACGGGTACTTAGAAAATTTGATGAACGTAACCGTTCCATTCCGGTTGATTGAACCTGTTGAAAGGATTTGGCAATAGAGTCTTATATGGCTAATCTTAAATTACTACCATAGCCCTATCCCCACTGAACTAGATTTGAGAGAGGCGATGGGAAAATAAACATTGTGTAAATGATCTCTCTGTATGTTTAGCGTCAAAATGAAATTAAATGTCCATCATGCCTGGGACTGATGAATGTTTTTCTTCGTCATTGTGCACAGCAATGGGCCTACGTACGACTCCCAACATGTACTGACATTTACTCTGCATTTGTAAGCTGATGAGCATTTCATCTTTTGAAATTCATACGCCATGCGATGCCTCGGATTGCTTACGATTACGTCTCTACCCTAAAATTGAGTTTTAACAGAGTAAAATGAGCTGTAATTAAAAGTACATATGGAAATTTATGAAATCCCGGCGGAGACACACAATAGACAGAATTTTAAGTCTGACTCAAGACCTCTGTGACTAAAATGTAAAGTAGAATTTAAATCTTTGTAAAAAGAGACAGCAAATACAAACAAGCACATTGTCTCGACGGATCCCCAATGCCATTTAACAATTTGTAACTTTGTGACTTGAGGGAGTCAGTTCGCACAATTCTTACAATTGTGGACGTTCGACCTTCGTCTTGCCCCATACCTATTGTCACTAAGTCGAGAATTCAAATGAGAGAGTTTGCATAAAGTTAAGCAATAATTTTTGGGAACATCAATACAAGAAATTGGGATTTACGGCTACACAAGAGCGTGATTCCACAGTCAGATGTAAATGCCAGAGCTTTTCAACAGTGCTGTATCCCCTCACTCATTCCACGATTGTATAAACCTTGTACTAGTCTTATACACACACACATTCCTCCTCAATAAATCCTTCAGCACCAAATACGAGTGGCCAGAGTGTTGAAAAAAATGGGAAAAAAGCGTGGTTTATTGAAAAATGAAGGTAAGGTTGTTAATGAACAAGTGCATACTTCTTTGCATTGAAGACTAATCAAGAGAAAAAAAAAATAATACTGCAAGAGTCAATGCCTCAGGAGAAGTGACAGGGAGGGGAGAATTATGACAAAGAAAATTAGCGGTTGGATAGATTTTTACATACCTTGTCATCCTCGACATCCTCGTCAAAGTCCGAGCCCCAGTCACTCGCATCATCACTGATCCCGTCGCTTTCCAACATTATCCCGTTTCGGAAAATCTTGGAAATTATTTGTTAAAGCTGGGTAAAGAAAATACTACGAGCCTCCCTTCCTGCTCTTATTACAGCTCTTTCTTACTCCACTTTTGTATAAGTAGCAACAAGTCTTCCACTCTTGCACGAGTCACAAAGACAGCAATCAGATAAGAAAAAATGGGAATTGATGCAAGTACAATTATGATGAGGACGTGATGAAATCAAGCTGTATAGGATGGCAATCAAAGAGCAAAGAATATAAAAACTAGATTATCTTCCTCTCTTGTCCCAAGAGACTTTATACTCTCCGGCTCAAAAGCTGTCCACGGACACGCTAATGGTAAGTATTACCTTCTACCCACGTCCTGCTCTATTGATCCTCTCTCTCTCTCTCAATATATCTCAAGTCACCGATAATATCCAATAAAAATCCCAATGGAACTCAGGGAGTAGAGAGCCAAGTCCAAAACAACTTTTGCAGTCACAAAATAAATTCACCCCAAAAAAGAGATAAACTCTTGCTCGAGAGCAACAACACAAGAAGATACTAAGTAAGTAGACAATAGTGGAACAGTCTCAAATTGAACCACAGAACTCCACCATGCATTCAGTCAGTGTCCTCAAATGTGGAAACCAAATCTGAAAAATTCCACAAGTCAACTCCAATGCAAAATTGCTCATTGAGTAGGACTCCTTTCAACAGGCAGTGATGAGTGTGAGGTAGGAGATGCACTGGGAGGTTTACTTGCAGTGGGATTACTTCAAAGAAAAAAAAGGGTCTCTGTGTATATAGTTTTACTACAGAAGTGGTAACAGCAGCGTTGAAGCACAGCGTCTTACCTCGACGAGAATCGAGAGTAAAATGATTGTGGGCATGAACATCGTTGGCAAAGACCAGTCGTTCTTTCTATTTTGTTACTTTTTTTTTGCAGCATACAAAAGCAGGTAACAGGCTTCCCTCACAAGTCAGCTGAATCACTTACAGCAGCTGTATATCCCAACAATTCTTTTCAAGTCTCAAGTATCCCAAGCACGGCGTCAGGTATCTAACATACCTGTGCTGTATATGTACATCCCATGTACACAGGTATCCTGAGAAAGAAGCATGCACATACACGATTTAATAAATACGCCTACTATATACCTATATATATATTTATACACATATATATTCTCAACGCTATAACGCTGTCACTCATTATCCCTTTGCTATAGTTACAGGTTCGAGCTCCAAGAGCAATAGTAACTTCTCTTATGTACCTTTTATGATAAGCTGGTATCAACTGCCAGGTAATAAGACCCTGGCCACATGACACCGTCACTGTCGAACGTTCACGTACCCATGGGGTGTTTTCAAAAAGTTTCCCTGCATGTACCTCTACAGTAACCATTTATTTGTTTACAATGTTTTTCGTATTTTACTGGAAACTTTACTGCTAGATTTAATTATAAGAATTCACCGAGTGGAAAGCCTTCAGCCTTCAAAACAAAGTTTCATTTCGGGGAAGTGAAAAGGACAATATGTGTATATTTGTACGAACTTGGAGACATTTCCATTTCTTTGGATTTGAGCCTCCTGTACGTAGGTTGTAAAAATAATGATGAAACATTGAGCCGATAGGAAAGGATTGAGTCAATATTCAAGTAGGTTGACTTCAGAGGTAGATGACTATTGCTACTACTACTGCCAAAGACCAAAAAGGTACTTTTAAAAACGTACGTATGTATGTATTTACTGTAATACAGTATTTTGATGTTGATTATCTCCAGGAAAAAAAATAAATCGTAAAGGATCGTGGGTGAAAAAGGATAAATGGATTGTAATCAAAGTTTGCATTTAGTGTGAGAGTCTGAGTAGTTATAATGTCATGATGAAATAAGTGTTTGAAGTGTAGAGTCTTGAAAGCTGTTTCAGAACAAGATTTTTGAAGATGAAAAATCATGTGGTTTTTAAAAGTCGTCGAGGAGTCACAGAGGGGGAAAATACGTTGTTGGGAAAAGGATCAGTATATGGAGGACCATTATAGTAAGGCTGGGCTGGAAAAATGCTGTTGTTCTTGAGCTGTTATAATGATGATTGTGGTGGTAAAGAGCGAGAGTGAGGTGCCGGTATCTGCATGGGTCGACTGGCCTACATTTTTCCCACTCAATTCCGTATGATATTACTATTAGCAGTTACCACCATACCACCATAAGTTGTCGATCCTCGTCTTGGTCTTCAACTTCAAAAGGGTGTAGATGAAAAACACTTGTTCAGCTTTTATATATAGTTAGTGCTTAATATCTCCTAGGCTTGTTCTGTACTCTTCAAGACTATTACTCGTCTTCTTCCGAACGTTACTGACAAATAGTGAGAGAGGCGATGAGGCAAGTTTGGCCCTTCTCTACGTACGTTTCTTCTCCCTTGATTCGTGATTCCTTCGGTGTAGGGATGAGTATGAGGGATTTTTTGCTGAGTCTCACAATATTAGTCATGATCATGAAACGCTATCAGGAATTTCATTCATTAACCATCATAAACGCTACATTATTGCATTATGTCTTTATCGAGGAGATTGCAGTCAATTGTTGGTAAGCCTTGTGGACTCTGTAATGCCAGGTCCTTATATCTTTCTGTAAATCACTCCAACTTATTTAGATAGTTTATTCTACATCAGTCATATGTATGTATACACAGAATCTCAGATATCTATACTATACAAACCCGAGATAGAATCATTACGACCAATGAAGCTCCGTACTTGGAGGGGTGCACAGTGACAGCTAGAAACAAAAGATGGGTCCCAGTCACCTCTCACGGGCCAAGCCTCTGTAAATCAAATGAAATTAAGTCAACTGTCAAAAACTGGAGTGTAACATTTAATACCCTGTAGGAGAAATAATACTGTTTTGAGTTATGGGAAAAAAAAATTTACATGCAGATATAGGATCCATGAAACATTAAACAACTTTTACAAAAATCTTTCCGCACTAATGCCATGTTTGCAGTAAGGAGTGAAAAAAAACTAATTCGCTCTATATCCCTAATGATAATGATATATAAAAGGAGGAAACCCGAGACTGAAAAATGTTTATGAAACACTCATATAACCTCGACTAGGTGCTGTTACTTACCATCAATGTGGAAAATGAAATTAACCCCCTTGATTATTTTCAAACTTTCTTTCGTGTACACCAATACATACACAAGAGCTACGTGTCCGTTCATCCTGACAGGGCATGATCTTCTCTCTTTAGTCATAATACAAAAAAGTAAAGTAAAGCAATCAAGAGAACAAATAACGAAATTTATTTTTCCATTATAATGATATATTTTTCCCTCACTCTCAGCCTTTGTGCTTGATTCATAATTTATAATAAGTTATTACACTCTTGAACGGCATCACAAGTAGGTTCACCCCTGTGTTTAATAATTGTTGCAAATAATTTTCACGTGGGTTCCATACTATTTTTAATTGAAGGGCTGCAGTGCGGAAACAACGAAAATAGTTAGAAATCCTAAATCTCATTCTCTGCTCACATCCATAGATCGAGGCATAATATGCTGAATCACATCCAACGAACCATATATATATGCCATATATAATAATATATCCAAAGCCCTACTATTATGGGGAACTAACTCCCAAGTTCTACAGTAAGTATCAGGATATGAAAGAACATGCACGGGAAAACACAAACCTTGATGATAATTGCTGTAATGAATCCTTTAATTAGAAGCTAATTAAAGGTTAAGAAGGAGCAACCAGTTGGAATTGCTTATGATAGTTATAAACATGTATGTGCACCTTCTTTCAGGTTTCCATTTGTAAGGGAATATGTACTTCAAATGTATGTCAATAAGAATTCACACTTATTGTTAGATACGTCTCTGCAGTTATCCTGTACTCCAATGCAATGCTAGTATGCTCCCAAAGCACAATAATATTCCGCTCCAATTGTCTCCGAGAAACTAAATATGTCGTAAGCTTGTTACCGACTTGGTCGTAATAATTATTATTAAGGCTCGTAGAGCATTGAATAAAAACCAAATTTCCCAAGTTGAAAAGCCTATCTTGAGGCTACAGGTGCAACTACGCCTCCATAATTTTATCAAGTCATCAAATTAGCAATCCAACAAATGTCCTAAGATTTGAACCCATAAATATGCCTATAATTTCATCTAAGTTTCATCAAACGTTAAGCCTCGGAGGGAAACCTATCCTTAGATATGTATTGATAATGCTGTATTAGAGTCGATATATACACATACACACACAGGTTCGCTCCGTTTCCATTCTTTCGTTAACTACAGTGTTGTTGACTCCTGCCATATCCCATCGGTCTAGAATCATGAGGAGGGAATGATAATTTATTTGGAGAACAGTTGGGTTTTCTTTGCATCCGTACCGGTATGTAACTATTTGGATGGGGTAATAGTATGCAGTCCGACAGTACCTGTGGTCAGTTTCTTTGGAAGGGAAATACATGAAGTACAGATATATATCTATCTAATATTGGCTGATGGTATTGGAAGGAGCGGGTCAGAGAACTTTGGCTGCTCAAGCCGAGTTACATTATTACAGTCTTACATTAGAAATAAATAATGTTTAAAGTTCTGAATAAAATATGAAGTTCCTGTGCGTTAAAGAGCAGTGAGACGTTTGTGTAATGGTAATACTATTTGAACACCTATGTACATATGGGAGCCTCTCTGCGACATCCTTATGTTCATTGTACATGATGGAGCAAATGTCTGTCAAAACTTGAAAGTGCATTAATGCATATTTAGTCAGGGAAAGCCTTTTTACTTTACGGATATTTATTTATTATTACTTGCTAATAGATGAAGCCTCCCATCTAACCTTTCTCTAGGCACTTGTCACGTTACAGACATTATAGATATACTTGCTGATACTCCCTGTCTCGTATTTAGTTTTCCTCGACTACTACTATATAGACCTGAGTCAGTTTTCGTATTTTTTTCCTATAACTTTTTATGTCAGTTCTTATATATGATGGGATACTTGCACGCATCTTATAAATTGGTAATACGGGACAGGACATGTTTGAAATGTGAGGCTGACTGAAAGTGCAATCTCATAACAACCAAGATTAACCAAGTTCCTGTAGACTGTACATATCATATTGATGCGGAGTACTAAGAGTAAATGGCTCATAGCCAAAGTATTGTTCATTCAAGAAAAGGTTGTAGTGCAGTTCGATATGTATGTATGTACGTCAGGATCCGCACTGGGACCAATAACACTGTCTGAAAAATTCCTAGCTTCTTGAGTTTTAGATTGCATCTATGTTTACTCAAGTAATTTCAAAGTAATCAAACGATTATGAGACTGGGTTTGTAATAGGGATAGATAACAGGGTGGGAAACAATGCAAACTTGCACTTACGTCGTACCCACCCTCAGACATACATACATGCAGAGTACATACAGACTCAAACATTCACTTACAGATTGTGGTCTTTTTTCTTTACAAATATCAAGTTAGTGATTCGACTCACCTCTGACTTTCTAAATTTTTACTGAAAATTTACAACGATGGTGATATAAAAACTCGATACGAATAACCATTCGAAGCAGTTAGAACTTGTACGGAGTCAAATTGCATTCAAAGGGATACTTTACAACTTCTTCCGTATTTGTAAAAAGTTTTGCACATTGGCAAAATAAAGAAGCCATTCGTTACTAATGTTGTTTTTGCGTGTTGTGGATACAGCATCATTTTTATAGGCACTTGAGTCGATATCGCCAACAAATTTTTCCAACTTCCGATACACAATTTTCTAGATACATTCCTGTTGAGCCAGGGACACCTCCTCAGATGGAAGGCATCCGGCTGTGACAAAGTAGTTCCGCTACTTGACTACTACTACAACAAAAAATTATCATAATTTTAGCGCAGCCCCTACATGATTTAATTACTGGAAGTTCATTAGTCGTAACTTACTTGTTGTCGTATCATTAAATCCACAAATGGTCCTTATTGATATTCTGATGAAGCCGACAAGATAATCTTTTACGAGTGGATACGCTTGGTTGGTCATAATCGTGCTAAATGCATACTACAAATATTGCAAATTTTTGCGAAAACTCGCAATTCCTTACACACTCTGATATAGTAAGTATATAGTGTCTAGTGTTTACTTGGAATTACAAACGTACATCATAAAACTCGTAGAAATACAAGCAGGCACAATACCCCACGCATCACTGGGCTTGTTATACATCCACTAAATAAACAACTAAACTAAAGATAAGCGAAGAATGCTTTTAGAGCTAAATGATTTTGATTTATTAATCTTCAACCCTGCAATTCCGGAACTTACAGTGACATCGCAGATTCGCCACGAAATCATTTCTTTCCTCGAAGCATTGATGTGTAAAAAGTTCAGGTTTTTCAGGTTACCCTCACTAACTTTAATGCATTTAAAGAAGTAAAAATAATATGATGACGGTAATTTCCTCAAAACAGAAAAAGGGTTCCGTTGTTTGCGGCTCAGGATGATAATGAAAATGGCAGACATTTATTTGGTGTTGTTCGATTCAACGGCCTATTCTTCCCCTTTGGAAACGAGTTATAGTTATTATTATCTTCCACTCAGTCAGTCAGTCAGAGTCAGTCATAAACAAAATACGAGCTGAGTACTAATAGCATTAAAAAGGAGAATAAAATTAACGAGGCTATAACAAGTGAAAATTCTCCTACCTGTGAAGAAAGCCAGTACCAGTTGTGGCAATACACAAACTGGTGAATATAAATTACATTCAAATGAATGGTGTCATTAACTGCGTCTTGTCAAAGCTGGCTGGAGTTACTCTTTCAGTCACTCCTTTGTTCATACACTTGTCAATGAACAGAAAAATATTTTAAAAATTCATTACAATTAATAATTAATTGCAAGACATTAGTGAGCTCCAAACGGGTGAAATCCCTTGTTTGCTACTCACAATGAGCCTGCCGTCTGGGAATGGTAATGTAAGCTGAAGTGCATAGGAGACGACGTTCTGGTATCTATCTACATATATATTGCACGAGCCCTTACAAATGAAAGCCGCACTGATTATGAGTGAGATGAATTCCCATTAAAATCTCATTCCTCGATGGGACAATTATGGAAATGCTAATTAACAAAGTCAATTCATTTGTAATACTTTCAGCAGAGACTGAGCTTCTGATCGATTTCAGTCACTCACATCATTCAAGGGATCTTTTGATCAGGACGGGTTCCTTACAAGAGGTAAAAAAAATAGATTGTGTATTTATTTCTTGGAGCCATACTGACGCCCTTTTGGATCTACTGACAAACTTAATTCCTCCTGTTCATTAACCCGTGGTTATGATTGTCATGACTATTATGCATACAGTCATTTTTCTTTTGAGGAACTTGCAGTTGACTTTAAATGGTCGTTGTTTGGCCACACCGATCAAGAATAGCCTGAATAGCTCTCTGCTATGGTTTGTATATATTGATATTCCAAATGGTATGGATTTCACTTGGCTTTTTGACGGGTAGGATTACGCACGTCGTTGGAAATTATCATTTGGTATGGACGATACAAGACAGGACAATTAAGACATTGTTCTGCTTCTCATTTAGCAGGGACTAACGAGAGAAGAACAAACACTGCCAAAAAGGAAACTGATGAACTGCCAACGTCCATGCCGAGCATGATGTCCAAGCTTGGATAGTAACCATTAGTTAGTTGACAATGTATTGTGCATCCAAATCTCCTATTCAGCTCTTCACTTTCTTTCTGGGCTTGCTTACTGTATGTATGTAGCTCTAAAAGTTATTAAAAAAAAGTAAGAAACATCATATAGACACACCACAGGCCATTAGATCAGTAATAGTGGTAATTAAATTAAGGTTTTTTTGAGGAACATCTGAGGAATTTCGCTGCGGTGAGGAAAAAATTTGCAAATGAATTTTTCCCTAGAAATTAAATAATTAAAATTGATGTAATTTATGAGTGCAACTTTTACCGATTTTTTTGCTCCTCCCTGTCAGTTTTCATTTTCAGACTACTTTTTTTCCTACTGCATACTGTAGCGCACTTTATTCAGGTGATAAGTTTTTATGAGCTCGAAGGTTCTTCCATAAAGTGGCACGTAACCTGGTGTAACTTGCATTAATCAGCGGTGCAGCGATTAAATGCTGCACACATCATTTTGGGAGATAGTCAGCTTTCATCACCCTTATGTATATTCATGGGTCTAAAGAGATCAGGAGATCTTCGGAAAAATCTTTCCCATCTCTGCTGTAAACCGCATGTAGCATGAAGAAAGAAAATTAAAGAATACTCGTGGATTTCTAACATCTGTACAAAAAGAGTAACAACTATAAAAAGTAAAATGATGAGACTTTAATCTTTTATCATCTGGCTGGTTATGAGTTGGTTGCAAAGTATAATAAACTTTTCCCAATTTATGAGTAATTCATGGGTACATGTACATATATACAAGTACATGGAGTTCGGGATACAGGTGGTCAGGAATTATGATCGGATGTTATTCCCTGAAAATCAGAGTTGAATGATCCATACGAATAACGTGGAAGGAAGGATACTGTTTTTTTACTGTTTTGTGTACTACCCAAGAAAAAATACTTGAATATGCACACTTCCTATTACTATTAACTAAGGTTGATTGAACTGAACTAATTGTTTCCTTCACATCCTCTTCAAGTTAATATCAATATCTATCTTTTACGGAATTACAGCATCGCAAAATTCTCACCACACTCCATCTTCTCCTTCACCGTACTAAAAAAAACTGAAAGTTTTGTTGAAAGTATAAGTTGCTGGAACCATTCATTTTATTCTCAAATACAATGATAGTTAGGTTGAATTGAGACAAAATTGGGATAATTTAAGGAAAAATGCTAGAAAATTATATGTACGTGCGTACAGTTTTGGATGGGATGTATTTCAGTGGGATAAATATGATTATTGAGTTTAATGATAGTATGACGAGAATCAAGTCTAATTGAAAGGGTAATATGAGATTGTGTTTCTGCTTGGGTTATAAAAACAGGGCAATATATTACACATTGTTATGTACATATTTACAAATAGGGCCTACATATTAAAGCACCATATGAATTGAAAATCATCTGCTAGTTTCTGCTGAACTTCGAAAAGGCAATCATTTTAATGAGACGTATTCCATAGGGATAAAATGAAAGGTAACCTTGGGCCATGTAAGTATATAGTATAGTGAAGGTAACTGTTCCTCTAAATACATACACATATGTAATCTGATAAATATGAAGGAGTGTGTGTTCAAACTCCCCTGGAAAAAATATCAAGTACAATAAAAATCATGCAATCTGTGATTGCCAAGAGTGAAAATAGTTGCACTTAATTATTATTAAATTAACTTGCAAAACGATTTGAAGAATTTAGTGATGCTTAAAGAGTACGACGGTAAAAGAAATCAGAAACAACCTCAATTGCAATAATAGCATCATTATCTCCTAGCATGGTTGCATTTTTGCATTGGTTTCCCAACCAAAATACTGCAATTTAATACACGTTATCTTGCCCAGAAGTTCATATCAATCCAACGCCCTTCCCTTCCATTGACGACTGCCGCAAACGGAGAAGTTTACATGCGGAGCCCTGTCTCACAACAGGTGTAGTCACATGCCAAGCATATTATTGACTCCAAAGTATTACCTATTGACAAGCAAAGCGTAAAATATATATGATTGAGCCAGCTTTTTTTTACTGCATTTCATTGTAAATCCCACAAGAGAAGAATACTCGAACATCGATATAAATATTTACTCGCCAGCTGATTTTGGTTTCTCATATCGCTGAATGAACGCTGTCAAAATGTTTAAAGGCATGAAAGGTCTTCTCATCCCTGTTTACTCGTATGCTGATTAAAGTTTGAATGAAAGTGAAGACCTACATTCGACAAGCCACGCACTCTTCTCTGGCTCTCTGAAAATTTTATAGCAGCTCAGAACACCATCCACACAGCCCCATTGAGAAGTCCCCAATACTACATAGTTAACATGCACATTAGCTAAAAGAAATGCAACAATAAACCAAGCATACACCACTGGGCTGTCTTCAGTCTTGAGTGGATCCACGATGGAACATAACAAGTAATGACCACGTACTAGAGGGACGTGTGAATGTAAAGAAGTGGATTAACACCATAACGCGAAAGTATGATGTACCACTGGACGATGGCTAATGATATGGTAACTATGGTAAGTACAAACTAGATGAGTTGCAGTATCTCAAGTCATGAAATTTCAGCCACGAACTTACCCATTCATGTATGTAATTACAATGTGAGTTAAAAGTGCTCTTCACAAAATGCTTATACGCAAAGTATAACATCCCTCTCCTCATCTTCACAGCAACCAACTTTGTATTACAAATCCACTGTCTCTAATTTTTCAGAGATTATAGATACAAAAAGAAAACAAACTGCAAGGATGTTAGGGCCCAGAAAAATCTGATAAAATCCCTTGAAATAAATACCTTATTCAATAAATTCATACACGAGTTCACAAAAATGCTGCAGACGAGTTACTTCTTTCGCGAGTGAACAAAGCATCAAGTTCATTTTCACTAGTAACAATAATAAACCATTAGTGAAAGATGTAGAGCAAAATTTGAGTGTGTTGTGTGTATATAACAAGCGTCTGGGAGCATTTAGCCTTGTCACTGAAACAGATTTGAAGATCAACTCTTAGATAGGATATAGCATTGAAATTTGAAATCAATCCATTTTCCCCTATTGTGATACACATTGATTGTGAGATAATCATCTGTTCCTGAATAAATAGCGAAAAATAGAACCCTACCGAGGTTTACTTATGTATATACAGGAGTGTAAATAACTGTGCAATGTTTGGATGCATATTTGTGCATGAATTGCAAGTATGGGATTTAGGTATGTATACGTGGGTTGGATTATTGGTTGAATGTAATTTCAAGTTCTTTGACTCTTGCTGACCGCACAAAATAAAAATAAATGTGTGCGCACGATGGAATACATGAAGGAAAAAAAAGTTGCAGACTGAACATTCTAAATTGAACGGACGCAAGCAAATACAGTACGCAATCATGTACATGGGTTTGATTAATTGCTGGCAGCATTAGGTAAAAGTTGTTATGCGGGAATATGACATTGCCATTGATATTGGATATTATTCATGTGAGAAAAATTGATTTTTCAGATGTGATAGCTTTTAAACGGTGATTAAGGGGTTTCCTCGCTGGGCTCATGCATTGTCTTCCTCAGAGATAGAAATGGGCATGTCAAGAAATAATGAGTTTTGATTAATGAAAATGAAATCTGTGATCAAACAGCGCACACAATTTCGAGTTTGTCAAGTCTCACGCCTGATAAGCTGCGTGATGAGATTATGGACAAAAGTGTATACACGACTCTGCCTCCCAGCTGTTTTATTTACATTTTTATTTAGATTGAAATGGTAAAATTCTTTTTTCGTGTATCAGAGATCGCACTTTTAGAAACTTTAAAAATACTTTGAAATCCTGTAATCATTTTATTGATGAGGTGAGAGACCAGTGGAGAGAAACCATTGTTAACTCAGATCCGTCGTGATTTACATGTACAGTGGGAAACCTGACAGTTTCTCAACTGTCAGTGAGTAACTTTGACTTTCCGATCACATCTTTTGTTGGCTAGTTTCTATGCAGCAATTTACGATGACTAGCAACAAGAGTGTTATACAATTTATAGTCCAAGATATAATTTGCAATCATATGAATTGTGAATGGGATAGCGTAGCAGGAGCTAGGCGCGAGCCAGGGATGGCTTCATGTGTTACTCAACCTGTTATACTGTAGCTGCATTAAGCAATCCCTATTGGAAACTACTGTCAAAATAGTCAGTTACACTTGAAATAAGTCTTCTAGAGCAGTTGATTCTGGTAGGAACAAGGTGAGGTGACTGGGACTGCCTTTATACGGTCATTGTACACGAGTCTGTTCAAAATGACATTTCTAATGACAATGTCAATAAAGCAGAGGTACCTTAAACATTAAAAGTCAAGTTATTTGACTCTCCTGTACTCTCCTTACATGTTCCTTCATCAGACTCCTTCATAAGTAATGAAAGTACAAGGAGAACTATACTAATTTCATACCCAAATATGTACTTATATTTGTAAAAACGACTGCAGTAATATTGATGGTAGTAAACATTTGTATTTATTCTATAATGTAACAAGTTGGGAAACCATATGCGCCTGTAAATATAAAAGACAAATTATCAATTATAAATACGAATCACGGAATACAAATAGTTTGTCAACCCGCAATGTCAATATACGATATGTAGAATTTTAATGCCCAACATGATTGCAAGTTACACTCATTTATGATTTTTGAACACAACAGAATCGTGCAGAGCTTACGCGAATTCTCGTTACACGTGATTAAAAAGCATGTAAATTTCGTTTTATTGATAAGAGTTGCTTGTCGAATCTACGGATGATTCCACTGAATAGAGACCAAACTAGTACTATTTATTCACAACGCGACACGATATAGAATAAATAAATAATTGGTTGAAATCATATTAAAATTGCGTATGTTTTATAACTTCCATAACCTAAACAAAGAACGTTTTAATATTTCGATTATTAAAAATGAAGTTCACAGTATTTGTGGTGGCGAAAGCCCGATGCTATTCTAAAGGTTCCGAAAGTACATATTTATAAATCTATATATTTGGAAAATCGTATTTAAAGAAAATTCTAGTGGAAAATTAACCAATCATAGATAGAATGTTCCGACCATTCAAAAAATTATTGTAGTTCAAGGATATTAAAATTTCATTTTCTTCGCTGCAGGCTGGGGAGCGGGCATAAATCCAAGTCCCCCGAAAGGTTTAGCAGTAGCTGAAGAACTAGATGCATTAGCTTTCTTCTTCGAAGCAGTAGATTTTCTAGGGGTAGATGCGGGGGACTTTCTCTTCGCTTTAGCTCCAGCAGTTGATTTCCTTCCAAATTTATAAAAGCCTCGGCTCGGCTTCTTAGCGCCCTTACGTTTTCCAAAGTACTTTGAACCCCCAGGTTTGGCAGTTGATATCCAACCATCTTGTTCGTCGTCTGGTCTCCACTCCTCAGTGGCAGTACTCGGGGCTGCAGTTTTCCCTTTAGATGTCGATGGGGTCGCCACTGTTCCATTCTTTATTTGCTTCTCCGTTGCTTCTGCCAGGAGAAGAAATTTATCTGCTGCATATTTCACTGTAATATTTAGAAGCTGCGTCCCGAATTTATCCAAATTAGCCTTTGTAACCCCAGGAATTTGTAACATTTGTTCAGGAGTTTCTGGAAGCTCAACGGACATGGCTCGAAGAGTCTTAATAGTATAAAATAAAAGCATAGTTAAAAACCTTCCATTGTCTAAATCAAAAAAGAAATGTCTAACCTTACTACTAATACAGTAACTTTAATACCTGCACACTCATGACTGCGGCAAAAGTACAACCAAGTCCTTCAGAAATCGACCGACATTCTTGAATTAATTCCCTGAAACAACGCTGTTGCAATAATCCTATCTGGCCTTCCAAAGTAGTATCCAAATTGCCAGAGTTGGCAACTTGCTCCTCAATAGTTGCCTTGCCGACTTCCGCAATAGGAAACATTACCTTTAATTTACCGTTCATAACGTCTGCACCTTTAGGGCCAACCCGGGCATAGGATAGAGCGATATCATCTTTGGTCACTATCAGCTCTTCCTGTACATATTTAAAATATTTTGTATCAGATATGGGAACTTAGTCATACAGCAAAACATAGCAGCTTACAATTCAAACTCACTCTTAAAATATCGTCAATCACTAGTTTCCTTAAAAGTCTCTCGGTATCGGATCGACTCCAGGATTTTCCTCGTCCATGTAGTCGAACTTTGTCATGTTCTGCAATCATAAGCATAATTATTTGCTACATATGTATTCAGAAAGTGCCGATAATTAAATATTCCTCCTTAGAGAAGGTACTCCGGATCCGAATTAATGAGTTGGTAGAAACAGCCTCTTCAGAAGAGGGTATAATTAATTACGCATCAGTGTAATTTCAGGTAAATATTTGCACTAAAATAATACTAAGTTGATAACATACGATTGTCCTTAATCTTCTTATGTTCCAATCCTTTAAAAATATTTGCGAAATGCAAAATGGTAAAGTTGCCGTTTCTAGAACGCCCATGTGAAAGATGTTTCACAGTGTCAACAATTGCTTTACAATCTTCTGTAACATCAACTGATTTGTACTTGGTCTACAACAAAAAACAATTAATTATATCAAATATGCTATGAACACAAAATACATACACATACATATATGTACACGTTTAAATATCAGTAAACGGCATTATTGAATTTATAGGCAACATACCTCTACCGCACAATTGTCGCACATGCTTTCTCGATGAGTCTTGCAGAAATCATCACCGAATACTTGTCCAAAATATTCTAATTGTTGAGCTCGGCGACAGTCAGTTTTATTCTCACAATAGGCAATCATCTGGTTTAAGTTCTCCATGTGAACCTTCATCGCTTGAGGACTGCCGTTCCTATCCACTATAAACGCATAATTCGATTCGAAAAGTCACTACTTAGGTATAAATGAACTATCTTTAAATGTTGAATGCGTATGCTTATATTTCATCTATAACCATTAATTTTACAGATGATATAAAATATAACGTACTCATCATTAACCGCTTGATCCTTACAACATCTTGGTACGAGTAAAACAATATACAGTACGCAGGATCTCCATCTCGGCCCGCGCGGCCTGACTCTTGATAATAACCTTCAATACTTTTGGGCATTGAGTAGTGGACCACAAAGCGGACATCAGGTTTATCGATCCCCATACCGAAAGCAATAGTAGCACATACTATCTAATCATCCAAAACACATTAATGAATGGAATAACAACTTGGATTTATTCAATAGACAACCCTTAACACACAGTTTTGCGCTACAAGCACTGAATACACGATTAAACTTACTTTCACTCTATCGTTTAGCCAATGATTCTGAGCTTCTGCCCTCTTGGAATCCGAAAGCCCAGCATGGTAACTGATGGCCTAGAATTTGACGTCAAAGAATGTTTGATTGTTTTAAATAAGATAAACAATGAGGTACGCGAAGACTTACACTGATTCGCTGTCTTTTTAAATTGTCTGCAACAGTATCACAGTCATTCCTAGAAAGGCAGTAGACAATCCCGGATTGTCCCTTTAGTCTTGGAGTATTTAAAATTTCAACAAGGTCATCAAACGCTTTTGCTCCCTTGGTTCCTTTCTTTGTTCTCACTTCATACTTCAAATTAGGACGATTAAATGAAGAAAGGAACCACTTGCAATCACGAATGCCGAGTTGATTTAAGATGTCTTGTCGAACACGAGGAGTAGCTGTTGCAGTCAATGCCATGCACGGAGTTCGAGGATATTTTTGTTTCATTACACCTAGTTTAGTATAATCTGGGCGGAAGTCATGGCCCCACTGAGAAACACAGTGAGCTTCGTCGATAACAAATCTAGCTAATAGGTGGTTGCTGTAAAGGGAACTAAAGACATCCATTAGTCTTCCGGACGCTGATATTTTTTCAGGAGTAACGTATAAAAGCTTGAGATCTAAAATCACGAGTACACCAATGAAAAAGGAATTTCAAATTCAGTATAAATAAATAATACCACGACAAAGTTATTGACTTACCAGGAGGATTCATTGCTAGCTTCCGATAAATTTCATTTATCTCATTTAAACTGATATCACCGGAAAGAGCATCAGCTTTAATCTATTAGAACAAAAAAGATAAGAGCATACACTAAGTGCTGCAAAGAATATAGTTTCAAGGTAAAAATATAGATGTTTTCAAAAAACAAGACGGGAACTTACATCAAGAGATTTCAGACGCTGAACTTGGTCCAAAATAAGAGCTTTTAAAGGCGAAACCACAATGGTTACTCCGGGACATAGCATTGCTGTTAGCTGATAGCATAAAGACTTCCCCCCGCCAGTAGGCATCAAAACAAAACAATCGTGACCAAGCATTGCGGCATTAACTGTTTGTAACTGGTTGGGACGAAAAGAACGCAATCCAAATTTACTTTTGAAGACCTAAACAAGAAAAATTAACGTAGTTAGCTTCCTTTGCTTCTAAACTATCCCACATAATTATTTTTGCTTGTAGTAAAGTAGCCATACCGTCATCATTGGCTTGCAATGAGGAAAATTTGTCCTATCGAATTCTCCTGTTATACCGTCATTCTTAACATTTCCTCTAAAATCGCCGATGTCAGGATTGTTGGATTTATTTGTCAAGGCTTTTTTTGGAGATGGAGTTTTCTGGCGAAGCTTCAGTGGTGACTTCTTAGGTGAAAGTGATGAATAATTAGATAACTTAGAGGTAGAACATCCATATGAACCAGAGAAGCTATTTTCATATGCCTCATAGTCATTGTTACTGCTATACGACTGGTGCTTATTCCAAAATTCTTTGTGGCTTGTTTGTTCATTTTGAGGAGTACTTTTAGAGTCAAGATTACTATATGAACTATTATTGACTGAAGAATCCGAAGATAAATCCACTGTATCGTTTCCATATTCACTGAGAACAGATTCGTCGAAGTTGATATTAAAATTAGATGCAATCACGGGAGTTGCAGCAAGTTGTGGCTTGTAATTATTGGAGTTGAATGAAGTCGAATAACTGTCAGCAGGGAAATTATCATTGTCACTGTAAGCTCCATAATCCTCATCATTTACAGGAGTCTTAGGCTTCACAAAATTATTAAAAGTTGACTGAGATGAGCCTTTATACTTAAAAGAAGGAGTGGTTGTTGGTTTGGAATCAATGATATCAGAATCGAAGTTATCCGGCAAGTTCAACGTGAAACTTGACTTTATTGCAGGTGTAGAAGCCATTTTATTTTTCAAACTAATTGAGCTAGATGAATAACTGGAACCTGCGGATGACTGTGTAGTCAATTCCGGAGTCAGAGGTCGTTCCAATGGTATATCTTTAGCCATGTCCAGAAACTCATAAACCATTTTTAATTTAGATTCAGATATTTGAAGGTTACTAGCAAGGCTACACTGATCCACAGCCGCGCGAAGCATTTGCACGGTCTTGTGAATTAATTCAGGCGCTATTTCGGTGACCATCACCTACCAAAAGAGTAATTAATATAGCAAATTGCCGACGAAAGTTAATTTTTTTCCTGTATTACTAAAAATATTATGCAGACATTATACAACTATAAACTAGAGAATATTACAAATGCACTCACCCCTTCCTGTAATTTGTTCTGTATATCTTCAACCCATCTATCATTTCCCTGTGAAGAACCATCTTTACTTTCCTGCTTAACTTTAGTTTTGGTTCTTGAAGGGGAGGAATCAGGACTGCTTTCAAGGACAAATTTTTTCCGACATTTATTATTTAGAATTCTCTTCCGGCGTTTACGATCTTCCCCGGACGACTCACTGGAATCCGTATCTATTGATTTAATTGCTTCGTAATCTTCAATGGCCACTGCAACCGCAGGAGGGATATTCAGGATAGCATCTAAATCCTTCTTAAAATCATCATCCGAGTTAATTTTAACACAAGAGTTACTAAATTCACACAATTCTGTGTCCTCATCAGATTTTCTTCCCTTCGGAACAGACTCAACAATTTCCGTGTCATCCAGCGGTTCTACCTTTACTTTTGGAGGAGGAGATTCTGGTTTTTCAAAATCTGTCAGGTCCAAGTCCAAAGTTAATTTAAAATTGCTGACTACTGGAGGAAGCTTCTCTTGAATTTTTGGGGTCCGCAGGCCAGCATAGGTTTGAGAGGAAGGCTCGGAGGGTGTCGAAGTGTCAAGCATTGACGGCGATGAGGAATCCTGTGTCTCAGCTTCTTTCTCATCCTTTCCGGATGCTTCGTCATCAGATGCGGAAAATAAATCATCAGAGCTGCCCGACCCATCGTTAATCTTGGGCTGCTGACTCTTCCTATTGTACGTTATAAATGTCCTCCGACTGGTCCCTTGATTCAACCCCTGTGTTTGACCCGCTGGTTGGGACTTTGACAATGCAGCAGCTTTCCGGGCCAAACTACCCCTCCTGGACAACATTTTGCCCCAACTTCACTAAAATAACACAAAATTCCGTAACTTCCAATACCGTAGTAAAATTCTTACTCCGTAAGTCACTCCAGTAGTAAAAACTTCAAAACCGTCCATTTATCCAGTCCTTAACACACTGATCCGGTCATTTTTCACACGAAGCTTGAATGAAATATAAATGCTCGTCACAATCCAAATAATTACAATCCAAATTCTCAACAAGGCTATTGTTTAAATAAATTATTTTAACTTAAATTCTGTAATAATTTCAGTAAAATTACATTAAACTTGTAATAATCTAAATTTTATTTCTTGAACACTTCAAAAACACGAAAGACCCTTGGTGGAGTCCCGAAGCTCAAAATCGTGACCTATATGTAAATATGAAGTATTAATTTGGGTACAATTCAATCAGTTACAAATTATTTCTTTTATAGTCTCATCACAGAGCTCACGTCAAAAACACGATTAAATTTCACAAGTTGCAATATTAAATTCTGAAATATTCCAAAATAGGACAAATTAAAGTTTAGCAAAATCAGAACCTCCAATGTTAACACAGGAGTATTCAACTGCAGTAGTGATAGCATATGCACTTCCTGAAGATAAAATTGTTAAACGAATCTTGCAGACACTTTCCCGCGGTTTCTCTTTATTACACTGAAAGGGCAAATATGTACGCCTATCCTACAACACTCATTTATTTACTTTCCTCATTACCACTGATATACAGCTGTTTCAGATCCTTTTTCTCCCTCTCCTAGCCCACTAAGAGAGTAACTCTTAAAATATTTGATTCCCCCAGTTTGTAGGAAATTCTTTTCCAGATTTTATAAAATTTGTTTCATTGCCCTAGGTCAATATTTGAGGTCACAGGGGTCATGGACATGAACCAAAGTCAGAATTTTTCAGGATGTTGAATGCAGCGATAATTGTTTATTCGAATAGATTTTTTTTTCTCGAATAGATTTTGACGTTACTTTGTCGGGAATTATTTGGTCTCATTGGGGAGCATCACACAGGTCACTAAGTTGAACATTGTGGGAATGACCCGTAAGAACAGAGAGCAAGGTTGGGGAAATGTAGATTCAGGAGTGAAAGGTGGAAAGATGTGAGGAAAAAGTATTTCTGATCCTGCAATTTTTTTATGTGGCCTGATGTTTATAAAAATATTTCAGAATGCAGTTATTTTAGGAAATTTAGGGGCATTCGTTTTTGATGAAAATCATCGTCCGAAGTTAAAAATTACGGTTTCAGGACCTAAGAATGTGAGGCAACGTTAATGGATTGTTTTAAGGACTTCCAATAAAATAAATATTTTTTATTTGATTCAATCTTGCTTAAAATTATAGGCCTTGATACTCCAATGCTTGACATAGGAAGATGATATTGGATTCAATTGAGCAACATGAAATTGCTACAATCACAATTCTGAAATATTTTTAGGAACGTCAATTTGATCATGAAATCATGGACATCACAAATTTCCAAGATAAGAAATTATTTTTCCCGCACATCTCTGTTACTTTCTCTACCGGGCGCTAAATTTTGTTGACCTTGCTCTCTGTTCTTATAGGTCAAGGGTAATGACCATAATTCTCAACTTAGAGACCTGTGTGATAGCTGCTCACAGAACCCAAATAATTTCCGACTAAGTAGCGTCAAAACATATTTGAGAAAATATTCTATGTGGAAATAATCAATATTGATAATTCAAAATCCGTAAAAAAATTCCGACTTTGGATCATGTCAGTGGCCTATGTGACCGTAAAACTTGATCCAGGTTAATAAAACAATTTTGTGGAATCTGGAAATACAATTTTCTTATTATCTATATATTTAATATTTATCTATAGAATTTTAAAGTAAAAATTCAGTAAATTCACATATTTGCAGTTTTGATGAGAAAGTAAGCTTTCTCTTGTTATAAAATAAACAGTAAGAGGCTTCCAGCTTGAAGCTGCCAGGTCAGGAGCCAATGAAGAACTTGTGTACGACAACATTAAATTTATTACCGAAAACCTTTTGTTTGCACTGGAGATAAAACTAAAGGAATCCACATAAAGGGATGGAGTGTACTCAAACATTATTGAGGCATGTGCAGACAATGGGTTATATTTATCAAGGTATAGTAGGCAATATTTCTTAGGCACGCTTGGTATGAGATGTGAACGCGGGCAGACATTCGTATTTCCCATTACTGTCGAAATATCTCTATCTAGCGGTAAGTGGTCTGATGCATAAATTGATGTTTGTTTGGATTTGGGGATCCTTGAAAAAATATCTACCAGATCTACTGACAATGAACTCAAGTAAGTACCTCCAAGAGATGCTGCATGAGTACTCAACAATTGAGTGTAACACCTATAAATAGGAGTTTTTTTAAGATATTACTGTTTCATGGCTCACGGTCACGGTATGCAGAATATGGAATGCTTTCGTTGAAAAGAAATGTTATCGTAGAGTTGAGATTGTCTTTCATTGTTTCAAAACATTGGGAAATGCAATACAGAATATGAATTTATTGTTTGCCCTCAAATATGTTTCTCGTTGAAAATTGATAAAAAGTAGAAACGGTTAATATAGTATGTTGTCATGAGTATAAATAAATCGTAAAAAATTACGGTTAAATTATATCAGGGTGCTGGGAATTGGAATTGAATATAACGGACATCATACTCAGCAGCAAATGATAAAGTAAACTGTCATGTTCTTCAGAAATTTCCCAGAGTCCAAAAATCGAGATATGGTAGCAACACGTTCATTGATTAAGCATAGCTTCAATCTCTCGGATCTGAAACATATAAAATAAATATTGTAAACCAGGCGCCAACAGCAGCAACAAAGCAAGCGGTAGGACTTTTTTTGAAGCTCTAATCTTGATAAAAATTAACATAATTTTGTTGATTGAACTATAAAATTACACGGGGTAATAATTCACATACCTGTCTCTCTTTGTCCTTCTGCTCATTAACAATCTGTTTAAGTACAGATTCGAGCCTATTGCGTAAAGCGACATTGTCCATAGAGGACAATTCAGTTTCACGATTTTGTCGCCTTGCACTTATTTCTGTAAGCTGATTCCGCAAGTCATTCAGCTGGGATTGTAAATCATCTGAAACAGAGTGGATTCGATTAGCATTATAATCAGTGCGTACAATTACAGGAAGTCTTACCCTTAGACATTGACGATAATCCAGATGAACTTCCAGGACGACTAGCTGGCCCTCCTTTGTGGGATTTTTCTGGTGACTTGCCATGAGTCGAACTAGTAGGAGTAGATGGAATTGGAGAATCAACGGAACTTCCAGGACTGGGAGAAACGAAGAGATCTTTGAAAGATGTAGCGAAAGACTTGTTTCCATCACTTTGCATCTAAAATAAGACAAGAAATCAGAATTAATACACCTGCAAAACAAGCAATTCAACTATTTCACTTTTTAAATACTGTAATCATTTAAAAAAAAGTAGGAACCTGTGAGGACGATGTCATTGAATCTGACTGCCGACTCTGACTGTCGTCGTCCATTGACAAACGGCTTTCATCATCTAATTCACCCCCTTGGATTATGTCCTCATCATCAGCTTCGGAGTCGCTGACATCCTCGCCGAAGATATGCTCAGCGTTAATTAATGTATCTGTTCAATGAATATTATTTTTCTTTACATCAGCAACTCGGAAATGCAAAAATGGAGTAGCAAAACATTGGGAAAACTTACCTAAACTACCTTCCAATCTGTCTTCAGCTGGACCAGGGTTTTCATTCGTTTGAGAACCTTGCATAAGAACTGAATCTTTACTTGGACCACCCCCTTCACGTACTTTGTCATCCTGCTCATCATCAATAACTTCCCAGCGAATATGCCCAGCTTCGTAGTCAGCTCGAAGCAATCTTCGGACTTCCTTTTCAATTTCAGGTTGATCAGAATATTGCTGTAACAAAATCCCCCAATAATTAAATTCCGAACGTAAAGATTTTGAATGGTATTTTACATTTCAACCAAATATTATTACTTTCTTCCTCAGGGTTTTCCGAAATCTCCTCTTGCGCACACTTTTAAGTGGAGCAGTGATTCCATGAGGATACAGAAATCTTTTATCAACTTTAAAGCTATTGCTCTTCTTCTGTGGTTTTGGTTCTTCTTCAGGCTCCTCTTCTTCCATACATTTAAGTATCTATGCAGAGCAAAGATATCAAAAAGCACACACGATTAGAGCGGAGATATTATAATTAAAAGATAGATATAATTATATATAAAACAATACACATTGAATTTCATCATTTGAAAACATGTTTTCATCCGAACCTGACAAATATCCGCCGTTTTATACATGTTCCTGTTGTCAATGGTTTTGTGAGATTCCATGACGCAAGGAAGATCAACCAGCTAAAGATCACACAATACATATCCTGTTAAGGTATTACTATATAATGCAACCCAACAACCATATCATTCCTATTACTATTACTTTTATATTCCATTACTATTATGTACTATCTCTGACTCATCACCTTAGCTGGAAAAACGTGATGATCAAAATAAAACGTTCCACGACGTAGGTCATTATCAAGTTTCAGCCGAAGCCGATCCTTCAAGTTAAGATTTCCATTTCTAATAACCTCCCGCAATTCTTCCGCTGGACCCTGTAACATATGCATCACAAATATATTCTCCGACAACAACTTCAATAATTTATGCACCAAAATTTTCCACAATCAACGTCCTACATTATTTCCCCTACCTCAGGCAACCGCAGTATAAACTGACTCTCAAGTTCCACTCCGTCTCTGTCCTGAGACGACATCTTGACCCCTTTCTGTGACAGTTCCGATTTATTCACCCTGTGCTCCCCAGGCCCGTTGAGTATTAATATTCCTTCTCGATCGGACCGGAGTTCTCAATTAAACTACTGCAATAACAAATCCAAATCCTACCAACCTATCGACCTTCAACTGTCCACCAGCTTTCACAATCAGTTAGACATCCAATAATTCCATTCCACCACGTCCGCACTCTGTTTGAACAATACAATAAAATAGTTCCGTCAATCAACCGTCAACCTTAAGAATATTTTATATTAATTACTTACTCCCATTAATATAATTTAAAATTACAGCACACTAGTAATTGCGGTGAAGCATTCCTTTTTTCTTGTCTATTAAACTTCCGTTTATTAAACTTTTTTTAATCTGAGAAGACAAAATGTCATCATTAATAAGTAACGGTAACTGGTACGCAGTCAGAATCATATAGCAGGGCTGAAACAAACTAAAAGAAATCAACGATTCGGAATCAAATAAAATTCCCATGAAAAACTTAGAAAAACTAAAATCATAAATGACTAATGACAACAATACTTGGGTAATACACGAACACAAATAAACAAAAATTAGGGAATATACGAAACAAACAAAAATAAGCAGAAATTAGGGAATATACGAAACAAACAAAAATAAGCAGAAATTAGGGAATACACAAACACTAATAAACAAAAATTAGAGAATACACGAAACGAACAAAAATAATCCGAAATTAGGGAATACACAAATAAAAATAAACAAAAATTAGGGAATACACGAAACGAACAAAAATAATCCGAAATTAGGGAATACACGAAACGAACAAAAATAAGTAGAAATTAGGGAATACACGAAACGAACAAAAATAAGTAGAAATTAGGGAATACACAAACAAAACTAAAACAAAAATTAGGGAATACACGAACAAAGATAAAACAAAAATTAGGGAATATACAAACAAAAATAAAACAAAAATTAGGGAATACACAAAAAAAATAACAACAATTACGTATTAGCACGAATACAAACAAATACAATAACAAATTACAATTAATGGGCCAAACAAAAATTCACCTACCTCCTGCTTCTCTGTTAACACTTTTTTTAAATTAATAAATACAATAATTCTGAAATACTTTCAATAATCCCTTCGTTATATAGATCGAGAGCGTATACGTTTATGTTTGGGATCAAAATGTTCAAATAATACAGGAGCAATTATTTCACAGGGAAAGATTCCTCAGGTCTAATAACATGGGTTATGTATATTTTAGTACAACATACAACTACACGTATGTACATACGTGCACATTCCAATATTCCAGCAGAGGTGTATGTTCAAAACGGCCGGGAAGGTTAAGTCAATGTTGAGCATGCTATTTGCTCTTCAGAGGCGCGTTCGTTCTAATCAAGCGGTGATTTTGTTCAGTGTATAGCAAAAGCATAGGAGAGACAAAAAGCAAGGAGGAAATTACAAGTGAATAAGGTGTTGTTGTTTCGTGCAAAATGCAAAGTGTTTTATCATGGGAACAATGAAATGTTGAATATTTCAAAAGTTTCAAATGACTTAAAAGTGTAAAAATAAAGAATTATGGAGCACCATCTCAGTGTTTTACCCACGTTGGTGGATCCCACGGTGAAAGATGATGCCAAGGTGAAAACAGCTCAAGACATCAATGAGAACTTTGAGGTACGTTCGAAATTATTTGACAGGACTTGTAGAATGATTTGTATTAAATAGTTTAGTTATTTTAGTATAATAAAATATTTGGAATAATAATTGAACTAATTTGAACATACTTTGTGACGGATAAATTCCAGACAATTTTGGCATCACCCTATTACCATCAATTCGTCGAAAATGGAGTTCCACTGTTTCTTAAATACCTGCAGGAAGGAGAGCCGCAGTTTGTTGCAGAGTTTGCCTCGCAGGTGAGCAGTAGTTTTTAGAAAATAAATAAGGAATGTTGGGATTTATTATTATTATTATTTTATTATGACTTTTTTAAATTTTTGATGCGGAAATGATATGTGGATTTTGTGGGTGTGGGGTAGCAAGCAAGAAAGTCTGTTTTGGAGATCCTTCATCGATTGCCTCCTACGGATGTCCTGAGACCTTATGTGAAGCAGATTCTGAACACTACTTTTAAATTGATTGAGATTGACAATGAAGAAAATGTTGTCATTTGCTTGCGGATTATCATTGAATTGCACAAGCAGTATCGGCCCCCGTTCTCCCCGGATGTGCAGCAGTTTTTGCTATTTGTCAAGAAGGTTTATACGGACTTGAAGAGTCATATGGAGAAAATTTTTGAGCCGAAGATCCCTATTAAGATAAAGGATATTAATGATATAAATGTGAGCTCAACTTTGGATGAGATTTATTCTGCAACGAGCTTCCAGAGTGATAAAAAAGCCCCTGATGGTAGCATAATTTCGGTAAGTATTTGGAGGGTTATTTATGTATTTGTCGGGAGTATAGGAAATCCAGGAGGAATCTGGTTTGGAAATGACAGTAAATTGGTATTTACAGTATAATGTGCTGCCGAAGTCAAGCAATTCTTTGAAGGTACTGCAGGAATTACCCATCATAGTAGTTCTGATGTATCAGATATACAAAAGTAATGTTCACCAGGAGGTTGCTGAGTTTATTCCTATCGTGATGAATACAATTACCCTTCAACCAAGTGATCAGCAAAGGTATGAGCTTCTTTAGCCTTTTTTTTGTTGTTCTTGAAATAATTTTCTAATAATTGTGACTTCTAATTAGGTCTAGTCCAAATTTTAACAAGGAAGTTTTGGTTGAATTTATGGGAGCCCAAGTGAAGACATTGTCATTTCTTGCTTATATAATCAAACTTTATCAAGATTTGGTTGTTCAGCATAGTGATTTGTTAGTGCAAGGACTCATCAATCTACTGAATTTGTGTCCAATGGAGGTAGCTTCCCTTCGTAGAGAACTATTCATTGCAGCGAGACACATTATGGCAACCGAACTCCGTTTTAGTAAGATATAAACATACACTCTGGATAAATTGTATTCAAAATGAGTTTGAATTTCTCCAAATCTGACGGCTTTTAATTATAAAAAATTGTATTATAGAATTCGTACCACATATGGAAGAACTTTTCAACGAGGATGTCCTGCTGGGAAGAGGATGGACGGTGAACGAGACTATGAGGCCTTTGGCGTACAGCACCTTAGCTGACTTGGTTCATCACGTTAGACAACATTTAAGCTTGCCGGAACTAAACAGGGCGGTCATGTTTTTTGCATGTCATGTACATGATGACAGCTTACCACTTAGGTGTGTGCCTAACATAGTACAATTAAAGTTGTTGTAATTACAAAAGTCCACTGTTTCATTCCTTAATTTTTATGTATGTAGCATTCAAACTATGTCCTGCAAGCTAATTTTCAATTTGGTGGAGAGTATCCGCTTAAAAACCGAAGCTGATGGAGGAAACGGGCGCGATATATTGATGAGAATGTTAGAAGTTTTGGTACTGAAGTTTCGTGTGTTTGCTGAAGTTCATGTTCCGTACTTTCTAGACAGATAGTAAGTTAATGCAAATCGCAAATACTCATTGCTTTAGTATATTTTTTATGATGTTCCCGTGATTTGAGACAATTTTCCTCGCAGTGGAACCTTAGCGGTAACTCAACCAATATCTGCTGCCCAAAAGAAGCTTGAGCAGAAAGCCTTGAAGGATACCCCAGATGACGATGTATTTACCAAAAGTGATCTGGATGGAGTAAAGGAAGAACCTAAGCGATTTGGCTCCAGTCCTATTGCCTCGTTGAATACCTATTCTTTCACAGAATGTCGAACGTTGATTAAAACAGTCGTGTGCGCTATTAAAACAATTTCATGGGGCATAGCTTCATGCAAGGTATTATCAGTTACGACATCAATACTGCCATATTTTCAGAGTTGTTCACAATGTTATTGAAACATTTTAGGGTCCTGGTTCTGAGACAACCCCAGCTTCACAATCTACATACAAGCAGTTTCTTCCGAAAGAAACCGAAATTTATTTAAAGCTTATGCGGTGGGGGTTGAAATCAGTTGACATTTATTCTGTTAATGGACCAACTACCACGACTGCCACTACTTCCACAGCGACACCTCCAACTAGGCAAGTAAGCCAAGGTGTGCGATCTAAAGAGGAAAAGGAAGTGTTGGAGCACTTTGCCGGATCTGTGAGTTTGCGATTGCGTTTATGAATTTATCCAAGGAAGTATGAGTATAATATTTTGAATACAATATAAAAAAAGGCTTTTCTTTTGCAGTTCACGCTTTTAAATACTTATACATTTCGGGAAATTTTTACCGTGACGATTGACTTCATGGTGGAAAGAATTTATGAAAACAGCGCATTGCAAGTCGTAGCCAACAATTTACTTGCCAATCCATCTACTTCTGCAATATTTGCTACAATTTTGGTAGAGTATTTGCTGAATAAAATGCCTGAGATGGGCGAAGACGTGGAAAAGAGTAATCTATACTTACGTCTCTTTAAGTTAGTATTCGGATCCGTTAGTCTGTTTCCTGCTGAAAATGAGCAAATGCTCCGTCCACACCTTCGGGATATTGTTAATAGGTGAGCCCATTGCACTTTTCTAGCAGTTTATAATTTCAGTTCATATCTTCATATATCTGCATGTGTCGTTTAAACTCATAATATATCATTAATGCTCATTTTTTAAACTTACTGTAGATCGATGGAGCTAGCTCTCAACGCGAAGGATCCGTACAACTATTTTTTACTTCTTCGGGCGTTGTTTCGATCCATTGGGGGTGGAAGTCATGATCTGTTATATCAAGAGTTTTTACCACTTTTACCTAGTTTATTGCAAGGTGCGTTTTTCATTCCTTCCCGTCAATACATTTTGTTATTTTATTTTTCTTGTCCTAACAATATATATTTAAACCTTTCCAGGTTTAAATAATTTACAATCTGGCCTTCATAAACAACATATGAAGGATTTGTTTGTTGAGCTGTGCTTGACGGTTCCTGTAAGACTGAGTAGCTTGTTGCCATACTTGCCGATGTTAATGGACCCTTTGGTTTCTGCTCTGAATGGTTCCCCAACTCTTGTAAGTCAAGGTTTACGAACCCTGGAACTGTGTGTAGACAATCTGCAACCAGAGTTTCTTTACGAACATATACAACCGGTCAGAGCGGATTTAATGCAAGCACTATGGCGTACACTTAGAACATCAGCAGATCCGACAGCCACTGTAGCTTTCAGGTTCGTACTTTGCTGTTTTGTCAAGAACAAAATTTGTGTCGGGATTAGTGCTTCCCTGTTCATGTTTATTGGTGCATACATGTTACGTGGAATCTTCGATTTTCAGAATACTGGGAAAATTTGGTGGTAGTAATCGTAAAATGTTGGTTGAGCCTCAGAAACTTGAACATGGGGACAAGAATGTGATCGGACCATGCGCTCAACTGGTTTTTCCAGACCATAAAATGCCCGTTCTATTACCTTTCGAAAAAGCTGTGGAATGTGCCGTTAATTTGTTGAAGCCCAGTGTAACTGCAGATATTCATTACAAGAAGAACGCCTGGCAATTGCTAAAATTGTATCTCATGGCTGGTGTAAATTTTGAAGGAGATCGGTTTGCAATCAACAAGATTACCCTGGATAGGGCCAATTGTGAATCAGAAATTGTTCACATACCCAATATAAACAATATGGCAATTTATCGGTATTTGGATGAAAGAAATCGACAAACTTTTGCTGCAGCAATCACTGGAATGCTGTTTGCAACGAATGTGAAAGAGATTCGGAAGGATGTTTATGGATTCATTGTACCTTTCCTGAGACATCTATCAATGGTAGCTTGTGCAATGCAAGTTGGCCCTCATGCAGGGAAATACACTACCGGAATGGATCCTTACGTTTTCTTCGACGGCATTGCACAAGTACTTGCAAGCGAGGAAAAGGAAATGAAGAGACCGGCCTTGTTCGCTCTAGCTGTAATCATGAACTGTGCCATTAATATTGTGGGATCAAAGGAAAGGGTGAGGCTGGAAAAACATTACTTTAAGAACTAAACTTCTTAAGAACTCCTTTAGTTTTTATAATGTTTTAAATAATTTGTATCGGCTTTTTCAGGCATGCTTTTTACCTATGGTGGAGTTGATAACTGAGAAAATGTGTGCACTATGCTATGAGAGAGCATGGTACGCTAAAATGGGTGGGTGTGAGGCAATCGGATACTTTCTTGAAAAGATGTCCACAAAATGGATTTTCACACATCAATATGTCATTATAAAGGCAATGTTTTTCGTATTGACTGATCTAACCGGAGAAGTGTCTAGTGGAGCCGTTGATAAAGCCAAAGAAAATGTTGATCAAGTTTTGCGGATATGTGCTTTGAATCGTGACCCATCTGTTGCAGCCCTTAGGCAGAAAGCTTTAACAGATTGTACTCTGGAATTTGTTAAGCAGCTAACAAGTCCTATAACCAATTTGCGTGACCAGAGTATGAAATGCCTAGAGCTGCTTGCTGAATTGGAAGAAAAATCACTCCACGATATAATCAAACCCCACCGGGATGTTTTAGCAGACACGGTTCCACCCAAGAAACATTTAATCAGGCATCAGTCAGTTCAGTCGCAATTAGGCTTGCTGAACGGGAATACTTTTTGTATGAACATTAGGCCTAAACTGTTTTCCGCTGATTTGAGCGTCCAGGAACATCGAATTTTTATTTCAGAACTTGTTGCTCTCTGTGAAGCGGATGATGCCGGACTATTGAAGTTACCTTGTTACAAAAATGTGACCAATTTAATTCCTGTTCGAATTGCCGTAATACGAGTTTTGGCTTGTGTTAATATAACTGGAGCTTTCAAGGATAAAATTGTTTCTATATTCATGAAAGCTCTCTGTAACTCCAATCACGAGTTACAAAAAGCCGCATTCGAGTCACTGAAAAAATTTGGAGAAGAAAATAAAATCGACATGGAGCCCGTAAGTATTTTTAAAATGTTTGCTGTGAGGTGGGTTTACCACACATATCTGTATAAATTAAAAGTGGTTGCAAAAGCTTTTTTATTCAATTTCAAGTGTACTTTGAACATCGTTTATATTAATTTTTCAGGTTCAGGCTGCTATACGACCTCTTTTGGGATCCTTAAGTCAAATGCGAACCATCTCGAGCCCAATTCTGTACCAAATATCATACCTGTATAAGCTATATCCTCAGATAGTATCAGAAAAGGTTTGGGAGCAACTGCTACAAATTTTAAGAAAAGTTTTAGAAATTGCTCTCGTTAATCACAGTAAAAATCCAGTTCGAAGTGGTGCCCATGATTTGAAACTCGCCGTACTCATCCTGTCCTTGTATCCTATGATAGAAACAGGAAGTGCTCGATTTGTTGAACCAATCTGCAAGCTAGTTCTTCAAGCTGAAAAAGCTTTACTCCTGTGTGAGGGGAACCCTCTTCGGGCACCGGTCATGAAATTCTTGAAACTACTACCCCAAGACTACTTGAAACTTGTTTTTTGTATGCCTTACATTACATCGCCTGAATGGAATAGATTTTTCCTGTACTTTTTAAACCATTCGGAAGGAGATACAATTAGGAAAACTTTGCTGTCAAACACTGGAAATTTATTGCATTGTTTGAAAATCAAGAAAAATCCTGTTCTTCCATTAATCACTGTTTCAACTACAGCGCAGAATACTACTGCAAACCTTGTTAACCACCCGATTTCTGCGGATGATCAAGTTGAAATACAGTATTTAGCAGTGTCTGCTTTGTCCATTCTTTGCAGTCATAAACCGGACTGGATTGTGACTGGGGCTGGAACTTTGGAAATCATCGAGATTCTCAAAGATATCTGGGAAAGTTCAGACTATCAAGTTGTAAATGTGTCTGCAGGAGCTACTGGGGTGACTAATAGCTTAATTGGGGGAAAATTTAATGTTCAGACTTGGAATGAGCCATATATGGTTGTAAATATGCTTTTGATGTACTACAAAGGTCATGTTGATGAAGTGGATCTGCTATTTAAACTACTTCTAGCTTTTACCAGTAGAGCCGTTTCACAGTTTCAGGTGAGCATTTTATTTGTGAATATATCCACATGGTAAACAAAATAATTATAAAACGTTTATTAGCAAGTTTAAATTGGAATGATGCACAGTACAATATATACATATGTATATTTGCTTTTAGTTTTTAAGGGATTACTTGGAAAAAGAAGTTGCATCGTTTCCTATACCTTGGAAACGCAAAGTATTCTTCAGATTTGTCGAAAAGTTCCACGATAAAGAATATCCGGATGAGCTGAAAGCTAAAATAATGCAGTACGTAATCATACCATGTATGACCCATTGCTTCGAAAAAGGACAAGGGGACGAGCTAATAGGATCCAAACCAATGCCAGACACAGACAACCCAAACAATATCGTCAGTGTATTTTTAGAGCAGATAATTGACCCCGAGAACACAAGTTCCATGGCGGATTGCGTCAGAATCATGGTTTGTCAAGTGGGTTGTCTTTTGGTCGAACAAGCAGCACCACATATTCATGATGCTTCGAATAAAAAGCAGGGGTTGAAGTTGAGGCGGCTAATGACCTGGGCTTGGCCTTGCTTATTATCCAAAACTTGTGTGGATTCTAGTACAAAGTATTATGGACATCTGCTTTTAAGCCAAATCATTGCCAAATTTGCAATTCATAAAAGAATCGTCCTTCAAGTATTTCATAGTCTACTCAAAGCATCCGCTATAGATGCTAAAGGAGTGGTTAAACAAGCTCTTGAAATACTGACCCCCGCATTACCTTCACGGATGGAGGATGGGAATACAATGTTAATCCATTGGACAAAGAAAATTCTCGTTGAGGAGGGACATGCCTTAGCACAACTAATGCACATTCTTCAGTTAATTGTTCGACAGTGGAAAGTTTACTATCCCGTTCGTCACATGCTAATCAATCACATGGTTAATGCGATTCAGCGACTGAGTTTCACTGCTACGAGTACGTTTGAACATCGTAAGTTGGCTGTTGAATTAGCTGAGGTTATTATCAAATGGGACTTAGACCGAATTCGTGCTATGAGTGATGAACCACCCGAACCCAAGAGATTGCGAACTTCCAAAGGAGACCCCAAAAGTTTTGATAGACAACATACTGACTCTGTTACTAACTTCCTCCTTCGAATGGCATGTCAAGTCAATGAAGTAAATGGAACAGCAGGTTCTGCCTCGGATCTGCTGTCAAAGCGATGCGTTAGCTTAGTGAAAGTTGTACTCAAGAAGGAAATGTGGTTGAACTCAGAATTAAAACTCGGCTGGTTTGATAAGCTCTTCGCTTCTTTGGACTCAACGCAAGTCAACTACCCCAACATTTGTACTGCCCTGGAACTACTAACTTTTGTCATAGGATTGTTATCCAAGGAAGCAGTATTAGAGCACTTCAAAGGTCTACAAAAAGGCATCTCAGCGTGTATGAATAGTCAGAATACAAAAGTAATTCGAGCTACTCACAGTCTAATGACCAAATTATTTTCGATCTTCCCCACGGAATACCCTGGGGTTAATTCGACAGGAGTTGGGAAGCACGATGAATTGGAAACGCTATATACAAACGTTAGCAAAGTTATTTACGAGGGGCTGGTCAACTACGAAAAAATTCAAACTGCCAACCCATCTGCTCTACAGGGTTCCATAATGATGCTCAAAGCAGCTTGTACAAATAATCCCTGCTACATTGATCGACTTATAACTCCATTCACGAAGGTTCTGCTCAAAATTACCAGGGAACACCTTACCCCAGGAGGAACTGATGCTGCCTTGGGGACCGAACTACTAATCCTCAGTTTGGATTTAGTGAAAAATCGTGTGGGAGTTATGGGAGTAGACATGCGAAAAGGATTTATTGGAACAGTTCTGGTAGCCCTCATTGAGAAATCGACAGACCCTAAAGTTATGCAAGCCATCATTAAAATGCTGGACGAATGGATGAGGAATAAAAATCCCATTGTTATCAATCAAGGACCAAGCATAAGGGAGAAGTGTATATTACTTGTAAAAATGATGCAAAATGTTGAAAAGAGGTTCTCTCACGATCAGGAACTCCTGGCGATGTACTTGGAGCTCATTAATTTTATCTACCGGGATGAACATTTGAAAGGAACAGAACTAAATTCAAAACTAGAAGGAGCCTTTCTGGCTGGACTTCGATGTTCTCAAGCTCAAATTAGAAGTCAGTTCTTCCAAGTGTTTGATGCCTCTATCAGACGACGTCTACATGATAGAGTAATGTACATCCTTTGTAGTCAAAATTGGGAAGCTATGGGACCTTATTATTGGATAAAACAATGTGAAGAACTACTTCTATCCACTGCAGCTGATGTTAAACTTGATGTTCACCCGGTGGATTCAAAAATGGGTTCGATATCTGATACTGACTCCCAAAGTAGTCATGATGAACTAGCAGTCATGCAAACTGGGCTGGATCCTGAATTACCCTTTGTGCAAAATCTGGAGACAAATTTAAACATTCTACAAAAAACTGATGAAACAAATGAATCAAAAGTTTCCGAAGTAGTCACTGAATTAGAAGATAGCTTCTTAAATATGGGTTGGAATGACCCCGAGTCCACTGCGGCGAACGTGAAAACTATTTTATTTAAACAAGCTAAATTTCGATCCCTGGCAGCCAACCCGAGATTAGTAGACTTTATTACCTCCCTAGTTCAACTTTGTCATCATGACACTCAGCTTTCCGAAAAAGTATGGATTGCCTTTTTCCCACGAGCTTGGAAAATTTTCAGTGAGAAACAGCAGCTAGCTTTAGCCAATGAAATGATTCCATTTTTATGTAGCGGAGTCCATATACACCAGCAGAATTGTATGCCCAGTGCATTAAATACTTTTGTGGAAGCACTGTGCCAATGCGTACCCTCTGTGTCAATGCGACCTTGCGTGCTGTACTACCTTGGAAAAACTCACAACCTATGGCATAGGATGGGATTGCTTTTAGAACAAATGGCTCTAGAATCCGGAAGCCCGTCTCAGCAAATTAAGAGCAAAAAGGATACGAACGTGGTTGACTGTTATGATTTCGAACCTTCTGCTAATCTAGCAAGTCCTGCTACGGCAACTGTGCAACAGCAAGAAGTTTTGGACTCACTATCGGACTTGTATACTGCTCTGAAAGAAGACGACCTGTGGGCAGGATTGTGGCAAAGACGAGCCAAGTATCCAGAGACAAACATAGGGGTTGCTTTTGAGCAGCAAGGATTTTATGAGAAGGCTCAAGCTGCTTATGAATTGGCGATGTCTAAAGCAAAAGTGGATTTTAATGCTGTTTCTGCTTCTACAACCTTGTTTCCGGAGTTTCGACTTTGGGAAGAACATTGGATTAAATGTTCCAAGGAGTTGAATCAGTGGGATTGCGTTTTGGAGTATGCAACTACTAAAGGAGGAGCTTCTCCTGCCCTTGCTTTGGATGCTGGTTGGAGATCAAATCCGAATTGGACTTTGATGAAGGATGCTTTGACCCAAATTGAATTTTCTTGTGCTAAGGATATGGCTTGGAAAATTCATTTGTATAGGGGTTATGTAGCTATTTGTTCAGGCGAGGACCAGAATCTGGGGATTGTAGAGAGATATGTGGAAACGGCTACCCAATTAAGTATCAAAGAGTGGCGGAAGCTGCCCCACCTTATTTCCAACGTTCACGTAGGGATACTTCAAGCTGCTCAGCAAATTGTGGAACTCCATGAAGCTACTCAGATTCACCAAGGCTTGATTATGGGAAGAGCTAATACGCTACATGACATGAAAGCTGTGGTGAAAACGTGGAGGAATCGCTTGCCTTGTATTTCAGATGATCTCAGTCACTGGTCGGATATTTTCTCTTGGAGATACATTCATTACCAGTTTATTGCTAATCACTTCGATGGTGTTAATGTCGGAGGTGATCAAGCAGGAAATCAAACCATGCTTGGAGTGCATGCGTCTGCTCAGGTGGATTAATTTAAAAAATAATTTATGATTACTTTTATTATATCATTTACTTGGTTTTGACACTATTACTGTCTCCCTCGTTTTACTAAAATTACATTTTTAATATTTTTCAGGCAATCTGTCATTTTGGAAAGGTTGTGCGTAAGCATAATCTGTGCTCTGTCGCTCTCCAAGCCCTTACTAAAATTTATAACATTCCTAGTGTTCCAATTGTGGATTGCTTTGCAAAAATAAAGCAGCAAGTTAAATGCTACATACAGCAAGCTCAAGTACTTGGACGTAATGAGCTACAAGAAGCACTGGATATAGTGGAATCAACAAACTTAAAGTATTTCTCCAAAGAAATGACTGCAGAGTTCTTTGCCCTGAAGGGATTACTGCTCTCACAGATTGGTACTTCAAGGAAATTTATAACTATTTATTCCACCGTTTAAGTTTTGTGGGTATAAATATTTGCAATTTATTATTCTGTACTCATTTTATTCTCAGGTCGAACAGACGAAGCTAATAAATCCTTTTCAGCAGCATGTCAACTTCATGAGTCTTTGCATAAAGCTTGGGGATTCTGGGGAGATTACTTGGAGAGTTCGTTTACAAGAGACTCTAGACAACTTCAGGTAGGAGTTGCTGCTATCACTGCATTCATGCACGCTTGTCGTCATCAAAATGAGCCCAAAGCTAGGAAATATATTGCCAAGGTACAGATATTTTTAACTGTGTTACAGTAAGACTTATATTTTTAATGTAAATTCATTGACTCACTGGGGGCTATGTTCAATCGATATTTCAACATTATTCCAGATTTTATGGCTCCTTATGTACGATGATGAGAAAGGCACACTGTGTGATGCAGTGGATAAATATGCTTCCGGTGTACCACCTATTCAGTGGCTTCCATGGGTTCCTCAGCTCCTCACCTGCTTAGTACGGTTGGATGGGAAGATGGTATTAAATTTACTGAATGCTGTTGGTAGAATGTATCCACAGGCAGTCTACTTCCCAATTCGAACATTGTACTTAACCCTGAAAATTGAACAAAGAGAAAAAAATAGGACTGCAGAATTAGCAGCGAATGCAAAGGCCAATCAGCTGGCAAACTCTGCTAATAATCAGTCAGCAACTCCCGGTGGATTCGCTGCATCGTCAGGAAATGCGGCTGGCGATGTACAAATAAAAGTAGAGGCAGATGCCAATTCAAGGACCGCAGGATCCTCTGGAAGCGGTTCTAGCACTCCCATCTCGCAGCAGCAGCCACAGCAGCCTGAAGCACAAGCTATCAAAGCCACTCCAAGTATGTGGAGATGCTCACGCATAATGCATATGCAACGAGACCTCCACCCAACAGTTCTTTCGAGTTTAGAAGGAATTGTGGATCAGATCATTTGGTTTCGTGAGAATTGGTATGAAGAAGTACTTCGCCAGCTAAAAATGGGACTTGCAAAATGTTATGCAGTTGCCTTCGAAAATCGATCGGCTGTTTTGGAAGCGACAATTACTCCGCAATTACAAAACTTCGTTCGCAAATTAGTCTCCACTTTTGGCCATGCTAGTCCTAATACTCAGTCAACTTCTGGCACACCTACCATCGAAGCCCTTCTAAGGAGATCAACCGTCCAAGATCCTTCATTCCAGCAAATGAAGTATCAGTTTACTGTTGACTTTGACAGCTCCTTACCAGGTGCTCAAAAGTTACACAACTTAATTACCAAACTGAAGAAGTGGATTAAGATATTGGAGACCAAAACAAAGATGTTTCCGAAATCCTTCCTAATGGAAGACCGATACCGATTTTTGCAAAACTTCAATAGCCAAGTTGCTGATATTGAACTTCCAGGAGAATTTCTCATTCCAAAAGTAAGACTTATATTCAGTACCCCATCCGGTTTAATGATAAAATGTGGTTCCATATGATTCAAAATTAATGTAGGAGCTTGAACTCCGGCGGTTGCTATCCAGCGATAGCTGTAGAGGTCGCTGTGAATGTTGCTGATAAGATCTGATGGAAACGTGTTTTTATTCTTAAGTGTACTGTATTCTTTGAGGCGTACAGTGTAATGATAGAATTGAATCTTTTATTTCAGCATGCTCATTACTATGTCAAGATTGCAAGGTTTCTTCCTCGAATAGAAGTAGTTCAAAAACATAACACATCAACTCGCCGAATCTTTATACGAGGACATAATGGGAAAATTTATCCATATTTAATAGTAAATGATTCGGGTCTCTCCGATGCTCGGCGAGAGGAAAGAGTTCTTCAACTTATTCGCATGCTCAATCATTATTTGAGCCGGCAAAAAGTAACTGCACGACATAATCTCAGGTTCACTGTACCTAAGGTTGTAGCTGTCTCCCCTCAAATGAGAGTAGTTGAAGATAATCCGAGCTCTTTATCCTTGCTTGACATTTTCAAATTAAATTGTATTCGACGAAGTGTGGAATTCGATAGTGCTATTGCAAGATACTATGAAAGAATAGCAGCGATTCAAACCCGAGGGGCTCAAGTTAGCCATCAAGTTTTGAGAGAAATTCTTCGTGAAATACAAGCAAATATGGTACCCCGAACAATGATGAAGGAGTGGGCATTGAATTGTTTCTCCCCATCGGATTATTGGATGTTTCGCAAGATATTTACCCTACAGTTAACACTGCTTGGCTTTGCAGAATACGCTCTCCATCTTACACGATTGAATCCTGAGATGATGTACGTTCATCAAGATTCCGGCATGGTGAATATTGCCTATTTTAAGTTTGACATTGATGATGTGACTGGTGAGCTAGAATCGAATCGACCGGTACCTTTCCGGCTGACGCCAAACATATCAGAATTTATCACACCTTTCGGAGTTAATGGGCCGATGGTCTCCAGAATGATTTCCGTAGCTCGGTGCTTAGTTTATCCTAATTATAAATTCCAAGCCATTCTAAGGGCGATCCTAAGGGATGAAATGATTTTCTGGCTGAAGAAGAAACAAGATGATCGGGATGTTTTAACTGCAAGTGCGACGAGTAGAGACAGTGCGTTCGCTGATTCTGATGCGGATGCCGTCATAAATATGGTTACGAAGTCTGTCAATGCAATTATGAATCGCCTGCAGAGTTTGTCTACTTTTGATGGAGTGGAAAGCAAGGTATGATCTTCAAATTGAACTGTTATTTTCATTATTTAATTATCAAAAACCTCAGATATATTTTATTTCAAGGTGTACTAATTTTACTTGCTTTGACTACCGTTCAGATCAAACGAAACCTAAATTAGAATGTTCAGCGGAATGAGTATTTATCTAATAATTTGTTTTTTATAGGTCAGCACATTGGTTGCTGCTGCCAACAGTCATGACAATTTATGCAGAATGGACCCTGCTTGGCATCCCTGGTTGTAGATTTAGATCTCTGCTCTTTTACATTTTTGACTAGCCTAGCAGTATGTTATTTCTAAAGAAATTATTTGTAATATTGTTGTAAGTCTGGTACTGTTCTGTTTGGACAGTATTCATGGTTCACCGCCATTGATTAAAATATTACTGTTTATAAACAAAATCAGTGAGAAAATTACACTTCTTTTGCTTTATCAGGGACATAAAAGTTATTATAGTTTTAAGACATATAACTTTGTATGTTTCTGCTACTAGGACGTAAAAACAGCATCTGGGTGCTCGAGTGGTAGCTCAAACTTAGAATATTTCTGCTCCCCTCTGCACTTTACCAAGCAAGCAAGTTTATCATTACAATGCTGCTTACTGTACTCTATGGCAACCCATCCTCATCAACCCATCATCTCTCAGAGTCGTGCATGTGTACTTGACTATTTCTAGCCTTAAGTACTAATTCAAGGACTGAGCTAACCCTCAGAGTTGCCTTATAGTACAATATAAATATTCCTAAATAGAAGCTATAAATTATTAAGCAAACGCAAATTACAAGTAAGCAGAAAGCATTACAAAAATAATCAAAGCACAAATCTATGGATGGACTTTGATTAAATATGTCGGCTGAGATGATTGTCATTTCTTGGGTCTATACTACATTTCATGGAATATTTAGATCATACTAAAGGTAACTCTGAGGGTTAGCTCAGTCCTTTAATTAGTATTTAAGGCTAGAAATAGTCAAGTACACATGCACGACTCAGAGAGATGATGGGTTGATGAGGATGGGTTGCCATAGAGTACAGTAAGCAGCATTGTAATGATAAACTTGCTTGCTTGGTAAAGTGCAGAGGGGAGCAGAAATATTCTAAGTTTGAGCTACCACTCGAGGACCCAGATGCTGTTTTTACGTCCTAGTGTTTCTGCTTGAGCCTCATTCCTGGGGGATCCCCAGAGTAGTATTGCGTAATTTAGTTTCAACTGGGACAAGCGCTTGTCGATCTCATTCAAAATTTTAAATTTTATTTCTTTTTTAATAGTTCTTCTAAGTTGCTTGGATTTATTTAGTGTGATAGAAGATGTTTTAATCAATAAAAATAACTGGCTAAAGAAAGGACGACATTGGACTTTGGAAACAAAATAACAAAGAAGTAGCGTTAAAAAGTGGTAAAATCCGTGGTGTTGGCTCAACAACATATATGGTTGATTTTTGTTATGGGGTGCATGTAAAATATATCAGGAGCAAATATATAATGTTCCATGTTTCCAGCTCTAATAACGCCAATCCTATATTTCAGTGATTAGCCAGCGGTTACCTGTGAATAAAGACTCATTTAATGCCAAAATTCACCAAAACTGAAAGCATAATAAATTAAATAAGTACAATACATTACCCTCGGTCCATTCTTTACTCGCAAAATATCATTTTCAATCTGAATACGCTCAGCAAGAGCATTGTGATCCCCATTCTTGATTCTAGATCGTAGCTCCTCTAGTTGTCGAAACTTCTCGGGCAATTGCCCACAGGATAATTCTGCGCCTAGCTCCGTAACGATAAAACTAGATTGCATTGTTAATGATCCTTCTAGGGCACCCTGTGTATCAACAATTACTGACTTTCCTTGAGTTTTAAGTTTGTCATATCCAACATTCGTAAGCATAATTTCTACATCTTTTACAGATGTTCCACTTGGAGCAGTGTGCCTGGCTTTTGCTTTATAATTTAGTTTTAACTTGTTTTGAAAACTTGATATAGAACAAGCTTGAACACTACTGTATTCGTCTAGAATTACAGACCTCGATGATATTACTTCTCTCTCCTTAGCAAAATATGTTGAATTGGTCTTTGATTCCTTCGTCTTATCAATGTGCTCAAAAGTAAGACTCACGTCTATTCCCACAGTTATGGGTGGTTGGGTAGGAAGTGGGAATTTAGCGCTAACTCCAATAGACAATGACCATCCGCTTAAGTGTTCCCAGGAATGCGTTTCAGTGAATTCGAAGGTTTCGGAAAATCTTTTACGGTGATCTATGGTGTGTATTATGGTTGCTTCAGACTGGTTGTCGATTCGATCAAGCCCCAACATACTCTGAGATACATCATTATCCTTGTTTTCAGAAAATACAAATTGAGTAAAATTTGCAATACCACCTTTGATGGACTTCAAACATCGTACGGAAGGGTCGTTGGAATCCTTTTTTACGAATGGGAGAACTCTGCTGCCATCTGGATACATTTCTGTAGCGTCGCTTTCTACATACTTCCTTGCAACATAAGTTTCATCCTCTGGAGATACTTTGACATAATAAGCACGCTTCTGGATACCCAAGGTGTTTCCGCTAAATTGGCAGCTTTCCCAAGAGAGCTTGCATTCATGTGGATTCGTTAAAATATCGTAGCTATCAAATATTGTTTCGTATTCAAATTCATGGTGAAGCTCATGCAGTTTGGATTTCATATTTTGATTGAATGGTGGTTGGATTGATAGGACCGTATATTTTCCTGTTTCGCTCAAATTGGTAGATCCAACCCGAACCAAGTATTCTGTTGGGAGGTCAGAATGTTGTTTGTGATTTACTGGAACCCAGTCCTTTGCAAATGCTACATGGGTGTCAATGGGCTTCCATCGAAGAGAGCATGGAAGTAGTTCCGCTGAAGCTAACAATGGGAACGTTGCTAACATCAGGATGACAGCTACAACTGGAGACATTTCTCTGCTTGAATAAAAATTTATTAGGGGTGTTATAAAGCTTTCAATCATGAATAAAAAATGAATAAATCTTTACCTATGAGGAAATGTGCACTATCGAAATATAAGAACTAGTATACTGTTGATATGGAGAGATATTAGCACCTAGTCGGTTTAAAAATGTTCGATGTTAGCATCAATGCACGTCGTCGTACTGGATGAAATGGAATTTCGTTTGAGGCAGCGTGAGAAGTAGTTTTAAATGCAAGTTAAATGTTCCCCTACCAGAGAAACTTGACATGGATCAAAATCCTTATCTAATCAAATGCGCGCTGATGTGACAATTCCCTACATAGACGCAATACAAAAAACGCTTTGCTCTGCGTAAATGATTTTAAATTCAGTGACAATATATGCAAGATTAAATATATTAGACAGACACCTAATTTCTCACTCCGTTCTTCTGAGTTGGTGTAAGTGATCGAACTCCTAAATACATCATTTACAAAACTTTTCTGTACCTATGCAGTACATCTCCTCTAATAACTAAATAAACCCCACCACACACTGTTCAGAAAGGTAATGCCACTGCAATTCTCCATCAGTTATTCTAAATACATTCACTTTTATTTATTTTTTCAATTAAATATTCAGTAAGTAATTAAACTTATTTCATATAAAGGTTAAAATGTCACCGAATTTATTTCCTATAATTTGGGCAATATCACTATATTTGGGCTTGGCTAATGGAAATATTCTCTGCAATCTTCGGGTGTGGGAGACGACGAGTTCGGAAAGAAACGTTCCAGAAGGATCCCTCCCACTCGGTGGGATTAATTCAGAAAGCTACATTATCCGGGCGGAGGTTGATGGTTCATTAAAGATAGGAACTACGGTAAAGGCCAACGGTACTGACGACGCGTATGTTCCTTCCTCAGAATATGGAAATAGTACGTTCTTAGCTGCATACGAAATACTTACACTTCCGGAAGGTTGTCGGTATGCATGGAAACTAGCAGGTTCCAAAGCACCAGAGTTCGCATCGGAATCCTCTCCCTCCCGCTATTTTGGCAGGGTAATGCTAGACGGTACATATTACGCCGGAGAGATCGACTACAGTAAGAAACCCCCTTCAATGATTGTTGCTTACCCCGACGGGACTGAAGAAGAAGTGTCGGGTATCTACGTACTTACAACTTCCTCGCCTGGATTGAAAGTCACCTTAACTGATGTCAATATACCAGCAGATCCTAGTAATGCCGGAAAGGTACTTTCGGCGGAGGAAATAAGAAATTTTGCTGATGTAAGTATATCGCAAACGTTCAAACATTCTGCTTCGATCAGTTCAACCATAGAAAATGTCGTAACTTCTAAAATCGAAACAAACTCCGTTGCAACGTCTAGAGTCAACTTTCTCGTTTATGGTAAGCAATGGAAAGAAGAAAAGACGTACACTAACGAAACTACGCAGACATGGACAACTGTAACGACAATGGAAATATCCGTCACAAGAGAGATAATCGTTCCACCATATTCAGCGATTCAGGCCTGCACTGTCGTTTCCATGAAACAGAATGTTACGAAATGTTACAGTGCTACAGCTGTTTACACAGGACCTGGTCTGAATTCAAACGAGATTAAGGACATACTACTGAAAGACGGCGTGACCAACGTGAGGATTGATGAAAAAAACCGCGTGGTAGTGGACAAAATCGAGGGATGCTTTAGTGGAAATTTTGTGCTTGACTCTGTATTTTATGTTTTTGACCTTAACAAGGGGGATGTTAATTGCCAGAATGCAGACTATAATTTGAGGAAAAGTCTCCGGCAAAAGAATAAATACCTATAATGCTAAATACTAATATTTATAAGTGCTTAATCTATTATATTTAGAAAAATCTAAAGTCTTCAGGTGCGTAGTATGTAGATTTTAACACCAATATATACATCTACTTTTAAAATCAGTTAAATAAATGATTCCTCACATTTAAACCCAGATATGGTTTCGAATTGCATCTAAGTAATTTTGCCCCTAGAAATTCTATGATCCAATAGTTGCAACACTATTTTATACCATTTAACTAATCAAATCATGGAATATATTCTAATACCTAGTTAATATTCTTATCAAAAAACCTTTAAATATAATTGTTGAATTCAAGCTCATCATTTCTTGCTATTTACCCACATAACTTCAATGAAGATGCAATAAAAACATTCTCTAAATTCTCTGTCAATGTGCTTACTAACATTTGGATGTTTTCTTATTTCTACATCCTCAGAATATTACTTAATAGTTTAGGACTCACTACTCTTATGCATACTCCGCTCTAATAGTGTAGAGTTCAAAAATCATTACTATTGCAGTAACTAATATCTTTAGCATTTCATTAGCATTTCATTAGCATTTCATTAGCATTTCATTAGCATTTCATTAGCATTTCATTAGCATTTCATTAGCATTTCATTAGCATTTCATTAGCATTTCATTAGCATTTCATTAGCATTTCATTAGCATTTCATTAGCATTTCATTAGCATTTCATTAGCATTTCATTAGCATTTCATTAGCATTTCATTAGCATTTCATTAGCATTTCATTAGCATTTCATTAGCATTTCATTAGCATTTCATTAGCATTTCATTAGCATTTCATTAGCATTTCATTAGCATTTCATTAGCATTTCATTAGCATTTCATTAGCATTTCATTAGCATTTCATTAGCATTTCATTAGCATCTCATTAGCATTTCATTAGCATTTCATTAGCATTTCATTAGCATTTCATTAGCATTTCATTAGCATTTCATTAGCATTTCATTAGCATTTCATTAGCATTTCATTAGCATTTCATTAGCATTTCATTAGCATTTCATTAGCATTTCATTAGCATTTCATTAGCATTTCATTAGCATTTCATTAGCATTTCATTAGCATTTCATTAGCATTTCATTAGCATTTCATTAGCATTTCATTAGCATTTCATTAGCATTTCATTAGCATTTCATTAGCATTTCATTAGCATTTCATTAGCATTTCATTAGCATTTCATTAGCATTTCATTAGCATTTCATTAGCATTTCATTAGCATTTCATTAGCATTTCATTAGCATTTCATTAGCATTTCATTAGCATTTCATTAGCATTTCATTAGCATTTCATTAGCATTTCATTAGCATTTCATTAGCATTTCATTAGCATTTCATTAGCATTTCATTAGCATTTCATTAGCATTTCATTAGCATTTCATTAGCATTTCATTAGCATTTCATTAGCATTTCATTAGCATTTCATTAGCATTTCATTAGCATTTCATTAGCATTTCATTAGCATTTCATTAGCATTTCATTAGCATTTCATTAGCATTTCATTAGCATTTCATTAGCATTTCATTAGCATTTCATTAGCATTTCATTAGCATTTCATTAGCATTTCATTAGCATTTCATTAGCATTTCATTAGCATTTCATTAGCATTTCATTAGCATTTCATTAGCATTTCATTAGCATTTCATTAGCATTTCATTAGCATTTCATTAGCATTTCATTAGCATTTCATTAGCATTTCATTAGCATTTCATTAGCATTTCATTAGCATTTCATTAGCATTTCATTAGCATTTCATTAGCATTTCATTAGCATTTCATTAGCATTTCATTAGAAATAGCAGTAAAATATAGTCTGTCCATATATTATGAAACATTATGCTATGTTATTTGACGCATCAGTCATTATAGTCAATCGGGTCGGTTAACGTGTCTATGAAACTCAAATATATAGGATTACGAAGGCCCACCACAGAGTATATTTATAAATACTTATATTATTTAGAGCTTACAAGCTGTGGACTTCAATTTAAATACAAGTTAATGTTGTAAGCTTTAACTATAGCTATCTTTAGCTTCGTGAGATTATTTTATTATTATTATTTTCACTTGCATTCACTTTTACTACAAAATGAAAAAGTAAGAGTAATCAGAAGCACATCCGTCTTTGATAAACTCTAAAAGCAATCTGATCTTTATATCATTTTTACTATCAATCATAATATCATTGCATCCATTTGATTACATTGCGAATTACTAAATTACCAATTATTAATATTTGCATTAGTTAAAATATTACATTTGGTTTGATAATAACTTTCATTTCATATCAATAGTACATTTTGCTAAATTTTAACAATCCAGACTAATTTAGATTAAATGTGTACTTAAATCAAAGGATACTAAAGTTCCACTACTCCTACAATACAGTGCAATGGCTTATTTTAAAGAGCATTTAATTCTACACAAAAATTTCCGAGATCATGCTCCTATACCTACAATTATAATACTTATCATATTTATAATAAATACTATTACTCTGCTCCAGTAACATGCTGCATATATATTTCTGCGATCCTTTGCGGGAAGTGAAAGACCGAGCGTTTCCAAAGTAAGAATATTTCTGTAATCAACTACTTGAGCGGTTGGTTCCGTGAGTTTTACCGCTGGTCATGTTTCCGTAGAATACTCCTGGTTCTGACTCCATGCAAAAAGAAGGATAGTTGAGTAAGAAGTTCCTATTCCGTATGCACTGGTGTGCTTCATATCTACTTCCTCACTTTCTTCTATGCTCTGCCCTGAAGTACCCAGCACTTGGCACGGGTACGTAAAATTGGTACGCATACCGATTTTACCGGAGGTGCGGGTAATCAATATCCAGTATCTGCCCTCATACACCTACTCGAGTATCCGGGTACAAATTTTTCATACACAATCACGCAATGTAATCTGAAACCATGTACCTGTACTCGTATTATACTCCTACCCGATAATCATTGGATTTTACCGTACCCGATAATCACTCGATTGTTCCCGTACCCGGTAATCATTTGATTGTACCCGTACCCGATAATCACTCGATTGTACCCGTACCCTATAATCACTCGATTGTACCCGTACCCGGGTATCTCAGCGCCGTACGCCATACTCGTACCCGGGTAGTTTGTCCAGATTTGTTTAAATGCATTAGTCAAATATGAGCCTCTGTATAACCCCAGCCTATATCCTGCCCAGATTCAAAAATCATCGGTGGCCCCACCTCATGGCCTATACAAGCAGAGCTTGTACAATTAAAGCATCCGCCATTTATGGCATCCAAGATTGCTTAGCCTACCCATAATGGTGTACAGGAAAGGCATTCAGGCGAACCCTTGCCTAGAAGGCAGCCCCTCAACCTTTAATACACATAAGCCTTCATTCGTAACCTTCATTCATACATATACATATGAGAAGAATAATACCTTTTATACATATATACTTGTGCATGTGCTTCTGCTTACTACACGTTTAGTTGTATTGTCATCCATTCTGTATTTTTTAACGCAGCCTTCAGCCGCCATTTCAAGTGAATAGGGAATCCGAAAGTAAACGAATCAAAATAAAAAGCAACGAATAAAAGCGAACCAAAAACAATAATTCTGAACTTTTTAAGACAAATACGTTTGTCTTGAAAAATAAATATCTATGTCAAGTCTATTGCTAAGTCCTATGTAATAGCAAGGACGACAAACAATAATTATTTTCCATTTGCTCCACTAAATTTAGTGTTTTGGTGTAGATTTTGACAAACTAGTTTTTCCGAAAAAAAAAGTTTAAAGAAGTGAATGTATGCGTGGGCCATATATGCTAGCCTACCTATATTCCTTCTAGGCAATATAGTTCCCGTTAGGACTAGCCTACTCTAGGCCAGGGGTCGGATTTTTGTAGGAAGACGGGAAGAATCTTACCAGGGAAAAAATATTTCTGGCAGGGAAAATCTCAAAGGGAAGGGATTTATTTTTACGAACAGGGATTTTTAAAATCGTTGACCTTTTTTTGGCAGGGAAATTTGTTAAGCAAACAGGGATTTTTAGCTTGATTGGCCAAATTTGGCAGGGATTTTACGTCTTGTGAGGAATTTTTTTGCCAACAGGGATTTTGAAAATCGTTGACCTTTTTTCAGCAGGGATTTTTGAAATAGTTGAGGACCTACCAGCAGGGAGATAATAGTCAGCAGGGAAATTCAGAAATAATCTTCCAGGGAGATTTACAAAAATCCGACCCCTGCTCTAGGCCCATAATGATCCATTATTTGGCAACTTCCATGTCTTCCCTGTACGCTCATCACTTTGTGAAGCCCATCCTAGACGCTGGCCTATATTTTATCTCAATTGTTAGCCAGCCTAGCATTTTTGCCTAGATTCCATCCTAGATCTAGGTTAGGGCCCATCTTTGGCATTAGTACGTTATTTGTATATAATGATGTATGACACTGAATTTTGACTAGCTGGAGCGGTATTTGATTTATTGCAAACTTTATAAAAATGAGGAGCGTAAAAGAAATGAAATTATCTTGCATACTTGCAGTTCCATCAAACAGCACCCACATAAGTGTATTAAAAATCCGATGTACAATTACAATGAATTAGGTGAATATCTTTACTGTGAATTGAATTAACACATATTACATGCGTGGTGCTAAGCAACATTCACGATATTATATGCGAAATTATTTTAGTAATAAGAAAACGGTTGCGGAATATTTAAATGCGAACTCTTATCTCACAATGGCCTATTTAATGCATTTTTGATCATTTAAACCTGATGGTCAGATATATTTTCTATGTTTAAATGCAGAGCTTATCAATGTAAAGACGCTTCTTATCCATCAGCTTTTTGCATCATATTTCAGCTGTTAGTAGCGACTTTAAATATTGAAGCTTTATTTAGTGTTTTTGTGCCTACGTTTTGCTTGGAATCGTTTATTGGTTTTTGTTGGAACATTGAACTCCTTGCAAATTGTGTCAAATTGTGTCTTCAAAAGAAGGAGTAGTAGTAAAATAATATTGCATTAAATTATTCCCCAATTGCATAATAAATGCAAATCAATGCAATAATCCCTGAGTTATCAACCGTTGAAATGGTAATACAGAAGAGTAAATCAAAAGCCCCCTAAATTTAAATTATTAAAAACAACTTTGAAAAGCAACAGCAGCAAACCAATAACCAAAACAGTTCTACCGCAGTATGGTTTTGAGCTGCGAATACAAGAATCTGCTAAAAATGAGAGAAGTCAAATATTTTGCACCTTTGATTGTTTATGCTCTTATGGATCGAACGTTTTATGGCACCCAGCCTATGTATGCATGCATACAATATTTTTGTACACAGTCAACTGGTTTTGTAGTTTTCCTAGGGGCTTGACGACTCGATTTTTCACTTCTTAATTCATTCGGCATTTTCCACTCATTTAGGCATCCCAACCGCTATATATAACTCATTAATATCTGATTATAAATACCCCAATCTCGTAATCAATTACCTATTAAAAATAATTGACTATTAAATCACCAGAACTCCACTTTACACGCACATCTTAGTCAAAAAGGCTGATGAAGTGTCATGCATTGTATTGCAAGTATTTCTTTTACAAAATACTACGCTGTAACAACATTTTATTAAACAAATTTGGTGAATTATTTTCAACGCTTCAATAATATTACAATAATTTCTTACACGTGTTCATTTATTGACACTTCCTAAACATATTTACCAAAATGTATATATTTTAGCAACAAAGTACAACATACAAGCACCCATGGTAGTAAGACTAAATAAGATTCCACTAAACGTGTTACATTAGCATTATATTCTAAATAAAGAAACTTGACGTCGTGCAAAAAAAGCTTTTAATTAAACATTATCCTGAAACCACCACAGTAGAAACGATAAAATGCATTCAGGATTTCGCGAAAAAAAATGCACTGTGTGCATGCGCTTGTACATGATAGAATGTTCTTTTGATTGATCATCAATCATTGTCAAGTATTACATATTGTTGATTTTTCTCAAGAAATTTGATAGTTTTATTTGTAATAAATGCACGCGGAATGGTTTACCAAACTTGTAATGCTTACCACACAAGTAAATAATTAGTAATAATCTTCGTAAAACTACGCTTGTTGAAATACGATATCTTTTAACCCGAAATATACGTATAGTGCTTTATTTGATTTAAATTATCCGAAAATTGCCTATGTAACAATATGTTGTATCTAGATACTATTTCTACAAAACTTTCCATTTTGACCACACATTGCTTTAAGTACTGGTAAATTCATTCAACGAGACTGCAACCATTCTTTGTTTGTTCAGTTGTATGATATGGTTCCACAAAAAGATTAAAAAATGTTTTTATGCGGATAAACAAACATTCACTCATTTTATTAAGGTTGTTCATATGAAGGTAAGCGCCAATGTCAGCGACCAACAACGACGGAATCTGGAGTGAAATCAGAAATCCCGTCCTACAAAACCATCGGCCAGGCCAAACAAAGTTATGGAGAGCACTTGCGCATGTTAGAATATTCTTTTGATTGACCATCAATCACTGTCAAGTATTACATATTGCTGATTTTTCTGAAGAAATTTGATGGCTTTCTTTGTAATAAATGCACAAGAAATATTTGACTAAACTTGTAGTGCTTATCGCAAAAGTAAATATAATGTAATAATCTTTTAAAATCCACGCTTGTTGAAATACGATATCTTTTAACCCGAAATATACGTATAAGTGCTTTATTTGATTTAAATTATCAGAAAATTGCCTACGTAACAATATGTTGTATCTAGATACATTTTCTACAAAACATTCCGTTTTGTCCACATATTGCTTTAAGTACTGGCAGAATTTATTCAACAAGACTACAACCATTCTTTTTTTGTTCAGTTGTATGATACGGTTCCAAAAAAGAATTAAAAAATGTTTTTATGCGGATAAACAAACATTCACTTATTTTATTAAGTTTGGTAATATGAAGGTAAGCGACAATGTTAGCGACTAACAACGACGGAATCTGGAGTGAAATCATAAATCCCGTTCTACAAAATATCGGCCAGGCCAAACATAGTTGTGGACAGCACTTGCGCATGTTAGAATGTTCTTTTGATTGATCGTCAATCACTGTCAAGTATTACATATTGTTGATGTTTCTGAAGAAATTTGATGGGTTTATTTAAAATAAATACACAAGAAATATTTGACTAAACTTGTAGTGCTTATCGCAAAAGTAAATATAATGTATTAATCTTTGTAAAACTACGCTTGTTGAAATACGATGTCTTTTAACCCGAAATATACGTATAAGAGCTTTGTTTGTTTTAAATTATCAGAAAATTGCCTATGTAAAAATATGTTGTATCTAGATACATTTTCTACAAAACTTTCCGTTTTGACCACATATTGCTTTAAGTCCTTGCATAATTTATTCAACAAGACTGCAACCATTCTTTGGTTTTCGGCTGTATGATACGGTTCCACAAATAGTATACAAATGTTTTTATGCGGATACACAAACATTCACTCATTTCATTTAGGTTGTTTATATGAAGGTAAGCGTCAATGTCAGCGACTAACAACGACATAATCTTGAGTGAAATCAGAAATCCCGTTCTACAAAACCATCGGCCAGGCCAAACATAGTTGTGGACAGCACTTGGGCATGTTATAATGTTCTTTTGATTGATCATCATTTATTGTCAAGTGTTACATATTGTTGATTTTTCTGAAGCAATTTGATGGCTTTATTTGTAATAAATGAACAAGGACTATTTGACCAAACTTGTAGTGCTTATCGCAAAAGTGAATATAAGGTATTGATCTCTGTAAACCTACGCCTGTTGAAATATGATATCTTTTAACCCGAAATATACGTATAAGTGCTTTATTTGATTTAAATTATCAGAAATATTTCTATGTAAAAAATCTTGTATCTAGATACTATTTCTACAAAACTTTCCGTTTTGATCTCATATTGCTTTCAGTACTGGCATAATTTATTCAAAGGGACGGCAACCATTTTTTCGTTGTTCAGTTGTATGATACGGTTCCAAAAACAGTATACAAATGTTTTTATGCGGATAAACAAACATTCACTCATTTAATTAAGTTTGGTAATATGAAGGTAAGCGTCAATGTCAGCGACTAACAAGGACGGAATCTGGAGTGAAATCAGAAATCCCGTCCTAAAAAACGATCAGCCAGGCCAAACATAGTTGTGGACAGCACTTGCGCATGTTAGAATGCTCTTTTGATTGATCATCAATCAATGTCAAGTATTACATATTGTTCATTTTCCTGAAGATATTTGATAGCTTTATTTGTAACAAATGATCAAGGACTATGTAACCAAACTTGTAGTGCTACTCGCAAAAGTAAATATAATGTATTAATCTCTGTAAACCTACGCTTGTGGCAATACGATATCATACAACCTGAAATATACATATGTATCAGTGCTTTATTTGATTTAAATTATCAGAAAATTGCATACGTAAAAATATGTTGTATCTAGATACATTTTCTACAAAACCTTCCGTTTTGACCACATATTGCTTTAAGTACTGGCATAATTTATTCAACAAGACTGCAACCATTCTTTGGTTGTTTAGCTGTATGATACGGTTCCACAAACAGTATACAAATGTTTTTATGCGGGTAAACAAACATTCACTCATTTCATTTAGGTTGTTAATATGAAGGTGAGCGTCAATATCGGCGGCCAAAAACGGCGGAATCTGGAGTGAAATCAGAAATCCCGTCCTACAAAACCATCGGCCAGGCCAAACAAAGTTGTGGAGAGCACTTGCGCATAATAGAATATTCTTTTGATTGACCATCAATCACTGTCAAGTATTACATATTGTTGATTTTTCTGAAGAAATTTGATGGCTTTCTTTGTAATAAATGCACAAGGACTATTTGACCAAACTTGTAGTGCTTATCGCAAAAGTAAATATAATGTAATAATCTTTTAAAATCCACGCCTTTTTAAATACGATATCTTTTAACCCGAAATATACGTATAAGTGCTTTATTTGATTTAAATTATCAGAAAATTGCCTACGTAACAATATGTTGTATCTAGATACATTTTCTACAAAACATTCCGTTTTGTCCACATATTGCTTTAAGTCCTTGTATAATTTATTCAACAAGACTACAACCATTCTTTTTTTGTTCAGTTGTATGATACGGTTCCAAAAAAGAATTAAAAAATGTTTTTATGCGGATAAACAAACATTCACTTATTTTATTAAGTTTGGTAATATGAAGGTAAGCGACAATGTTAGCGACTAACAACGACGGAATCTGGAGTGAAATCATAAATCCCGTTCTACAAAACAATCGGCCAGGCCAAACATAGTTGTGGACAGCACTTGCGCATGTTAGAATGTTCTTTTGATTGATCGTCAATCACTGTCAAGTATTACATATTGTTGATGTTTCTGAAGAAATTTGATGGGTTTATTTAAAATAAATACACAAGAAATATTTGAACAAACTTGTAGTGCTTATCGCAAAAGTAAATATAATGTATTAATCTTTGTAAAACTACGCTTGTTGAAATACGATGTCTTTTAACCCGAAATATACGTATAAGAGCTTTGTTTGTTTTAAATTATCAGAAAATTGCCTATGTAAAAATATGTTGTATCTAGATACATTTTCTACAAAACTTTCCGTTTTGACCACATATTGCTTTAAGTCCTTGCATAATTTATTCAACAAGACTGCAACCATTCTTTGGTTTTCGGCTGTATGATACGGTTCCACAAATAGTATACAAATGTTTTTATGCGGATACACAAACATTCACTCATTTCATTTAGGTTGTTTATATGAAGGTAAGCGTCAATGTCAGCGACTAACAACGACATAATCTTGAGTGAAATCAGAAATCCCGTTCTACAAAACCATCGGCCAGGCCAAACATAGTTGTGGACAGCACTTTGGCATGTTATAATGTTCTTTTGATTGATCATCATTTATTGTCAAGTGTTACATATTGTTGATTTTTCTGAAGCAATTTGATGGCTTTATTTGTAATAAATGAACAAGGACTATTTGACCAAACTTGTAGTGCTTATCGCAAAAGTGAATATAAGGTATTGATCTCTGTAAACCTACGCCTGTTGAAATATGATATCTTTTAACCCGAAATATACGTATAAGTGCTTTATTTGATTTAAATTATCAGAAATATTGCTATGTAAAAAAATCTTGTATCTAGATACTATTTCTACAAAACTTTCCGTTTTGATCTCATATTGCTTTCAGTACTGGCATAATTTATTCAACAAGACTACAACCATTCTTTTTTGTTCAGTTGTATGATACGGTTCCAAAAACAGTATACAAATGTTTTTATGCGGATAAACAAACATTCACTCATTTAATTAAGTTTGGTAATATGAAGGTAAGCGTCAATGTCAGCGACTAACAAGGACGGAATCTGGAGTGAAATCAGAAATCCCGTCCTAAAAAACGATCAGCCAGGCCAAACATGGTTGTGGACAGCACTTGCGCATGTTAGAATGCTCTTTTGATTGATCATCAATCAATGTCAAGTATTACATATTGTTCATTTTCCTGAAGATATTTGATAGCTTTATTTGTAACAAATGCACAAGGACTATTTGACCAAACTTGTAGTGCTTATCGCAAAAGTAAATATAATGCATTAATCTCTGTAAACCTACGCTTGTTGAAATACGATATCATTTAACCCGAAATATACATATATATCAGTGCTTTATTTGATTTAAATTATCAGAAAATTGCCTACGTAACAATATGTTGTATATAGATACATTTTTTACTAAACTTTCCGTTTTGACCTTCCATTGCTTTAAGTCCTGGCATAAATTATTTAAAGGGACCGCAACCATTCTTTGGTTGTTCCGTTGTATGATACAGTTCCAAAAACAGTATACAAATGTTTTTATGCGGATACACAAACATTCAATCATTTTATTAAGTTTGTTATTATGAAGGTAAGCGTCAATGTCAGCGACTAACAACGACGGAATCTGGAGTGAAATCAGAAATCCCGTCCTACAAAAACATCGGCCAGGCCAAACATAGTTGTGGACAGCACTTGCGCATGTTAGATTGTTCTTTTGATTGATCATCATTTATTGTCAAGTGTTACATATTGTTGATTTTCCTGAAGATATTTTAATAGCTTTATTTGTAACAAATGATCAAGGACTATTTAACCAAACTTGTAGTGCTACTCGCAAAAGTAAATATAATGTATTAATCTCTGTAAACCTACGCTTGTTGCAATACGATATCATACAACCTGAAATATACATATGTATCAGTGCTTTATTTGATTTAAATTATCAGAAAATTGCATACGTAAAAATATGTTGTATCTAGATACATTTTCTACAAAATATTCCGTTTTGACCACATATTTCTTTAAGTACTGGCATAATTTATTCAACAAGACTGCAACCATTGTTTGGTTGTTCAGCTGTATGATACGGTTCCACAAACAGTATACAAATGTTTATATGCGGGTAAACAAACATTCACTCATTTCATTCAGGTTGTTAATATGAAGGTGAGCGTCAATATCGGCGACCAAAAACGGCGGAATCTGCAGTGAAATCAGAAATCCCGTCCTACAAAACCATCGGCCAGGCCAAACAAAGTTGTGGAGAGCACTTGCGCATAATAGAATATTCTTTTGATTGACCATCATCCACTGTCAAGTATTACATATTGTAGATTTTTCTGGAGAAACTTGATGGCTTTATTTGTAATAAATGCACAAGGACTATTTGACCAAACTTGTAGTGCTTATCGCAAAAGTAAATATAATGTATTAATCTATGGAAAACTACGTTTGTTGCAATATGATATCTTTTAATCCGAAATATACGTATAAGAGCTTTATTTGTTTTAAATTATCAGAAAATTGCCTATGTAAAAATATGTTGTATCTAGATACTATTTCTACAAAACTTTCCGTTTTGACCACACATTGCTTTAAGTACTGGTAAATTTATTCAACGAGACTGCAACCATTCTTTGTTTGTTCAGTTGTATGATATGGTTCCACAAAAAGATTAAAAAATGTTGTTATGCGGATAAACAAACATTCACTCATTTAAATCAGTTTGGTAATTTGAAGGTAAGCGTCAATGTCAGCGACTAACAAGGACGGAATCCGGAGTGAAATCAGAAATCCCGTCCTACAAAACCATCGGCCAGGCCAAACGTTGTTGTGGACAGCACTTGCGCATGTTAGATTGTTCTTTTGATTGATCATCATTTATTGTCAAGTGTTACATATTGTTGATTTTCCTGAAGATATTTTAATAGCTTTATTTGTAACAAATGATCAAGGACTATTTAACCAAACTTGTAGTGCTACTCGCAAAAGTAAATATAATGTATTAATCTCTGTAAACCTACGCTTGTTGCAATACGATATCATACAACCTGAAATATACATATGTATCAGTGCTTTATTTGATTTAAATTATCAGAAAATTGCATACGTAAAAATATGTTGTATCTAGATACATTTTCTACAAAATATTCCGTTTTGACCACATATTTCTTTAAGTACTGGCATAATTTATTCAACAAGACTGCAACCATTGTTTGGTTGTTCAGCTGTATGATACGGTTCCACAAACAGTATACAAATGTTTATATGCGGGTAAACAAACATTCACTCATTTCATTCAGGTTGTTAATATGAAGGTGAGCGTCAATATCGGCGACCAAAAACGGCGGAATCTGCAGTGAAATCAGAAATCCCGTCCTACAAAACCATCGGCCAGGCCAAACAAAGTTGTGGAGAGCACTTGCGCATAATAGAATATTCTTTTGATTGACCATCATCCACTGTCAAGTATTACATATTGTAGATTTTTCTGGAGAAACTTGATGGCTTTATTTGTAATAAATGCACAAGGACTATTTGACCAAACTTGTAGTGCTTATCGCAAAAGTAAATATAATGTATTAATCTATGGAAAACTACGTTTGTTGCAATATGATATCTTTTAATCCGAAATATACGTATAAGAGCTTTATTTGTTTTAAATTATCAGAAAATTGCCTATGTAAAAATATGTTGTATCTAGATACTATTTCTACAAAACTTTCCGTTTTGACCACACATTGCTTTAAGTACTGGTAAATTTATTCAACGAGACTGCAACCATTCTTTGTTTGTTCAGTTGTATGATATGGTTCCACAAAAAGATTAAAAAATGTTGTTATGCGGATAAACAAACATTCACTCATTTAAATCAGTTTGGTAATTTGAAGGTAAGCGTCAATGTCAGCGACTAACAAGGACGGAATCCGGAGTGAAATCAGAAATCCCGTCCTACAAAACCATCGGCCAGGCCAAACGTTGTTGTGGAGATCACTTGCGCATGTTAGAATGCTGTTTTGATTGATCGTCAATCACTGTCAAGTAATACATATTGTTCATTTTCCTGAAGATATTTGATAGCTTTATTTGTAACAAATGCACAAGGACTATTTGACCAAACTTGTAGTGCTTATCGCAAAAGTAAATATAATGTATTAATCTCTGTAAACCTACGCTTGTTGAAATACGATATCATTTAACCCGAAATATACATATATATCAGTGCTTTATTTGATTTAAATTATCAGAAAATTGCCTACGTAACAATATGTTGTATATAGATACATTTTTTACTAAACTTTCCGTTTTGACCTTCCATTGCTTTAAGTCCTGGCATAAATTATTTAAAGGGACCGCAACCATTCTTTGGTTGTTCCGTTGTATGATACAGTTCCAAAAACAGTATACAAATGTTTTTATGCGGATACACAAACATTCAATCATTTTATTAAGTTTGTTAATATGAAGGTAAGCGTCAATGTCAGCGACTAACAACGACGGAATCTGGAGTGAAATCAGAAATCCCGTCCTACAAAACCATCGGCCAGGCCAAACATAGTTGTGGACAGCACTTGCGCATGTTAGATTGTTCTTTTGATTGATCATCATTTATTGTCAAGTGTTACATATTGTTGATTTTCCTGAAGATATTTTAATAGCTTTATTTGTAACAAATGATCAAGGACTATTTAACCAAACTTGTAGTGCTACTCGCAAAAGTAAATATAATGTATTAATCTCTGTAAACCTACGCTTGTTGCAATACGATATCATACAACCTGAAATATACATATGTATCAGTGCTTTATTTGATTTAAATTATCAGAAAATTGCATACGTAAAAATATGTTGTATCTAGATACATTTTCTACAAAATATTCCGTTTTGACCACATATTGCTTTAAGTACTGTCATAATTTATTCAACAAGACTGCAACCATTCTTTGGTTGTTCAGCTGTATGATACGGTTCCACAAACAGTATACAAATGTTTTTATGCGGGTAAACAAACATTCACTCATTTCATTCAGGTTGTTAATATGAAGGTGAGCGTCAATATCGGCGGCCAAAAACGGCGGAATCTGGAGTGAAATCAGAAATCCCGTCCTACAAAACCATCGGCCAGGCCAAACAAAGTTGTGGAGAGCACTTGCGCATAATAGAATATTCTTTTGATTGACCATCAATCACTGTCAAGTATCACATATTGTTGATTTTTCTGAAGAAATTTGATGGCTTTCTTTGTAATAAATGCACAAGGACTATTTGACCAAACTTGTAGTGCTTATCGCAAAAGTAAATATAATGTAATAATCTTTTAAAATCCACGCCTTTTTAAATACGATATCTTTTAACCCGAAATATACGTATAAGTGCTTTATTTGATTTAAATTATCAGAAAATTGCCTACGTAACAATATGTTGTATCTAGATACATTTTCTACAAAACATTCCGTTTTGTCCACATATTGCTTTAAGTCCTTGTATAATTTATTCAACAAGACTACAACCATTCTTTTTTTGTTCAGTTGTATGATACGGTTCCAAAAAAGAATTAAAAATGTTTTTATGCGGATAAACAAACATTCACTTATTTTATTAAGTTTGGTAATATGAAGGTAAGCGACAATGTTAGCGACTAACAACGACGGAATCTGGAGTGAAATCATAAATCCCGTTCTACAAAACCATCGGCCAGGCCAAACATAGTTGTGGACAGCACTTGCGCATGTTAGAATGTTCTTTTGATTGATCGTCAATCACTGTCAAGTATTACATATTGTTGATGTTTCTGAAGAAATTTGATGGGTTTATTTAAAATAAATACACAAGAAATATTTGAACAAACTTGTAGTGCTTATCGCAAAAGTAAATATAATGTATTAATCTTTGTAAAACTACGCTTGTTGAAATACGATGTCTTTTAACCCGAAATATACGTATAAGAGCTTTGTTTGTTTTAAATTATCAGAAAATTGCCTATGTAAAAATATGTTGTATCTAGATACATTTTCTACAAAACTTTCCGTTTTGACCACATATTGCTTTAAGTCCTTGCATAATTTATTCAACAAGACTGCAACCATTCTTTGGTTTTCGGCTGTATGATACGGTTCCACAAATAGTATACAAATGTTTTTATGCGGATACACAAACATTCACTCATTTCATTTAGGTTGTTTATATGAAGGTAAGCGTCAATGTCAGCGACTAACAACGACATAATCTTGAGTGAAATCAGAAATCCCGTTCTACAAAACCATCGGCCAGGCCAAACATAGTTGTGGACAGCACTTGGGCATGTTATAATGTTCTTTTGATTGATCATCATTTATTGTCAAGTGTTACATATTGTTGATTTTTCTGAAGCAATTTGATGGCTTTATTTGTAATAAATGAACAAGGACTATTTGACCAAACTTGTAGTGCTTATCGCAAAAGTAAATATAATGTATTAATCTCTGTAAACCTACGCTTGTTGAAATACGATATCATTTAACCCGAAATATACATATATATCAGTGCTTTATTTGATTTAAATTATCAGAAAATTGCCTACGTAACAATATGTTGTATATAGATACATTTTTTACTAAACTTTCCGTTTTGACCTTCCATTGCTTTAAGTCCTGGCATAAATTATTTAAAGGGACCGCAACCATTCTTTGGTTGTTCAGTTGTATGATACAGTTCCAAAAACAGTATACAAATGTTTTTATGCGGATACACAAACATTCAATCATTTTATTAAGTTTGTTAATATGAAGGTAAGCGTCAATGTCAGCAACTAACAACGACGGAATCTGGAGTGAAATCAGAAATCCCGTCCTACAAAACCATCGGCCAGGCCAAACATAGTTGTGGACAGCACTTGCGCATGTTAGATTGTTCTTTTGATTGATCATCATTTATTGTCAAGTGTTACATATTGTTGATTTTCCTGAAGATATTTTAATAGCTTTATTTGTAACAAATGATCAAGGACTATTTAACCAAACTTGTAGTGCTACTCGCAAAAGTAAATATAATGTATTAATCTCTGTAAACCTACGCTTGTTGCAATACCATATCATACAACCTGAAATATACATATGTATCAGTGCTTTATTTGATTTAAATTATCAGAAAATTGCATACGTAAAAATATGTTGTATCTAGATACATTTTCTACAAAACCTTCCGTTTTGACCACATATTGCTTTAAGTACTGGCATAATTTATTCAACAAGACTGCAACCATTCTTTGGTTGTTCAGCTGTATGATACGGTTCCACAAACAGTATACAAATGTTTTTATGCGGGTAAACAAACATTCACTGATTTCATTCAGGTTGTTAATATGAAGGTGAGCGTCAATATCGGCGGCCAAAAACGGCGGAATCTGGAGTGAAATCAGAAATCCCGTCCTACAAAACCATCGGCCAGGCCAAACAAAGTTGTGGAGAGCACTTGCGCATAATAGAATATTCTTTTGATTGACCATCAATCACTGTCAAGTATCACATATTGTTGATTTTTCTGAAGAAATTTGATGGCTTTCTTTGTAATAAATGCACAAGGACTATTTGACCAAACTTGTAGTGCTTATCGCAAAAGTAAATATAATGTAATAATCTTTTAAAATCCACGCCTTTTTAAATACGATATCTTTTAACCCGAAATATACGTATAAGTGCTTTATTTGATTTAAATTATCAGAAAATTGCCTACGTAACAATATGTTGTATCTAGATACATTTTCTACAAAACATTCCGTTTTGTCCACATATTGCTTTAAGTCCTTGTATAATTTATTCAACAAGACTACAACCATTCTTTTTTTGTTCAGTTGTATGATACGGTTCCAAAAAAGAATTAAAAATGTTTTTATGCGGATAAACAAACATTCACTTATTTTATTAAGTTTGGTAATATGAAGGTAAGCGACAATGTTAGCGACTAACAACGACGGAATCTGGAGTGAAATCATAAATCCCGTTCTACAAAACCATCGGCCAGGCCAAACATAGTTGTGGACAGCACTTGCGCATGTTAGAATGTTCTTTTGATTGATCGTCAATCACTGTCAAGTATTACATATTGTTGATGTTTCTGAAGAAATTTGATGGGTTTATTTAAAATAAATACACAAGAAATATTTGAACAAACTTGTAGTGCTTATCGCAAAAGTAAATATAATGTATTAATCTTTGTAAAACTACGCTTGTTGAAATACGATGTCTTTTAACCCGAAATATACGTATAAGAGCTTTGTTTGTTTTAAATTATCAGAAAATTGCCTATGTAAAAATATGTTGTATCTAGATACATTTTCTACAAAACTTTCCGTTTTGACCACATATTGCTTTAAGTCCTTGCATAATTTATTCAACAAGACTGCAACCATTCTTTGGTTTTCGGCTGTATGATACGGTTCCACAAATAGTATACAAATGTTTTTATGCGGATACACAAACATTCACTCATTTCATTTAGGTTGTTTATATGAAGGTAAGCGTCAATGTCAGCGACTAACAACGACATAATCTTGAGTGAAATCAGAAATCCCGTTCTACAAAACCATCGGCCAGGCCAAACATAGTTGTGGACAGCACTTGGGCATGTTATAATGTTCTTTTGATTGATCATCATTTATTGTCAAGTGTTACATATTGTTGATTTTTCTGAAGCAATTTGATGGCTTTATTTGTAATAAATGAACAAGGACTATTTGACCAAACTTGTAGTGCTTATCGCAAAAGTAAATATAATGTATTAATCTCTGTAAACCTACGCTTGTTGAAATACGATATCATTTAACCCGAAATATACATATATATCAGTGCTTTATTTGATTTAAATTATCAGAAAATTGCCTACGTAACAATATGTTGTATATAGATACATTTTTTACTAAACTTTCCGTTTTGACCTTCCATTGCTTTAAGTCCTGGCATAAATTATTTAAAGGGACCGCAACCATTCTTTGGTTGTTCAGTTGTATGATACAGTTCCAAAAACAGTATACAAATGTTTTTATGCGGATACACAAACATTCAATCATTTTATTAAGTTTGTTAATATGAAGGTAAGCGTCAATGTCAGCAACTAACAACGACGGAATCTGGAGTGAAATCAGAAATCCCGTCCTACAAAACCATCGGCCAGGCCAAACATAGTTGTGGACAGCACTTGCGCATGTTAGATTGTTCTTTTGATTGATCATCATTTATTGTCAAGTGTTACATATTGTTGATTTTCCTGAAGATATTTTAATAGCTTTATTTGTAACAAATGATCAAGGACTATTTAACCAAACTTGTAGTGCTACTCGCAAAAGTAAATATAATGTATTTATCTCTGTAAACCTACGCTTGTTTTAATACGATATCATACAACCTGAAATATACATATGTATCAGTGCTTTATTTGATTTAAATTATCAGAAAATTGCATACGTAAAAATATGTTGTATCTAGATACATTTTCTACAAAATATTCCGTTTTGACCACATATTGCTTTAAGTACTGGCATAATTTATTCAACAAGACTGCAACCATTCTTTGGTTGTTCAGCTGTATGATACGGTTCCACAAACAGTATACAAATGTTTTTATGCGGGTAAACAAACATTCACTCATTTCATTCAGGTTGTTAATATGAAGGTGAGCGTCAATATCGGCGGCCAAAAACGGCGGAATCTGGAGTGAAATCAGAAATCCCGTCCTACAAAACCATCGGCCAGGCCAAACAAAGTTGTGGAGAGCACTTGCGCATAATAGAATATTCTTTTGATTGACCATCAATCACTGTCAAGTATCACATATTGTTGATTTTTCTGAAGAAATTTGATGGCTTTCTTTGTAATAAATGCACAAGGACTATTTGACCAAACTTGTAGTGCTTATCGCAAAAGTAAATATAATGTAATAATCTTTTAAAATCCACGCTTGTTGAAATATGATATCTTTTAACCCGAAATATACGTATAAGTGCTTTATTTGATTTAAATTATCAGAAAATTGCCTACGTAACAATATGTTGTATCTAGATACATTTTCTACATAACATTCCGTTTTGTCCACATATTGCTTTAAGTCCTTGTATAATTTATTCAACAAGACTACAACCATTCTTTTTTTGTTCAGTTGTATGATATGGTTCCACGAGAAGATTAAAAAATGTTTTTATGCGGATAAACAAACATTCACTCATTTTATTAAGGTTGTTAATATGAAGGTAAGCATCAATATCACCGGCCAACAACGACGCAATCTGGAGTGAAACCAGAAATCCCGTCCTACAAAACCATCGGCCAGGCCGGACATAGTTGTGGACAGCACTTGCGCATGTTAGAATGTTCTTTTGAATGATCATCATTTATTGTCAAGTGTTACATATTGTTGATTTTTCTGAAGCAATTTGATGGCTATTTTTGTAATACATGCACATGGACTATGTGACCAAACTTGTGCTTACCGCAAAAGTAAATATAAATTAATGATCTTTATAAACCATGCTTGTTGAAATAACCCTTCTTTTAACCCGAAATATACGTAAAATTGCTTTATTTGATTTAAATTATCAAGCCAATGCCTACGTAAAATTAGGTTGTATCTAAATACATTTTCTTCGAAACATTCCGGTTTGACCTCATATTCCTTTAAGTACTGGTATAATTTATTCAACAAGACTGCAACATTTGTTTGATTGTTGAGTTGTATGATATGGTTCCGCAAATAGATTTATTAATGTTTTGATGTGGATAAACAAACATTCACTTATTTTATTAAGTTTGGTAATATGAAGGTAAGCGACAATGTTAGCGACTAACAACGACGGAATCTGGAGTGAAATCATAAATCCCGTTCTACAAAACCATCGGCCAGGCCAAACATAGTTGTGGACAGCACTTGCGCATGTTAGAATGTTCTTTTGATTGATCGTCAATCACTGTCAAGTATTACATATTGTTGATGTTTCTGAAGAAATTTGATGGGTTTATTTAAAATAAATACACAAGAAATATTTGAACAAACTTGTAGTGCTTATCGCAAAAGTAAATATAATGTATTAATCTTTGTAAAACTACGCTTGTTGAAATACGATGTCTTTTAACCCGAAATATACGTATAAGAGCTTTGTTTGTTTTAAATTATCAGAAAATTGCCTATGTAAAAATATGTTGTATCTAGATACATTTTCTACAAAACTTTCCGTTTTGACCACATATTGCTTTAAGTCCTTGCATAATTTATTCAACAAGACTGCAACCATTCTTTGGTTTTCGGCTGTATGATACGGTTCCACAAATAGTATACAAATGTTTTTATGCGGATACACAAACATTCACTCATTTCATTTAGGTTGTTTATATGAAGGTAAGCGTCAATGTCAGCGACTAACAACGACATAATCTTGAGTGAAATCAGAAATCCCGTTCTACAAAACCATCGGCCAGGCCAAACATAGTTGTGGACAGCACTTGGGCATGTTATAATGTTCTTTTGATTGATCATCATTTATTGTCAAGTGTTACATATTGTTGATTTTTCTGAAGCAATTTGATGGCTTTATTTGTAATAAATGAACAAGGACTATTTGACCAAACTTGTAGTGCTTATCGCAAAAGTAAATATAATGTATTAATCTCTGTAAACCTACGCTTGTTGAAATACGATATCATTTAACCCGAAATATACATATATATCAGTGCTTTATTTGATTTAAATTATCAGAAAATTGCCTACGTAACAATATGTTGTATATAGATACATTTTTTACTAAACTTTCCGTTTTGACCTTCCATTGCTTTAAGTCCTGGCATAAATTATTTAAAGGGACCGCAACCATTCTTTGGTTGTTCAGTTGTATGATACAGTTCCAAAAACAGAATACAAATGTTTTTATGCGGATACACAAACATTCAATCATTTTATTAAGTTTGTTAATATGAAGGTAAGCGTCAATGTCAGCAACTAACAACGACGGAATCTGGAGTGAAATCAGAAATCCCGTCCTACAAAACCATCGGCCAGGCCAAACATAGTTGTGGACAGCACTTGCGCATGTTAGATTGTTCTTTTGATTGATCATCATTTATTGTCAAGTGTTACATATTGTTGATTTTCCTGAAGATATTTTAATAGCTTTATTTGTAACAAATGATCAAGGACTATTTAACCAAACCTCGCAAAAGTAAATATAATGTATTAATCTCTGTAAACCTACGCTTGTTGCAATACGATATCATACAACCTGAAATATACATATGTATCAGTGCTTTATTTGATTTAAATTATCAGAAAATTGCATACGTAAAAATATGTTGTATCTAGATACATTTTCTACAAAACCTTCCGTTTTGACCACATATTGCTTTAAGTACTGGCATAATTTATTCAACAAGACTGCAACCATTCTTTGGTTGTTCAGCTGTATGATACGGTTCCACAAACAGTATACAAATGTTTTTATGCGGGTAAACAAACATTCACTCATTTCATTCAGGTTGTTAATATGAAGGTGAGCGTCAATATCGGCGGCCAAAAACGGCGGAATCTGGAGTGAAATCAGAAATCCCGTCCTACAAAACCATCGGCCAGGCCAAACAAAGTTGTAGAGCACTTGCGCATAATAGAATATTCTTTTGATTGACCATCAATCACTGTCAAGTATTACATATTGTTGATTTGTCTGAAGATATTTGATGGCTTTCTTTGTAATAAATGCACAAGGACTATTTGACCAAACTTGTAGTGCTTATCGCAAAAGTAAATATAATGTAATAATCTTTTAAAATCCACGCTTGTTGAAATACGATATCTTTTAACCCGAAATATACGTATAAGTGCTTTATTTGATTTAAATTATCAGAAAATTGCCTACGTAACAATATGTTGTATCTAGATACATTTTCTACAAAACATTCCGTTTTGTCCACATATTGCTTTAAGTCCTTGTATAATTTATTCAACAAGACTGCAACCATTCTTTTTTTGTTCAGTTGTATGATATGGTTCCACGAGAAGATTAAAAAATGTTTTTATGCGGATAAACAAACATTCACTCATTTTATTAAGGTTGTTAATATGAAGGTAAGCATCAATATCACCGGCCAACAACGACGCAATCTGGAGTGAAACCAGAAATCCCGTCCTACAAAACCATCGGCCAGGCCGGACATAGTTGTGGACAGCACTTGCGCATGTTAGAATGTTCTTTTGAATGATCATCATTTATTGTCAAGTGTTACATATTGTTGATTTTTCTGAAGCAATTTGATGGCTATTTTTGTAATACATGCACATGGACTATGTGACCAAACTTGTGCTTACCGCAAAAGTAAATATAAATTAATGATCTTTATAAACCATGCTTGTTGAAATAAGCCTTCTTTTAACCCGAAATATACGTAAAATTGCTTTATTTGATTTAAATTATCAAGCCAATGCCTACGTAAAATTAGGTTGTATCTAAATACATTTTCTTCGAAACATTCCGGTTTGACCTCATATTCCTTTAAGTACTGGTATAATTTATTCAACAAGACTGCAACATTTGTTTGATTGTTGAGTTGTATGATATGGTTCCGCAAATAGATTTATTAATGTTTTGATGTGGATAAACAAACATTCACTTATTTTATTAAGTTTGGTAATATGAAGGTAAGCGACAATGTTAGCGACTAACAACGACGGAATCTGGAGTGAAATCATAAATCCCGTTCTACAAAACCATCGGCCAGGCCAAACATAGTTGTGGACAGCACTTGCGCATGTTAGAATGTTCTTTTGATTGATCGTCAATCACTGTCAAGTATTACATATTGTTGATGTTTCTGAAGAAATTTGATGGGTTTATTTAAAATAAATACACAAGAAATATTTGAACAAACTTGTAGTGCTTATCGCAAAAGTAAATATAATGTATTAATCTTTGTAAAACTACGCTTGTTGAAATACGATGTCTTTTAACCCGAAATATACGTATAAGAGCTTTGTTTGTTTTAAATTATCAGAAAATTGCCTATGTAAAAATATGTTGTATCTAGATACATTTTCTACAAAACTTTCCGTTTTGACCACATATTGCTTTAAGTCCTTGCATAATTTATTCAACAAGACTGCAACCATTCTTTGGTTTTCGGCTGTATGATACGGTTCCACAAATAGTATACAAATGTTTTTATGCGGATACACAAACATTCACTCATTTCATTTAGGTTGTTTATATGAAGGTAAGCGTCAATGTCAGCGACTAACAACGACATAATCTTGAGTGAAATCAGAAATCCCGTTCTACAAAACCATCGGCCAGGCCAAACATAGTTGTGGACAGCACTTGGGCATGTTATAATGTTCTTTTGATTGATCATCATTTATTGTCAAGTGTTACATATTGTTGATTTTTCTGAAGCAATTTGATGGCTTTATTTGTAATAAATGAACAAGGACTATTTGACCAAACTTGTAGTGCTTATCGCAAAAGTAAATATAATGTATTAATCTCTGTAAACCTACGCTTGTTGAAATACGATATCATTTAACCCGAAATATACATATATATCAGTGCTTTATTTGATTTAAATTATCAGAAAATTGCCTACGTAACAATATGTTGTATATAGATACATTTTTTACTAAACTTTCCGTTTTGACCTTCCATTGCTTTAAGTCCTGGCATAAATTATTTAAAGGGACCGCAACCATTCTTTGGTTGTTCAGTTGTATGATACAGTTCCAAAAACAGTATACAAATGTTTTTATGCGGATACACAAACATTCAATCATTTTATTAAGTTTGTTAATATGAAGGTAAGCGTCAATGTCAGCGACTAACAACGACGGAATCTGGAGTGAAATCAGAAATCCCGTCCTACAAAACCATCGGCCAGGCCAAACATAGTTGTGGACAGCACTTGCGCATGTTAGATTGTTCTTTTGATTGATCATCATTTATTGTCAAGTGTTACATATTGTTGATTTTCCTGAAGATATTTTAATAGCTTTATTTGTAACAAATGATCAAGGACTATTTAACCAAACTTGTAGTGCTACTCGCAAAAGTAAATATAATGTATTTATCTCTGTAAACCTACGCTTGTTTTAATACGATATCATACAACCTGAAATATACATATGTATCAGTGCTTTATTTGATTTAAATTATCAGAAAATTGCATACGTAAAAATATGTTGTATCTAGATACATTTTCTACAAAATATTCCGTTTTGACCACATATTGCTTTAAGTACTGGCATAATTTATTCAACAAGACTGCAACCATTCTTTGGTTGTTCAGCTGTATGATACGGTTCCACAAACAGTATACAAATGTTTTTATGCGGGTAAACAAACATTCACTCATTTCATTCAGGTTGTTAATATGAAGGTGAGCGTCAATATCGGCGGCCAAAAACGGCGGAATCTGGAGTGAAATCAGAAATCCCGTCCTACAAAACCATCGGCCAGGCCAAACAAAGTTGTGGAGAGCACTTGCGCATAATAGAATATTCTTTTGATTGACCATCAATCACTGTCAAGTATCACATATTGTTGATTTTTCTGAAGAAATTTGATGGCTTTCTTTGTAATAAATGCACAAGGACTATTTGACCAAACTTGTAGTGCTTATCGCAAAAGTAAATATAATGTATTAATCTCTGTAAACCTACGCTTGTTGAAATACGATATCATTTAACCCGAAATATACATATATATCAGTGCTTTATTTGATTTAAATTATCAGAAAATTGCCTACGTAACAATATGTTGTATATAGATACATTTTTTACTAAACTTTCCGTTTTGACCTTCCATTGCTTTAAGTCCTGGCATAAATTATTTAAAGGGACCGCAACCATTCTTTGGTTGTTCAGTTGTATGATACAGTTCCAAAAACAGTATACAAATGTTTTTATGCGGATACACAAACATTCAATCATTTTATTAAGTTTGTTAATATGAAGGTAAGCGTCAATGTCAGCGACTAACAACGACGGAATCTGGAGTGAAATCAGAAATCCCGTCCTACAAAACCATCGGCCAGGCCAAACATAGTTGTGGACAGCACTTGCGCATGTTAGATTGTTCTTTTGATTGATCATCATTTATTGTCAAGTGTTACATATTGTTGATTTTCCTGAAGATATTTTAATAGCTTTATTTGTAACAAATGATCAAGGACTATTTAACCAAACTTGTAGTGCTACTCGCAAAAGTAAATATAATGTATTTATCTCTGTAAACCTACGCTTGTTTTAATACGATATCATACAACCTGAAATATACATATGTATCAGTGCTTTATTTGATTTAAATTATCAGAAAATTGCATACGTAAAAATATGTTGTATCTAGATACATTTTCTACAAAATATTCCGTTTTGACCACATATTGCTTTAAGTACTGGCATAATTTATTCAACAAGACTGCAACCATTCTTTGGTTGTTCAGCTGTATGATACGGTTCCACAAACAGTATACAAATGTTTTTATGCGGGTAAACAAACATTCGCTCATTTCATTCAGGTTGTTAATATGAAGGTGAGCGTCAATATCGGCGGCCAAAAACGGCGGAATCTGGAGTGAAATCAGAAATCCCGTCCTACAAAACCATCGGCCAGGCCAAACAAAGTTGTGGAGAGCACTTGCGCATAATAGAATATTCTTTTGATTGACCATCAATCACTGTCAAGTATCACATATTGTTGATTTTTCTGAAGAAATTTGATGGCTTTCTTTGTAATAAATGCACAAGGACTATTTGACCAAACTTGTAGTGCTTATCGCAAAAGTAAATATAATGTAATAATCTTTTAAAATCCACGCCTTTTTAAATACGATATCTTTTAACCCGAAATATACGTATAAGTGCTTTATTTGATTTAAATTATCAGAAAATTGCCTACGTAACAATATGTTGTATCTAGATACATTTTCTACAAAACATTCCGTTTTGTCCACATATTGCTTTAAGTCCTTGTATAATTTATTCAACAAGACTACAACCATTCTTTTTTTGTTCAGTTGTATGATATGGTTCCACGAGAAGATTAAAAAATGTTTTTATGCGGATAAACAAACATTCACTCATTTTATTAAGGTTGTTAATATGAAGGTAAGCATCAATATCACCGGCCAACAACGACGCAATCTGGAGTGAAACCAGAAATCCCGTCCTACAAAACCATCGGCCAGGCCGGACATAGTTGTGGACAGCACTTGCGCATGTTAGAATGTTCTTTTGAATGATCATCATTTATTGTCAAGTGTTACATATTGTTGATTTTTCTGAAGCAATTTGATGGCTATTTTTGTAATACATGCACATGGACTATGTGACCAAACTTGTGCTTACCGCAAAAGTAAATATAAATTAATGATCTTTATAAACCATGCTTGTTGAAATAAGCCTTCTTTAACCCGAAATATACGTAAAATTGCTTTATTTGATTTAAATTATCAAGCCAATGCCTACGTAAAATTAGGTTGTATCTAAATACATTTTCTTCGAAACATTCCGGTTTGACCTCATATTCCTTTAAGTACTGGTATAATTTATTCAACAAGACTGCAACATTTGTTTGATTGTTGAGTTGTATGATATGGTTCCGCAAATAGATTTATTAATGTTTTGATGTGGATAAACAAACATTCACTTATTTTATTAAGTTTGGTAATATGAAGGTAAGCGACAATGTTAGCGACTAACAACGACGGAATCTGGAGTGAAATCATAAATCCCGTTCTACAAAACCATCGGCCAGGCCAAACATAGTTGTGGACAGCACTTGCGCATGTTAGAATGTTCTTTTGATTGATCGTCAATCACTGTCAAGTATTACATATTGTTGATGTTTCTGAAGAAATTTGATGGGTTTATTTAAAATAAATACACAAGAAATATTTGACTAAACTTGTAGTGCTTATCGCAAAAGTAAATATAATGTATTAATCTTTGTAAAACTACGCTTGTTGAAATACGATGTCTTTTAACCCGAAATATACGTATAAGAGCTTTGTTTGTTTTAAATTATCAGAAAATTGCCTATGTAAAAATATGTTGTATCTAGATACATTTTCTACAAAACTTTCCGTTTTGACCACATATTGCTTTAAGTCCTTGCATAATTTATTCAACAAGACTGCAACCATTCTTTGGTTTTCGGCTGTATGATACGGTTCCACAAATAGTATACAAATGTTTTTATGCGGATACACAAACATTCACTCATTTCATTTAGGTTGTTTATATGAAGGTAAGCGTCAATGTCAGCGACTAACAACGACATAATCTTGAGTGAAATCAGAAATCCCGTTCTACAAAACCATCGGCCAGGCCAAACATAGTTGTGGACAGCACTTGGGCATGTTATAATGTTCTTTTGATTGATCATCATTTATTGTCAAGTGTTACATATTGTTGATTTTTCTGAAGCAATTTGATGGCTTTATTTGTAATAAATGAACAAGGACTATTTGACCAAACTTGTAGTGCTTATCGCAAAAGTAAATATAATGTATTAATCTCTGTAAACCTACGCTTGTTGAAATACGATATCATTTAACCCGAAATATACATATATATCAGTGCTTTATTTGATTTAAATTATCAGAAAATTGCCTACGTAACAATATGTTGTATATAGATACATTTTTTACTAAACTTTCCGTTTTGACCTTCCATTGCTTTAAGTCCTGGCATAAATTATTTAAAGGGACCGCAACCATTCTTTGGTTGTTCAGTTGTATGATACAGTTCCAAAAACAGTATACAAATGTTTTTATGCGGATACACAAACATTCAATCATTTTATTAAGTTTGTTAATATGAAGGTAAGCGTCAATGTCAGCGACTAACAACGACGGAATCTGGAGTGAAATCAGAAATCCCGTCCTAAAAAACGATCAGCCAGGCCAAACATGGTTGTGGACAGCACTTGCGCATGTTAGAATGCTCTTTTGATTGATCATCAATCAATGTCAAGTATTACATATTGTTCATTTTCCTGAAGATATTTGATAGCTTTATTTGTAACAAATGCACAAGGACTATTTGACCAAACTTGTAGTGCTTATCGCAAAAGTAAATATAATGCATTAATCTCTGTAAACCTACGCTTGTTGAAATACGATATCATTTAACCCGAAATATACATATATATCAGTGCTTTATTTGATTTAAATTATCAGAAAATTGCCAACGTAACAATATGTTGTATATAGATACATTTTTTACTAAACTTTCCGTTTTGACCTTCCATTGCTTTAAGTCCTGGCATAAATTATTTAAAGGGACCGCAACCATTCTTTGGTTGTTCAGTTGTATGATACAGTTCCAAAAACAGTATACAAATGTTTTTATGCGGATACACAAACATTCAATCATTTTATTAAGTTTGTTAATATGAAGGTAAGCGTCAATGTCAGCGACTAACAACGACGGAATCTGGAGTGAAATCAGAAATCCCGTCCTACAAAACCATCGGCCAGGCCAAACATAGTTGTGGACAGCACTTGCGCATGTTAGATTGTTCTTTTGATTGATCATCATTTATTGTCAAGTGTTACATATTGTTGATTTTCCTGAAGATATTTTAATAGCTTTATTTGTAACAAATGATGAAGGACTATTTAACCAAACTTGTAGTGCTACTCGCAAAAGTAAATATAATGTATTAATCTCTGTAAACCTACGCTTGTTGCAATACGATATCATACAACCTGAAATATACATATGTATCAGTGCTTTATTTGATTTAAATTATCAGAAAATTGCATACGTAAAAATATGTTGTATCTAGATACATTTTCTACAAAATATTCCGTTTTGACCACATATTTCTTTAAGTACTGGCATAATTTATTCAACAAGACTGCAACCATTCTTTGGTTGTTCAGCTGTATGATACGGTTCCACAAACAGTATACAAATGTTTATATGCGGGTAAACAAACATTCGCTCATTTCATTCAGGTTGTTAATATGAAGGTGAGCGTCAATATCGGCGACCAAAAACGGCGGAATCTGCAGTGAAATCAGAAATCCCGTCCTACAAAACCATCGGCCAGGCCAAACAAAGTTGTGGAGAGCACTTGCGCATAATAGAATATTCTTTTGATTGACCATCATCCACTGTCAAGTATTACATATTGTAGATTTTTCTGGAGAAATTTGATGGCTTTCTTTGTAATAAATGCACAAGGACTATTTGACCAAACTTGTAGTGCTTATCGCAAAAGTAAATATAATGTAATAATCTTTTAAAATCCACGCCTTTTTAAATACGATATCTTTTAACCCGAAATATACGTATAAGTGCTTTATTTGATTTAAATTATCAGAAAATTGCCTACGTAACAATATGTTGTATCTAGATACATTTTCTACAAAACATTCCGTTTTGTCCACATATTGCTTTAAGTCCTTGTATAATTTATTCAACAAGACTACAACCATTCTTTTTTTGTTCAGTTGTATGATATGGTTCCACGAGAAGATTAAAAAATGTTTTTATGCGGATAAACAAACATTCACTCATTTTATTAAGGTTGTTAATATGAAGGTAAGCATCAATATCACCGGCCAACAACGACGCAATCTGGAGTGAAACCAGAAATCCCGTCCTACAAAACCATCGGCCAGGCCGGACATAGTTGTGGACAGCACTTGCGCATGTTAGAATGTTCTTTTGAATGATCATCATTTATTGTCAAGTGTTACATATTGTTGATTTTTCTGAAGCAATTTGATGGCTATTTTTGTAATACATGCACATGGACTATGTGACCAAACTTGTGCTTACCGCAAAAGTAAATATAAATTAATGATCTTTATAAACCATGCTTGTTGAAATAAGCCTTCTTTAACCCGAAATATACGTAAAATTGCTTTATTTGATTTAAATTATCAAGCCAATGCCTACGTAAAATTAGGTTGTATCTAAATACATTTTCTTCGAAACATTCCGGTTTGACCTCATATTCCTTTAAGTACTGGTATAATTTATTCAACAAGACTGCAACATTTGTTTGATTGTTGAGTTGTATGATATGGTTCCGCAAATAGATTTATTAATGTTTTGATGTGGATAAACAAACATTCACTTATTTTATTAAGTTTGGTAATATGAAGGTAAGCGACAATGTTAGCGACTAACAACGACGGAATCTGGAGTGAAATCATAAATCCCGTTCTACAAAACCATCGGCCAGGCCAAACATAGTTGTGGACAGCACTTGCGCATGTTAGAATGTTCTTTTGATTGATCGTCAATCACTGTCAAGTATTACATATTGTTGATGTTTCTGAAGAAATTTGATGGGTTTATTTAAAATAAATACACAAGAAATATTTGACTAAACTTGTAGTGCTTATCGCAAAAGTAAATATAATGTATTAATCTTTGTAAAACTACGCTTGTTGAAATACGATGTCTTTTAACCCGAAATATACGTATAAGAGCTTTGTTTGTTTTAAATTATCAGAAAATTGCCTATGTAAAAATATGTTGTATCTAGATACATTTTCTACAAAACTTTCCGTTTTGACCACATATTGCTTTAAGTCCTTGCATAATTTATTCAACAAGACTGCAACCATTCTTTGGTTTTCGGCTGTATGATACGGTTCCACAAATAGTATACAAATGTTTTTATGCGGATACACAAACATTCACTCATTTCATTTAGGTTGTTTATATGAAGGTAAGCGTCAATGTCAGCGACTAACAACGACATAATCTTGAGTGAAATCAGAAATCCCGTTCTACAAAACCATCGGCCAGGCCAAACATAGTTGTGGACAGCACTTGGGCATGTTATAATGTTCTTTTGATTGATCATCATTTATTGTCAAGTGTTACATATTGTTGATTTTTCTGAAGCAATTTGATGGCTTTATTTGTAATAAATGAACAAGGACTATTTGACCAAACTTGTAGTGCTTATCGCAAAAGTAAATATAATGTATTAATCTCTGTAAACCTACGCTTGTTGAAATACGATATCATTTAACCCGAAATATACATATATATCAGTGCTTTATTTGATTTAAATTATCAGAAAATTGCCTACGTAACAATATGTTGTATATAGATACATTTTTTACTAAACTTTCCGTTTTGACCTTCCATTGCTTTAAGTCCTGGCATAAATTATTTAAAGGGACCGCAACCATTCTTTGGTTGTTCAGTTGTATGATACAGTTCCAAAAACAGTATACAAATGTTTTTATGCGGATACACAAACATTCAATCATTTTATTAAGTTTGTTAATATGAAGGTAAGCGTCAATGTCAGCGACTAACAACGACGGAATCTGGAGTGAAATCAGAAATCCCGTCCTAAAAAACGATCAGCCAGGCCAAACATGGTTGTGGACAGCACTTGCGCATGTTAGAATGCTCTTTTGATTGATCATCAATCAATGTCAAGTATTACATATTGTTCATTTTCCTGAAGATATTTGATAGCTTTATTTGTAACAAATGCACAAGGACTATTTGACCAAACTTGTAGTGCTTATCGCAAAAGTAAATATAATGCATTAATCTCTGTAAACCTACGCTTGTTGAAATACGATATCATTTAACCCGAAATATACATATATATCAGTGCTTTATTTGATTTAAATTATCAGAAAATTGCCTACGTAACAATATGTTGTATATAGATACATTTTTTACTAAACTTTCCGTTTTGACCTTCCATTGCTTTAAGTCCTGGCATAAATTATTTAAAGGGACCGCAACCATTCTTTGGTTGTTCAGTTGTATGATACAGTTCCAAAAACAGTATACAAATGTTTTTATGCGGATACACAAACATTCAATCATTTTATTAAGTTTGTTAATATGAAGGTAAGCGTCAATGTCAGCGACTAACAACGACGGAATCTGGAGTGAAATCAGAAATCCCGTCCTACAAAACCATCGGCCAGGCCAAACATAGTTGTGGACAGCACTTGCGCATGTTAGATTGTTCTTTTGATTGATCATCATTTATTGTCAAGTGTTACATATTGTTGATTTTCCTGAAGATATTTTAATAGCTTTATTTGTAACAAATGATCAAGGACTATTTAACCAAACTTGTAGTGCTACTCGCAAAAGTAAATATAATGTATTAATCTCTGTAAACCTACGCTTGTTGCAATACGATATCATACAACCTGAAATATACATATGTATCAGTGCTTTATTTGATTTAAATTATCAGAAAATTGCATACGTAAAAATATGTTGTATCTAGATACATTTTCTACAAAATATTCCGTTTTGACCACATATTTCTTTAAGTACTGGCATAATTTATTCAACAAGACTGCAACCATTCTTTGGTTGTTCAGCTGTATGATACGGTTCCACAAACAGTATACAAATGTTTATATGCGGGTAAACAAACATTCACTCATTTCATTCAGGTTGTTAATATGAAGGTGAGCGTCAATATCGGCGACCAAAAACGGCGGAATCTGCAGTGAAATCAGAAATCCCGTCCTACAAAACCATCGGCCAGGCCAAACAAAGTTGTGGAGAGCACTTGCGCATAATAGAATATTCTTTTGATTGACCATCATCCACTGTCAAGTATTACATATTGTAGATTTTTCTGGAGAAACTTGATGGCTTTATTTGTAATAAATGCACAAGGACTATTTGACCAAACTTGTAGTGCTTATCGCAAAAGTAAATATAATGTATTAATCTATGGAAAACTACGTTTGTTGCAATATGATATCTTTTAATCCGAAATATACGTATAAGAGCTTTATTTGTTTTAAATTATCAGAAAATTGCCTATGTAAAAATATGTTGTATCTAGATACTATTTCTACAAAACTTTCCGTTTTGACCACACATTGCTTTAAGTACTGGTAAATTTATTCAACGAGACTGCAACCATTCTTTGTTTGTTCAGTTGTATGATATGGTTCCACAAAAAGATTAAAAAATGTTGTTATGCGGATAAACAAACATTCACTCATTTTATTAAGTTTGGTAATATGAAGGTAAGCGTCAATGTCAGCGACTAACAAGGACGGAATCTGGAGTGAAATCAGAAATCCCGTCCTACAAAACCATCGGCCAGGCCAAACGTTGTTGTGGAGATCACTTGCGCATGTTAGAATGCTGTTTTGATTGATCGTCAATCACTGTAAAGTATTACATATTGTTCATTTTCCTGAAGATATTTGATAGCTTTATTTGTAACAAATGCACAAGGACTATTTGACCAAACTTGTAGTGCTTATCGCAAAAGTAAATATAATGTATTAATCTCTGTAAACCTACGCTTGTTGAAATACGATATCATTTAACCCGAAATATACATATATATCAGTGCTTTATTTGATTTAAATTATCAGAAAATTGCCTACGTAACAATATGTTGTATATAGATACATTTTTTACTAAACTTTCCGTTTTGACCTTCCATTGCTTTAAGTCCTGGCATAAATTATTTAAAGGGACCGCAACCATTCTTTGGTTGTTCAGTTGTATGATACAGTTCCAAAAACAGTATACAAATGTTTTTATGCGGATACACAAACATTCAATCATTTTATTAAGTTTGTTAATATGAAGGTAAGCGTCAATGTCAGCGACTAACAACGACGGAATCTGGAGTGAAATCAGAAATCCCGTCCTACAAAACCATCGGCCAGGCCAAACATAGTTGTGGACAGCACTTGCGCATGTTAGATTGTTCTTTTGATTGATCATCATTTATTGTCAAGTGTTACATATTGTTGATTTTCCTGAAGATATTTTAATAGCTTTATTTGTAACAAATGATCAAGCACTATTTAACCAAACTTGTAGTGCTACTCGCAAAAGTAAATATAATGTATTAATCTCTGTAAACCTACGCTTGTTGCAATACGATATCATACAACCTGAAATACACATATGTATCAGTGCTTTATTTGATTTAAATTATCAGAAAATTGCATACGTAAAAATATGTTGTATCTAGATACATTTTCTACAAAATATTCCGTTTTGACCACATATTGCTTTAAGTACTGGCATAATTTATTCAACAAGACTGCAACCATTCTTTGGTTGTTCAGCTGTATGATACGGTTCCACAAACAGTATACAAATGTTTATATGCGGGTAAACAAACATTCGCTCATTTCATTCAGGTTGTTAATATGAAGGTGAGCGTCAATATCGGCGACCAAAAACGGCGGAATCTGCAGTGAAATCAGAAATCCCGTCCTACAAAACCATCGGCCAGGCCAAACAAAGTTGTGGAGAGCACTTGCGCATAATAGAATATTCTTTTGATTGACCATCATCCACTGTCAAGTATTACATATTGTAGATTTTTCTGGAGAAACTTGATGGCTTTATTTGTAATAAATGCACAAGAACTATTTGACCAAACTTGTAGTGCTTATCGCAAAAGTAAATATAATGTATTAATCTATGGAAAACTACGTTTGTTGCAATATGATATCTTTTAATCCGAAATATACGTATAAGAGCTTTATTTGTTTTAAATTATCAGAAAATTGCCTATGTAAAAATATGTTGTATCTAGATACTATTTCTACAAAACTTTCCGTTTTGACCACACATTGCTTTAAGTACTGGTAAATTTATTCAACGAGACTGCAACCATTCTTTGTTTGTTCAGTTGTATGATATGGTTCCACAAAAAGATTAAAAAATGTTGTTATGCGGATAAACAAACATTCACTCATTTTATTAAGTTTGGTAATATGAAGGTAAGCGTCAATGTCAGCGACTAACAAGGACGGAATCTGGAGTGAAATCAGAAATCCCGTCCTACAAAACCATCGGCCAGGCCAAACGTTGTTGTGGAGATCACTTGCGCATGTTAGAATGCTGTTTTGATTGATCGTCAATCACTGTAAAGTATTACATATTGTTCATTTTCCTGAAGATATTTGATAGCTTTATTTGTAACAAATGCACAAGGACTATTTGACCAAACTTGTAGTGCTTATCGCAAAAGTAAATATAATGTATTAATCTCTGTAAACCTACGCTTGTTGAAATACGATATCATTTAACCCGAAATATACATATATATATCAGTGCTTTATTTGATTTAAATTATCAGAAAATTGCCTACGTAACAATATGTTGTATATAGATACATTTTTTACTAAACTTTCCGTTTTGACCTTCCATTGCTTTAAGTCCTGGCATAAATTATTTAAAGGGACCGCAACCATTCTTTGGTTGTTCAGTTGTATGATACAGTTCCAAAAACAGTATACAAATGTTTTTATGCGGATACACAAACATTCAATCATTTTATTAAGTTTGTTAATATGAAGGTAAGCGTCAATGTCAGCGACTAACAACGACGGAATCTGGAGTGAAATCAGAAATCCCGTCCTACAAAACCATCGGCCAGGCCAAACATAGTTGTGGACAGCACTTGCGCATGTTAGATTGTTCTTTTGATTGATCATCATTTATTGTCAAGTGTTACATATTGTTGATTTTCCTGAAGATATTTTAATAGCTTTATTTGTAACAAATGATCAAGCACTATTTAACCAAACTTGTAGTGCTACTCGCAAAAGTAAATATAATGTATTAATCTCTGTAAACCTACGCTTGTTGCAATACGATATCATACAACCTGAAATATGCATATGTATCAGTGCTTTATTTGATTTAAATTATCAGAAAATTGCATACGTAAAAATATGTTGTATCTAGATACATTTTCTACAAAATATTCCGTTTTGACCACATATTGCTTTAAGTACTGGCATAATTTATTCAACAAGACTGCAACCATTCTTTGGTTGTTCAGCTGTATGATACGGTTCCACAAACAGTATACAAATGTTTATATGCGGGTAAACAAACATTCGCTCATTTCATTCAGGTTGTTAATATGAAGGTGAGCGTCAATATCGGCGACCAAAAACGGCGGAATCTGGAGTGAAATCAGAAATCCCGTCCTACAAAACCATTGGCCAGGCCAAACAAAGTTGTGGAGAGCACTTGCGCATGTTAGATTGTTCTTTTGATTGACCATCATCCACTGTCAAGTATTACATATTGTAGATTTTTCTGGAGAAACTTGATGGCTTTATTTGTAATAAATGCACAAGAACTATTTGACCAAACTTGTAGTGCTTATCGCAAAAGTAAATATAATGTATTAATCTATGGAAAACTACGTTTGTTGCAATATGATATCTTTTAATCCGAAATATACGTATAAGAGCTTTATTTGTTTTAAATTATCAGAAAATTGCCTATGTAAAAATATGTTGTATCTAGATACTATTTCTACAAAACTTTCCGTTTTGACCACACATTGCTTTAAGTACTGGTAAATTTATTCAACGAGACTGCAACCATTCTTTGTTTGTTCAGTTGTATGATATGGTTCCACAAAAAGATTAAAAAATGTTGTTATGCGGATAAACAAACATTCACTCATTTTATTAAGTTTGGTAATATGAAGGTAAGCGTCAATGTCAGCGACTAACAAGAACGGAATCTGGAGTGAAATCAGAAATCCCGTCCTACAAAACCATCGGCCAGGCCAAACATAGTTGTGGACAGCACTTGCGCATGTTAGAATGCTCTTTTGATTGATCGTGAATCACTGTCAAGTATTACATATTGTTGATGTTTCTGAAAACATTTGATGGGTTTATTTGTAATAAATGCTCAAGAAATATTTGACCAAGCTTGTAGTGCATAACCCAAAAGTAAATATAATGTATTATACTATGGAAAACTACGCTTGTTGCAATACGATATCTTTTAACCCGAAATATATGTATACGTGTTTTATTTGATTTAAATTATTAGAAAATTGCCTACAATAAAATATGTTGTATCTAGATACATTTTCTACAAAACTTTCCGTTTTGACCACATATTGCTTTAAGTCCTTGCATAATTTATTCAACAAGACTGCAACCATTCTTTGGTTTTCGGCTGTATGATACGGTTCCACAAATAGTATACAAATGTTTTTATGCGGATACACAAATATTCAGTCATTTCATTCAGGTTGTTTATATGAAGGTAAGCGTCAATGTCAGCGACTAACAACGACATAATCTTGAGTGAAATCAGAAATTCCGTTCTACAAAACCATCGGCCAGGCCAAACATAGTTGTGGACAGCACTTGGGCATGTTATAATGTTCTTTTGATTGATCATCATTTATTGTCAAGTGTTACATATTGTTGATTTTTCTGAAGCAATTTGATGGCTTTATTTGTAATAAATGAACAAGGACTATTTGACCAAACTTGTAGTGCTTATCGCAAAAGTAAATATAATGTATTAATCTCTGTCAACCTACGCCTGTTGAAATATGGTATCTTTTAACCCGAAATATACGTATAAGTGCTTTATTTGATTTAAATTATCAGAAATATTTCTATGTAAAAAAATCTTGTATCTAGATACTATTTCTACAAAACTTTCCGTTTTGATCTCATATTGCTTTCAGTACTGGCATAATTTATTCAAGGGGACGGCAACCATTTTTTCGTTGTTCAGTTGTATGATACGGTTCCAAAAACAGTATACAAATGTTTTTATGCGGATAAACAAACATTCACTCATTTAAATCAGTTTGGTAATTTGAAGGTAAGCGTCAATGTCAGCGACTAACAAGGACGGAATCTGGAGTGAAATCAGAAACCCCGTCCTACAAAATGATCAGCCAGGCCAAACATAGTTGTGGACAGCACTTGCGCATGTTAGAATGCTCTTTTGATTGATCATCATTTATTATCAAGTGTTACACATTGTTGATTTTCCTGAAGATATTTGATAGCTTTATTTGTAACAAATGATCAAGGGCTATTTGACCAAACTTGTAGTGCTTATCGCAAAAGTAAATATAATGTATTAATCTCTGTAAACCTACGCTTGTTGAAATACGATATCATTTAACCCGAAATATACATATATATCAGTGCTTTATTTGATTTAAATTATCAGAAAATTGCCTACGTAAAAGTATGTTGTGTCTAGATACATTTTTTACTAAACTTTCCGTTTTGACCTTCCATTGCTTTAAGTCCTGGCATAAATTATTTAAAGGGACCGCAACCATTCTTTGGTTGTTCAGTTGTATGATACAGTTCCAAAAACAGAATACAAATGTTTTTATGCGGATACACAAACATTCAATCATTTTATTAGGTTTGTTAATATGAAGGTAAGCGTCAATGTCAGCGACTAACAACGACGGAATCTGGAGTGAAATCAGAAATCCCGTCCTACAAAACCATCGGCCAGGCCAAACATAGTTGTGGACAGCACTTGCGCATGTTAGATTGTTCTTTTGATTGATCATCATTTATTGTCAAGTGTTACATATTGTTGATTTTCCTGAAGATATTTGATAGCTTTATTTGTAACAAATGATCAAGGACTATTTGACCAAACTTGTAGTGCTACTCGCAAAAGTAAATATAATGTATTAATCTCTGTAAACCTACGCTTGTTGAAATACGATATCATGCAACCTGAAATATACATATATATCAGTGCTTTATTTGATTTAAATTATCAGCAAATTGCCTACGTAAAAATATGTTGTATCTAGTTACATTTTCTACAAAATATTCCGTTTTGACCACCTATAGATTTAAGTCCTGACATAAAGTATTCAACAAGACTGCAACCATTCTTTGGTTTTCGGCTCTATGATACGGTTCCACAAATAGTATACAAATGTTTTTATGCGGATACACAAACACGCACTCATTTCATTCAGGTTGTTTATATGAAGGTAAGCGTCAATGTCAGTGACCAACAACGACATAATCTTGAGTGAAATCACAAATCCCGTCCTACAAAACCATCTGGCAGGCCAAACATAGTTGTGGACAGCACTTGCGCATGTTAGAATGTTCTTTTGATTAACCGTTAATCACTGTCAAGTATTACATAGTGTTGATTTTTCTAATGAAATTTGATAGCTTTATTTGTAACAAATGCACAAAGACTATTTGACCAAACTTGTAGTGCTGATCGCAAAAGTAAATATAATGTATTAATCTCTGTAAAACTACGCTTGTTGAAATACGATATCTTTTAACCCGAAATCAACGTAAAAGTGCTTTATTTGATTTAAATTAACAGAAAATTGCCTACGTAAAAATATGTTGTATCTAGATACATTTTCTACAAAATATTCCGTTTTGACCACCTATAGATTTAAGTCCTGGCATAATTTATTCAACAAGACTGCAACCATTCTTTGGTTGTTCAGCTGTATGATACGGTTCCACAAACAGTATACAAATGTTTTTATGCTGATAAACAAACATTCACTCATTTTATTAAGGTTGTTAATATGAAGGTAAGCGTCAAAGTCAGCGACTAACAACGACGGAATCTGGAGTGAAATCAGAAATTCCGTCCTACAAAACCATCGGCCAGGTCAAACAAAGTCGTGGAGAGCACTTGCGCATGTTAGAATATTCTTTTGATTGACCATCAATCACTGTCAAGTATTACATATTGTAGATTTTTCTGGAGAAACTTGATGGCTTTATTTGTAATAAATGCGCAAGGACTATTTGACCAAACTTGTAGTGCTTATCGCAAAAGTAAATATAATGTATTAATCTCTGTAAACCTACGCCTGTTGAAATATGATATCTTTTAACCCGAAATAAACGTATAATTTTTTTTTATTTAAATTATCAGAAAACTGCCTACGTAAAATAATGTTGTATCTAGTTAAACTTTCTAAAAAACTTTCCTTTTTGACCACATATTGCTTTAAGTACTGGCATAATTTATTCAACAAGACTTCAACCCATCTTTGTTTGTTCAATTGTATGATATGGTTCCACGAGAAGATTAAAAAATGTTTTTATGCGGATAAACAAACATTCACTCATTTTATTAAGGTTGTTAATATGAAGGTAAGCATCAATATCACCGGCCAACAACGACGCAATCTGGAGTGAAACCAGAAATCCCGTCCTACAAAACCATCGGCCAGGCCGGACATAGTTGTGGACAGCACTTGCGCATGTTAGAATGTTCTTTTGAATGATCATCATTTATTGTCAAGTGTTACATATTGTTGATTTTTCTGAAGCAATTTGATGGCTATTTTTGTAATACATGCACATGGACTATGTGACCAAACTTGTGCTTACCGCAAAAGTAAATATAAATTAATGATCTTTATAAACCATGCTTGTTGAAATAAGCCTTCTTTTAACCCGAAATATACGTAAAATTGCTTTATTTGATTTAAATTATCAAGCCAATGCCTACGTAAAATTAGGTTGTATCTAAATACATTTTCTTCGAAACATTCCGGTTTGACCTCATATTCCTTTAAGTACTGGCATAATTTATTCAACAAGACTGCAACATTTGTTTGATTGTTGAGTTGTATGATATGGTTCCGCAAATAGATTTATTAATGTTTTGATGTGGATAAACCAACATTCATTCAATTGTTTACGGTTGTAAATATTGAGGCAAGCGTCAATGTCAGTGAATAACAACGACGGAATCTGGAGTGGAATCAGAAATCCCGTCCTCCAAAACAAGCGGCCAGACTAAACATAGTTGTGGACAGCACTTGCGCATGTTAGAATGTTCTGATTGACCATCAATCACTGTCAAGTATTACACATTGTTGATTTTTCTGAAGAAATTTATTTGATTTAGGTTATCAGAAAATAGCCTACATAAAAATATATGCATCCAAATACACTTTCTACGATTTTTTACGTCTTGACCTCATATTGCTTTAAGTACTGGCATAATTTATTCAACAAGACTGAAACCTTTTGTTGTTTGTTAAGATGTATGATATGGTTTCGCAAAAGGATATGTAAACGTTTTTATGTGGATAAACAAACATTCACTCATTTTATGACGGTTAAAGGTATTGAGGTCAATGTCAGTGAATCACAACGACGGAATCTGGACCGGAATAACAAATCCCGTACTTCCGAACAGTGGGTCAGAAAAAATATAGTATGATAGCGTATGCACATTGGAATGTTATATACATTGATCATCAATCACTGACAAGTATTCAATATTGTTGATTTTTCGAACGAAGTTTTATGGTTTTATTTGCAATAAGCATACACGGTATTGTTGACCAAACTTGTACTGCTTGTTTTAGAAGTAAATGAATCTAGCCGATTTAAATTCACGCTGTTTGGATTACTTCATTTTCCATATCAAATTATGCCAATAAATAATGATGTGTAGATCCAAAGCATTCGCTTTGGAGTACGCCCCCAGTTCCTACCAATCATCCGCCTGCTATAGCTTAGCGCCGCAGTGGCCTTGTTTCTCTTATCTCTCCAATGCTCCGTCATTAGGAGTTTGCTGTCGAGTAAGATTCCCAAGTACTTTGCCGACGTCTTATACTCGAGTGTGGTTTCCTTAATGGAAATAATCCGGAGTCCCACCTTATTTTTCCGAGTGAACGAAATTAATTCCGTTTTACTTGCATTTAGCTTAAGTCCACGAGCAGTACACCACTCAGCTATTGTCGAGATTCCACGCTCCAATATATCTACTATGGTCCCAGTATCTTTCACTCTCACAAGCATTGCGACATCGTTAGCAAATGCATGCAAAGTCCTGGGATCATTGCAAGTTTTGACAGCAATTCGTCTATTACTAGGTTCTACGTCAGGGGGGACAAAACTCCTCCTTGGGGCCATCCCCTAGTAACTTGCCTGTATACTTTTTTACCATTGAGTTCTGAGAAGACTGTACTATTACAGAGCATAAACAGTATCGATCTTTTCAGATCTCCTGAGATTTGGAATCTCTCTAGGGCATCCCGGAATGCCGACAAAAGGAGATAATTAAAAGCCCCTTCCACATCCACAAAGGCTCCGAGCGCTATTTTTGAGCTTCCAAGCGCACTATCAATTGGAGTAATTATTTTATGAAGTTCCGCCTCTACGGAGTCGCCCCTCATATATGAAAATTGATGATTCGCCGTGAGTCTCGATATTAAGTTTCTCGTCCTCAAGTGCTTATCAACGACTTTCTCCAGTTTTCAGAGAAAGGAGGTGAGAGATACAGGTCTCCAAGCGTTTGCCTGGCTGTAATCGCTCTTGCCTGATTTCGGTAGAAATACCACCAGGGATTCCCTCCATACTTCTGGGACATACCCAATTGTTAAACAGGCTGTAAACAGCAAGTGAAGATGGTGCGCAAGTGTACTGCCCCGTTCTTCAACATTGCGAAATATATCGCATCCGGTCCTGGAGATTTGAGTGGTTTGAAGGAGGTCAGTGCTCTGAGGATCGCTCCCTCGTCCAACCAGTCACACTGTCCTGATTCGACCTAAACCAAGGAATCCCTGAATCGTTAGAAGCTTGTATCTTCTGGGAAGTGGTATGCCAGTAGGTTGTCCAGTATTGCCCCTGGGTCGCTTACAGAGCTCCTCCCGGTGCCTGAATCCTGCTTGGCTCCCTTCTATAAATTTGTATGCTCTTGCAGTTGCCGGAAGGTCCTCCAGGTTCTCACAGAATTTCCTCCACGATTCCTTTTTGGCCAACTTGACTTCCGAATTGTAATTTTTCCTGGATCTTCTGTATGCTTCCCAGTGCTCATCATTCCTGACTCGTCCTAAATTCTTGAAGGCTGCTTTCGCCTCCTTCCTTAAAGTGGGGAGTTCACCCGTCCACCAAGGTACCGCCTTCCTATTTGGATGCTCTCTTGTGCTCGGAGTGGCCAGATCGAAGCTTTTCTTCAATGCATAGTATGTCTCCTTTTTGCGATTTTCAATCCCCAAACGAGTTTCCTGTATCGGACCTTTGATAGTCCCAAGTTCCTCTGTGAGTTCCCTGGTATAGATTCTCCAGTCAGTATTTTTAATGTTCTTAATTTAAGATCGATTTGTATTATTCGATCTCATTTTGAATCTGATATACCTCTGGTCCGATCCGCTCTCGTCTGACGAAACCCACCAGTTTTGAACCAGATCGTGAGCCCATTGGTTTGTAAAGGTATGTCAAGCACTTCCCTCCTGACTCGAGTTACAAAAGTGGGCACGTTACCCATGTTCCATACTGCTTTGAGCACCGGCATAATTTCTTCAACAAGACTGCAACCTTTTTTTGTTTGTCGAGTTGTATGATATGGTTTCGCAAAAAGTTATGTTAACGTTTTTATTGGATAAACAAACATTCACTCATTTTATTAAGGTTGCAAATATTGAGGTAAGCGTCAATGTCAGTGACTAACAAAGACGGAATCTGGAGTGGAATCACAAATCCCGTCCTTCAAAACAATCGGCCCGACCAAACATAGTTGTGGAGAGCGCTTGCACATGTTAGAATGTTCTTTTGATTGATCATCAATCGTTGTCAAGTATTAGATATTGTTGATTTTTCTGAGGAAATTTGATGGTTTTATTTGTAATAAATGCACACGGAATTGTTGACCAAACTTGTAGTGCTTACCGCATAAGTAAATAATTAGTAATACATTTTTTAAAACTACGCTTGTTGAAATACGCCATCTTTTAACCAGAAATATACGTATAAGTGCTTTTTTTGATTTAAATTATCAGAAAATTGCCTACGTAAAAATATGTTTCGTCTAAATACATTTTTTACGAAAAGCATTATGACCTAGCATTTTGACCTTATACTGCTTTAAGTACTGGCATAATTTCTTCAACACGACTGCAACCTTTTTTTGTTGAGTTGTAGGATATGGTTCAGCAAATAGATTTAATAATGTTTTTATGTGGATAAACCAACATTCACTCATTTTATAAATGTTGAAAATATTGAGGTAAGTGTCAATGTCAGTCACTCACAATGACGGAATCTGGAGCGGAATCACAAATCCCGTCCTTCGAAACAATCGGCCAGACCAAACATAGTTGTGGATTGTGTTTGCACATGTTAGAATGTTCTTTGAATGGATCGTCAATCACTGTCATTTATATCATGTTACAGAATTTTCTTGAGAAATTTGAATTTTTTTGTAATAAGTATACCTTGTATTGTTGCCAATTCTGTACTGCTTATCTCAGAAGTGATTAAATGCAGTAGATTTAAATTTACGCTTGTAGGAATGTACCACCTTTTTTACCTAAATATATATCGATGATTAGTTCTAATATGCTATTACATTCGTTGGAACCGAAAATAATTCATAATCCAATCACACATCGTTTTGTGAGTATAAGCGTTTGGATTAAACAGAAGAAATGGTTAGAAACTTCCTATTAAAATTTACCATGTTTTTAATAATGTTCACAAATGATGCTCAGGGTGTCCACATCCAACTCAAGTGGTTAACATATCTCCCGTTTATTTACATTCACAGTTGCCCTGAACAAAGCCAATAATAGCTGCAAATGCGTAACGCAAAACTATTTATGTACATGAATATATTCATTTGATAGCGTTGCGTTACGTTACAATGTCGTTTTCTGGTTACATACCCTGGAACGCTATAGTTATTCCGATAAATGTTTAACATACCTTTGTTTCGTTACCGTTTCTTTATTACCAGGTCTAACTACACTTGATTACTAACTTACATATGTTACGTTAAATAACGGCGTTATTGTTAGGTAAAAGTAACGGATGGGGCGCATCAGTGCACAAGAGTATGTGGTACGTTCTAAAATCAATTCGCATAGTATTACTGCAAATAGTTTTTATCATCCGTGTTAGACATAATTGGCAGTGTATTCTAAATTGTTCGTGGTTTACTATACTTTTTGACATAGTCAAAAGAGCAGTAGGAAATCAAAAGCATTTCGAGACAATGATGATCAATAAATAATTGTTAATCATTTTATTTGTTTTTAGGAATACAAAGACCAATGTTGAAATTGAATTAGATGAAGTGAAATCTATTATTGAATTGATATGAGCAGTGTATTTCTGGTAACACTTTATTATATTCGTGTTTCAATGTTTTCCTCACCGTTTTAGGTAATAATATAACCAACATGGGGCAATTTCTTCATGCGCGAATAAGTTAAATAAAATGCAAATATGTACAAAGGTCTAAACCGTCCAAGGCGTTTCCACATCCATCCAATGTTACCAATCTCATGTTATCAATATGACTAAGACTAAATCCGAAACAAGGGATGGTAGTTTGACTTTATTCAAAATAAGCTCCTCGAAGTAAATATGAGTATACAAAACGTTGTTGCTCACAAGGACCTTGAGATGACATCATAGCCTATGGGGCAGCTGATGTACAGTCTAGCTCTGAATCAAATTGCAGAACTTGAAAATTTGTAAGTAAAGCTACATCGGCGGTAAATTTGCCTTTGGCAGGTTCTACAAGGTACACACCATCGTGCCGAATTTCGGTATTTGTTACTTTACCCTTTGCCAGGATTTCCACAATTTCTTGGTATGTGCAACCAATGGCGGTATATTTGACATCAGCGGTATACTCCACCTCTTTTTTTTCTGTCATTTTAATAGTTGAGCAAGCTTTTACCGAAGTGTAACGTGGTACGGTTACTTCCTGCGTAACTGTGAATTCGGTCTCTTCTTCTGTGGTATATTTATTGATTGTGGTGTTTGTTACAGTGTGGACAGTTTTCTTTTCAAATTTTAGAAATAGGATTTTGACAGTAACGGTTTTAGTTGTAGTGGTGGTCCACGTTTCTTTTATTTCAATTGTGTAGGTTTCTTTTACAAGTTTCCTATGCTCGACAGTCACGGTCACGTCTCCAGGCCCGTCATTAAAAATATTATCCATGCCCATAAAATCGGATGCTCCATTAAATGGATCAGGGGAAAATCTGACATTTGTCATCTCCATATGAATTCCTGATGAGTAAGATGTAAGTATCTGAAATTCACCAAGCTTATGTTCTTCTGAACCTCCCTCGGAACTTCTTGGTACAAATATCAAACCGGCGTTAGTATCAATATGACCGGGAAGCCATTTACTCCCCTGGGATTTGTGTCTCCCTACAAAGTAATTTGTTTGCGAAGAGAATTCGTCTGCTTGGACTGCGAAATCGGGAATGTGTTTACTTGCAAGCTGAATCCAATCAATGGTACAGCCTTCTGGATTGGTAAGAAAAGAATACTCCGTAGATACATCTAGGTTATTTTTAATGTCGGGTATAACTGGTCCTTCGACTTCTGAGGATGTGTCTAACCTCCCTACAATTGCTACCCCATTTTCAATGGATCTTATAATGGCTTGAGTGTTCTGTTCTTCAACAAAGATTAGAGCAGCTGGTCGTTCTGAAATCAAATCAAACGTTTGCCATTTTAGACGACATGGAATTTCTTGACCAGTCTTAGCAGCAATTAATGTCGTGATGTGTAATTGGAGAAGTAGAATAATTGCACAAAACCGTTTGCCACACACCAGAGACATTTTGTAAACGTCGGTAAAAATTAACTAATCTGAGCAGAGTAACTGTTCCTAGTAGTATTCATTTGGTCTTACAAAGGTTACTGTGAGCTAAAGAGACCTGAACACAAATATATCTACGCAAGTTGAAACTGCTATGAAAATTATCGTTTGTCGACTGGTTGAGATAAGATTTTGGGATGCAGCAGCACTATTATTTTATAACACTTTCAGCTAGACTTTCAGTTGCATTTCAGCGTTTCCTCTTGACTACCTCTGTCTACATTCTGTTCCATAATGGGAGACATAATTTTGATAAAATATTTATTGTTGGCTCTACTAGCAGTTGTTGGAACTTCAAGTCTCAAACTTCGCTGTCCTTTAATTTGGAAGCCATACCTGCTAGGTGCCTCCTTGCCGAACAACGTAATTTATTCACAGCAGAACGAAGTAGCTGTAATAACTGGATTCAACACAAATGACAACTCCGTTATTGGTTATTACACGCCAAAACGGGGTGCATTCATTGTTGATGGTAATGCTGCCTTCCTTGAAAATCCCAGCCCAATGGAAATTTTAGTAAATGAATATGACTGTGAATTTTCGTGGACAGCTCCTGGTAACAATCCCGAGGCTTTTTTCGTTTCCATCGGTGATACTTATGTTGGCCGCAGTGGCAATTACGCGGGTGCGGTTGATAAGAACTTGAAATCAGTTGTCTTCGTAAACGCAAATAAGAAAGTTGAAAGCTCCCCAAATTTCCAAGTTTTGATTTCAACTTCATCGCATGTTAACTTAGCTTATCTTGACTTGGAATTCCAGTCAGCTATAAAAGGTGAATTGGATTTTGTGGGCATGGACGACATGAACAATATGGGCTACGGTTCAACAATTTCTCAAACTTTGGAGCATAGGTAGGTGCTGCCGCGTCTTTTTGACCTACTTAAACTTTATTGTTGTCTTTTTTGGTTGTCATTACTTTATTGAACTTTGGGGCCACTTTTGGGTACGCTTCCCTATTAAACGAATTTACGTATTATAAATAAATGTTGATTTGCTGAAAGCAAAATAAAGCGTAATTTTGGTTAATTAAAATGAACGTAATTACTGCAAGTTAACAGTTACTGCTCTCAACATTCATAAAAACGTAGTGGAATGAAGTCAACCATACAATGATTAGTACCAGTAAGCTAATGTACAAACAATTTGGTAATAATCCCCTTATGAATGCCATCTTCACAATGGAAAATTGTAAAGATCTGCAGGAGCAGCACATTAAGTAGGATATGTGATATCACGTTTTATGTAGTCATACATTTATTTTCACAAGATTAGATGGTTTGTTTATCATCGCCACTCTATCTTCACCTTAGGAGTAGAATATTCATCAGCACGGATAATAAGTAGAATAGCTTCACCAAATATAATTCAGTGCTGATTTTAAACCAGGTTCACATTTTGCTTCAGAAATAAGATACTTTTCTAAGAATTTCTGAATATGTATTTGCGATATTACGCATAATTATAATTACCTATTTAGGCAAAAACAAATACCAATACCAAAGATGTACATATGTGAGTATGTACTTCTAGCCTACCTAGCCCGTATAATGAGGAATTTTACTCAATATTCTGTTCCCCGAAGGTTTAGCGTCCTCACTTATTTGAAAAACTTATCAAAATTCTGTTATAAATAGTGGGCACTGCATCAACAATAAAGGACGAAATCAGGATGTTATTATTCACAGATTATGGCATTTCCAGGTAACTATCAAATATGTCACTAATTGTAAGTTGAGAACTGTAGTAACTGAAGAAAACCGGAGGAATTTTCGATCGTACAATTATTTCATAGACTAACAGACAGGCATTTATTAAAATATTTCAAAATGTACAATATGTGATTATGGATTTCATGGGCACCGGTGGGCCTGCATGAGTGCTTTTTACATGTGCAAAATTTGACCCATGAATTAAACATGTCAATATCAAAGCTATCTTTACGCGTTCTTTCAGTGCTTCAAGGATGTGATTGTCTTCTCTGTGCTCGAATTAATTTAATTAGTTTGTGTCAACAATGCGCAGTTGTGGCGGATGTATTTGTATCAATTTTATTAATGTTTTCCACAAAGTAGAAATATTTGTAATTTTCTGGAATTAATCACTGAATTTATTTATTTTATTCAATTTAAACCCAAACAATAAACATAACTTTCAAAAATTTTACAGTATACAAGATATGGGAACCGCATACTATCCAGTTTTAAAGAGTTTCTTAATACTACTAATCTAGAAAGGATATTAAATATTTAGTAGAGAGCTGTAAATAAAAAACAACTCTTTTTTCAGCAAATCCTTCACCGAAATTTCCAGCTTCACAAGCGAACGTTCATGGGGATCTAGCAATTCTGTATCAATTGATGTAAAAGTATCTGCCGAGATGGGGATAGGAGACCTTTCCCTTCCATTGGCTGATGTGTCTTTTGGAGGTAGCTGGAGTAAAGAAAATGAACAAAGTGTGACGGAGTCAATTGGAAGAGAGGTTCAAAAAACGATCGTTTTTGGAAGGACAATTACAGTACCCCCAAGTAGACACATACAGGCTTGTACACTCATTGGTGTATCCGAAAACTTTTCATCGGATTACAAATCTACAGGGAAGTATACGATTAAAGGATGGTCTGGAACGCAGATTAAAGACTATCTACTGAGCACAAATGGGTGCACACTGTCAGAGTTGAAAGTAGGAAGTGACTATGCGACATGTATTGAACGAGGCCATTTTGAGGGTTCAGTGCATTCAACCAGTTTGCTAATTGTTGTGGACCAACTTGAAATTTACAACTGTTCAGCTTTAGAACATAACATCTACAAGTTGCAGCAATTGAAACGGAATGGAATTACGAAGTATAACGAAGCCGAAATGATAAAACTTGTTGATTATATACAAGAAATGTTGTCACCAAAGATAATGTTACCCAAATTTTAATTTTTCCAGGCACTAAATTTTGTTTGAATATAATGATTGTTCTACATTTGTTCCAAAACTGTTTTAATTTAATCGGTACGTACATAACTTTAAAAAATGTATATGTTTATACTTAATATAATGATATGGACATAAGCTTATTTTAATCTTTTAAGATAAAGTTCAACGTTAACGCCTGGCCCGAAAAATTTGCAACAAACACGTAGCTCGCCTGTAAATATCATTTCAGCTTGTAAATCCTTAGCTAGTTCCAGAAAATTTTGCTCATCCAATTTAGAATTTTGACATTTTGAATGAAATTGGTAATCGCTGGGGTTGCATCCACTATAGAATTCTTACAATTTTGTTTGAACAGAATAAACGCACCTCCTTGACCTGATTGGCTTCTAAAAATATTTCGGCACTGATTGCACTTCACATACTATAGAGAAACCTATAGTCAACCAGTGTCTGTTTGAATGTTTCCCAAACTTTCGATTTTCCGGCTTTTTCCTGTATTGTAATTCGTTGACATTGAATGTTAACTAACGATCTAATGTCTACTGTGGTAACAATTTCTGGAGATTTTCCTGAATGTATTGAATTGATAAATTCTGGATTCTCATTACCAATACGTGAATTGTTATTAGGATTCGTTTTCTAGTCAAAATGCAATTTCCCCAGCAATGAATAGCGTAATGAAACTAGTACTAAATAACAAACATGCATGATACACGTATTGTAAGAAAATTCACACAAGATATAATGTATATTGAAGGAAATTTGTTTCATAATTATATTCAATCAAATAGTTAATTACAAGAGTTGAAAAAACAGCGTGCACATATTTTCAGCAAAACAAACCTGCTGTCAATATCTGCTAAAGACATTTACAGGAGAGAATCCTTTTATATTTAATTAAACCTTTTGGCTCTTAGATACTATTTCAGTAATAACCACAACATTTTTAAAAGAAAGTTGTCTCCTTAGCGATTGCTAACAACGTGGTTTTATTAATTAGATTTTAAGAGGTTAATATTTTTAAATAATTTTTCTCAATAATCTACTTTCCCCAACACTGGACAAACATTACGATTTGAAGTACGAATTACGAAAAAAGCTACATTGACTTGAAGTAGTGCTCCGCATGGGTACAAAAATGTTGTACCTGGACCTGAACCTGTACCTGAATCATGGGTACATGGATTTTTTGAACCTATACCCGTACCTGTACCTGAATACCTGGGTTCAATTTTCCTGAACCTGTACCTGTACTCTAACTCAATCAGAAGTACCTGTACCTGAAAAGTACCTGTACCCAAAAAGTACCCAAAAAAGTACCTGTACCCGGGTATATTTTAAAAGTACCTGTACCTACCCGGGTATTTTCGATTGTACTAATTTAAAGGATTACCTAAGATATTACACGAAATAAAAAATTTAAATATCTGCCACCAAGACATTTTGACTTAATGAATTTATTTATCATATTAGATTTTTTATTATTTTTTATTCTTCGAAAGCATGACTAAGTAATTACTGGAATTATTAGTAGCTATAAATGATTGCATAAAGGTTGAAAAGGTAACAGACAGCAAAGTCTACGATATGAATATGTTCAATGTAACAATACAATTGCAGTGTAATATTTTCTAAACTTTCAATAATGCCGAGAAATTAAACGACTAAGAATTTGTTTTGCAACCTGATTTCGTAATAGAAAACATTTGTTTAGATTCAAACTCCCCAGATTTTAACTTCAGCCAAGCTTGTAGAAAACCTATGTACCTTTCCTACTGTATCTCCACTCTTATAAAAACGTTTATGCGTCAGAAAAACTGGGCCATCGGAGAAGGCTCGCTCTATCTGCACTCCAGTTCCAGGAACTGCTAAAAAATCTCTGATCATTCCAGCTAATGCTGGGTAACTATCCACGTGTTCCTATATGGTGGAATTAGTTTTCATGACTGAGGTTATACATATAAATTTTGATATAACATGTTTCAAGGTCAAAAATTCGGATGAGTTTTTAAAGCTCAACAACACATTTACAGGCTTTACTTGAAAATTATGATTGACTGATAAGTACCTGAAAGTTCAGGTATTTTATATTCAGGTTCAGGTATTTACCCAGTGAGTACCCGTACCTGATGGGTTTATACCCAAAAGATTTGTTTTTGTACCTGTACCCATACCTGAACCTGAACCTGAATTTTCAGGTATCTAACGACTGAACCTGAACCTGTACCCAAATTGGATGGGTACAAAAAGTATGTACCTGATACGTACCTGTACCTGAACCTGTACCCAAATACCCGGGTAAAACCTGTACCCATGAGGGGCACTAACTTGAAGCATAATTCCGTTATGAAATAATGACAGATTCTGCGAATAATTCCTTCTCGGATTCTAAATTAGCAGTCTCTACGGCTGATTTTTTTTATTTCAATAATACATTGGGTTTTGAGAACACCCGAGCATCCTTAGATTTTACATAGGAAAGCTCACTGGGTAAACTTGACGCTCAACTCATTATTGCAATATATGTAATGTTATTAAAAAAGGCCAGTCTTTAAGTAAAATAAAGAATATAATATTAATAATAGGATAAAAGAAATATGATAAGGAACTAAACTGCTAATTTTTGAATTGTATCTGCAACTGCAACCATTTCAAAGATTTTCAATTGATTTTTGCGTATCAGAGCCTCCAGTGCTGCCAGATGTCCCGGATTGACCCAAACTGTCCAGGAATCGATGCGTTTGTCCCGGAGGAAGTAAATGAGCAATCCTTGACACAAACGATTTGGGAAATGCATAAAAAATTCCGGGACATGCTTAAAAACATAGACTCTTTGCCAGCACCGTTCATTGTGCGTTTATAAACACCGGAAACTAATTTTGGCATTGTTAAATTGGCCTGTTATACATTTCTGGTAATCGCTCCCACTCTTCATTGCATTATAAACATCAATGCAATAAATGCAAACTTCGACTCTTTCTCCCTACAGGCTGGAATAAGCGTTCACACTTAATTATGTACCAAAGTACGTAGTGTATTGCTTTAATCTGATTGATGTTAAAAACAAGAATCTGAAAATTCTTATGTCGGCTTGCTGAAATCGCTGGAACATCGGAAGAGAGATTGCTTTTACGGAAGCAAAATTCGATTGTCAAATTACTACCTCGGAAGCAGCAATAAAGTGTTGCATTCGATGCGGATAATTTCCTGCACGAGTGAATTGCGTTCCTAACTACTCATTTTGATTTTTCGAACGAAAACATACTCTCCAGACTGAAATTTTTATCATTATCCATGACCGAATTTGATTCGGTCTTCTCAGAGTTTTCCAATTTAGTTAATGAGTTGAAAATCGAACTTCCAACTGATCAGCTCTATCAAGAGTTTTGTAATCTACATGCTAATTACAGAAAGCGTTGGGTATCATTTTTTTAAATTGTCAAGGCACCGCAACTTCTGAAGCTCGTTTCATTTGTCCTTTCAGTTCCGGTTAGCAATGCATTATCAGAGTTTTTAGTCTTCTAAAATTGATTCGGACGGACAGGCGTAATTCTATGTCCGTTAATTTGATCTAAGCTGTATTACAGGTTAAACTCAATGTTGAACTCACTTGTGCTAATTTTTTGGAATACATAGGCAAGGCCGAAAATAAAGCCCTCCTGCTTGAGGCCAAGTCGTCTGACAAGTATGTTGGAAATGATTAGATTGTCATAATAGGATAATATTATTATACTAAACCATTTATCGGTAACAAAACGAACAATTTAAGTATTACTTAAATACTAGTTACTGTTTTTTCACCATAAACCTAGACAACTTAAAATTTTGTAATACAAAAACAATTTGTCACGGAATTCATGATTTTACATCTGGTAGCACTGATCAGAGCAGGCACAAGAAAGCTTGTGTTACTGTTTCATGACAGTTTGCTATTTGAAGAGCTTCACGCAGAATGAAATCCGTGGGAGGCTTTGTGTTTACAATATCCAGGTTCTTTCCCTGTAACTCTTCTAACAACTTTCAGTTTTGAAATGGGACAATTCTATTTACGCATCGACATACGCTGGGTAATCACAATATGTAACTTCATTAAATTCAACACCCAGCACTCCGCTTGATCGACCACACTGATGGCTATCATGGTTAGCTGTTCATTTTGAACCCTGACAAGGTAGGCAATTTTTGAAGAATTAAACATTTATTACGTGGTTATGTTTCGCGGGAGCGTTTAGCTGTCCTGTATATTGTCATTTTTTATATGCAAAATGAACGGTTTGATGGTTACAGAAATCCTGATAATAATGTTTACTAGTCTGTTTTTTTCAAAACAGACATGTCCCATAGTGAAACAGTTTCTTGGCCTATGAACATGTACTGTACAATCTAAAAACTCCGGACTGAACATAATCATGGCCGGTAGGAGTTTTAAATCCCAGCAGGAAGAATATGCTCACGTATCATGGCATTTATTGATGTTGCTAAACATAGTAGTAAAAATTAAACCCCAACAGGAATAATATATTCTTGGATTGTTCAAACATGCATGGCGTAACTTGAAATTAATGCTGTAAACATAGTTAAATTATGGATACGTGAAGGATTAAAATGGGAATCGAAGTACCCTTATACTAAATCTAGCCGTGCAACAAAACATCCTGTAGTTGAAAGCCATCCAGCATAATTTTAAAAGGTTTCCCACGATCAAAGTAAAGATAAGTATCTGAAGCGGACACTTTGTATCAGCAGAAATTTAGAGTTAAAAAATATCTAGTATATAAGTAATTATATTCACAGCTTCTTTGGTATGGTACGATGTTGAACTTTATGAATAAACTAGTAAAAAGCCTTGCTTCGCAGCAGTAATTACTTCACGGTTGGACATAGAATGATTATAATGAAGCTAAATTAGAATATTATCACATCACAAAAACATTGTAAATATCATGATTGAGCGCACTTGGAAACTGCCCAGGGCCCTGCACATGCCCCATTTTTGATCCATAGATCGCGGCTAAAAGTTAGTCCCGCTATACAGTTATTCATCAATTAAAAACCTCTTTAAATACAACATTCGTCTTAAATGTTTCATTTATGCCAAAAGGGAGTGTGCACATATTACGTTTCACTTTTGGGGGAGGGAGGGGGTCTTGATGCTGATGATTTTGTGTATACCAAGGGGAGGATGGGGGTAACCTTTCTGATGATGTTTCACCTATTCTCAGAAAAATATGAGGAATAAACAGGGATAATTGTTAGACTCGCCCTTGGTGCTAACAATACTACAAGTGCTGACAGTGTCAACTGTGAACATGCTGGCAATATTACAGGAAGTGTTGAAATAAAAGAAGCCAGCATGTGTCACGTATTTTAGAATTAATCCTGTAAGCACGACAACTAATGATGCCAATGGTCTGGTCTGATCCAGATTTTATGAAACTGGTCTGGTCCAAAGCCCTGACCAGACCAATGGGCTGATCCAGTCATTTGGACCAGACCAGACCAAAGACCATGGTCCAGAAAACCATTGTGAGCAGTTAAATAATCCCATTTTATCCAGTCAAATTCTTTTTTATCCCCAGAAATTACATTTTTAATATGTTCCATAGGATTTCGTTAACTCATACATTTTTTTGCGTACGTATTTTCCTGAAGCTGGACCAATTGTATCTGGTGTGGTCCAAAAGTTGGATCAGACCGGACCAGACCATACAAATCTGGGACCAGACCAATAACGGACCATTAATAATGGTCCGGCCCAGACCATTGGCATCCCTAACCACAACCATACCAAACTTGAGATCCTGGAAATCCTCAAAACATTAGTCAAGAATGGCGTCAAAATATATTTTAGACAAACTGTTGGCCAAAATTAATTTGGTGTGCCTTAAGTACAAAATTGCAGTATGATTTGCAAATAAATCGTTGTCATCCCAGTTAGTCCCTCGCGGAGCAACTTGGTCAAAATTGTAATACCGAACTTTGTCCCGGCTGCTGTGCTCTTTAAGCAGCATGTTTCCGAAGTTCTAATTTGTAACCATTGATTCACTTGATAGATTTGGCGGTTTGTCATGCTAAATGTCTCAAAACTATCCCCTGTCTACTACTGCCTGAACATTCAACACAACCTTTAAAGCCAAACCCACCATATATGCAACTACTATTTTGTATTTTTTTGCATATGAATCCCACAAAAGAGCTGCTCATAGAAGCTCGTTAGAAAGAATCTCGAGAAGCATTGAATATGTTGCTCAAAGTTATAAAATGTAGTTTTAGACAGCATGTATAGCGGAGTAATCGTCGGACTTACCGACGGAAATTATGGGAAATATGGCTGACTGGAATCAGAGCGAATTTGACCATACTACTGACGTTAAAAGTTTATTTTTGAATAATATTAGGCTCTTTGCAAAAACACCAATTGCTGTTGTGCGTTTGTCGGCGAACGGGAAACCTAAATAATATGGCCACGATCTCTAGTTTCCCCACAGGTAATCATTTGTTGGTCTTTTTTATTATTTCTCTTTTCTTCCTCCAAAATTATGCTTTTCGCACGAACACGCAAACCGATTTTAATCGTAAGTTTTCGACACAAACAATGATAAAAAAAATTGAACGAAATCGGTCAAGTAGTTTTTGTCTGCGTTTTTGCTTTGATGACGTTTATAGAGGAGGGGGGTCACGGAAAAATGACTTTAGGATGACGATAGGGAGGGTAGGGTAAAGGCGTGGCCCGCAGGAGATTTCCCAACCCAACCCGAGTCTTACCCACAAATACGTAACCCGAAAGTCAACCTCTGAAACGTCGACCCGCCCCGACCCGACAGTATTTTTTTAGCCCGCGCCAGACCGTAGCCCGCTGAGTTTCAGGTGACACAGCCCGCCCCAGCTTGCGGGCCCCCGTGGGGCCCGCAATTGTTTAAGAACTTAGTAAAACGCTGTCAGATTCGCTTCCCATCACAATGTCTAAAACAAAAGTATAAACCGTAGAAACCGAAGAATAAATATTATTTAAGTTTAAATTTTTTTTTAATATCTGTAGCTGGTTCGATTTTTAATTTGTTTGAAAATCCCTTCGCAGGAAACGTTAACTAATGGTAAGAATACTGCTCTAACAAATTTTACATGCTTTTGATTTCAGAGCAGCAACTTCAAAACGTTACAAGTCACAGTCACACAATGATAAGCGAAGAACACGATAAATAGTAACAACCAACACTTACAAAGGCAGAAACGTGAGCAATCACAAACGGACGCAAACCATATGATTCTGGAAAAATCCTAAACGTCGGTGATTGAAATATAAACGTTTTGCGGGCTGCTTGCGGGCCCAAAGTATATTTAAATCCTGCCCGAACCCGCCCGCAGCCCGCACTATGTGAATAAATTTCAATCCGACCTGCCCCGTTGAAATAAAATAAAAACCCAACCCGATCCGCAACTTGCAACACGACAAAGCATTAAACCCGAACCCGCCCATAACCCGCACGGGCGGGTCGGGCCTCGGCCCGACCCGAATTTTTGCCCGCGGGCCACGCCTTTAGGGTAGGGTCCAAAAATCGTGAAAAAATGAAACGTAATATGTGCATACTCCCTCAAGTATTTTCCCTTGATGTTCAGTACCCACAATTTCGACTTTAACTGTCTTTCCTAATGTAGCTCTAGAAAATTCAACATATAATTGCCTGTGAGTGAATACTAGTGACAGTAAATAGATTCCCAAACGTTCAAAAGTTTGTGTCTGACTTTTATTAATAGGCATTGCAAAACTGACTCTGACCGGAAACTGCCTTTTTTAAGTGTAAATTTAATGTAGGGGTCAGAAGGAATCAAATCGATTCGAGGTATAAAAACAATAACACCTTGCGCACTGCCAGTAAGAATTTCTGCATGAATGATGTGATAACTCAAGCTTGTAAATATTAGCCTTGGGCCGTTACAGCCATTTTTGGTATTCAAATTTCTCAATAACATAATGCTTGCTCAAACGTTTAGAGTCAGTTTATGTGGAGTGGTGGTCGGAACGATTCAATTCAATTCAGAAATTTTCGATTCAATTCAATTAGTTATGTGGACTGAATCGTTAACCGTTTTGCGATTCGGTCCAGTATAAAAACAATTCAATTCGGTTTTACTCTATGAATTGAACTGAATTGAAAATCGTTTGTTTTTTGCGGGAAGACAAATTAAGCACTCAGCACCTGCTACGACACGTACTTAGATGTGCTTTATTCATTCATTTAGAAATACATGAATTAATAATAATTTAGCAATATCAAATTAAGTTTAATATTAAAATGATTATTTAATTCATATTTCTTAATTAATAATCAGAAATTACTGGAAGTTGAATTAAATTATGAGACGTCAGAACATTGCTGATTGTAAGCTGTGTTAAATCATCCAAAACAATAACCACAACGTTATGATGAAAGTGTACATATTTTTCACATGAGCCTCCGCTTCACGCTTTACGAGTTTTCAGTAACCGGTAAAGAGCAATGATTAATCGTTTGGACTGCAATTCAGAGTAAACAATTCAATTCAGTCCAGCAGTGTGAACTGGATCGTTCGGTTCGGTTCAATATGTAAACCGAATCGAAAAAACTACGAATTGAATTGAATTGAATCGAAAAATTTCGGTTCTGGACTGAATTAGTCCGACCACTAATGTGGAGGCATTCCTGTCGGCGTAAGCGAATGCAAAAACTCATCTGGGAAGTTCATTTTTTCTTGATCATCATCCGACACCAAATTGTCAATACTATTGTATATTTTAGCGTCACCATTTAGTCTACCTAGGACATCTCCATTAAGTTGTATGGTGTCATCATTTCTAGAACATAGAATCGCTCTTTTGGTAGATTGAGCTGCATCAACGGCACTGAAACTTGTACCAACTATTTCTTCCACTAATAAGTCTTCAAAGTAAATTCGTGGGGTATTTGAACTTTCTCTACAGGCAAAGAAAAAGAATTTAACACTTCTCCATTACATAGCTTCAAAAGCCAATCTGAAAACGCAATCTGGTCAGGTTCAGTTTGCATGGTTTAGTAAATTTAATTTGTTTGAATAATTGCCACACTCGACTATTTAAGAATCATAACACTAATATGGAAACTCTGTTTCCATGCTTAACGACATTCAAACACTCCAATCGTCCCCTAAAAGGATAACTTTACCACCAAACGGCCGCTCTGATTGCATAAGTTCCTTGAAGTATCGATCCAATTCATTGGACAACATGGTAACCTCGTCAATGAGAATCCGTTTCGCAATCTTTAGCATTTTAGCATTATAAGATGCCGCTCTAATGTTAGAAACTGAAGTTTCAACGAATGACACAGGCAGTTTGAACATCGAATGTAATTATACCACCCTTTATTAAATTGGCAGAAATTCCTGCACTTGAGCAAGGGAGTACATCATCTTTACACCTCAAAGTACTCAGAATAACGTTGCATGTAAACATTTTGCTTGATGCACCTACTCCATCCCAGTAAAAGCACCTGTGAGAAGAATTGTCATCATCGATTGCAGTCATTAAATCGAAAGCGTATTTTTGACTTTTAGCCTTTGTCCCGGAATGGAAACAGGGGATAAACCATTCATTCTACGTCTTCATTGCACACATCCTGACGTATTGGGATGCGCATTGTACTTGTTCTGCTCTAAACTCATACGTCATGTTCAAATGGTGGTTCCCCATCTTGGTTGGTAAACACTACTGCGATTTCATTAAAACGAGGAGCATTGTATCTCTGTTGGTCGCCATTTTTGTTAGTATAAATAGACTGTAATCTCCCTACGCCACATCGCAAGGCTCTCTCGTGTTCTTCCCGCTCCACTACATACATCATTTCGAGATTAAATTAGCTAAAATTTTCATTAAATCAGGATTGCAATCCCTATTTGCATTTATGCTCATTCAAGCTTGGAAAGCATCTTCAGGATCTGAAATATAAAGCGCCGCATATTTGGGTGTTTCACCTGCAGCAGGGTCTAAAGGTGATTCAGTGTGATAAACTTGACCATGGATTTTGAAAACGTAAGGACCACGTCTATTATTTATACGTGAGTCGATTTTCGCTCCCATTGATGCCAGTTCAAGTTCACTATTCAACGCTCGAATGATTTCAAAAAAATAATTGAAGTAGCCATTATCTTTTGTGAACAATGCCTTCGAAAGTTCAGGAGGAGGTGTAACATCTTGTAGTTTTACTGTACCCTGATTACAGCAAACTGTAAACTTTTTAGTAACCTATCACGACGCTGCCAGGGTGTTTCGGAGCCTTTGTGAATTTCTGAAAGCACGTTTTATAGTATTACGGGCAAGCCGTTCAGTTCTTTGTTATATTGTTTCATTAACGTTAGCTAGGTACCTCAAACGGACATTGCTCGTCACCCTAAAAGAATAATTCAGCCATTATGGTTGTATTAGATGGAAAACGTTGCTTCCGGCGTCGCTGTGTTCCACTATTACTTTCAATGACGACATTCGTAATTGTGGAAACACTTGTTCTACTGTTACCACGATGAAGCCGTTCAGTTCGTTGTTCCACTGTTTCGTTAACTTCGTAAAATCGGAACCTAGCGGTGTCGTTGCGTACAGGATTTGAAATTAATGATCTCATTGATGACCTTGGTAGATTAAGGTGATCGTGTTTGTCAGTCTCAAAGAATACTTCGGCCTCTGTAGTCGTATTCGTTGGGGAAAGTATCCTTCCGGCGCCGCTTTGTGAGCAAGTAACTTGTCCTGTTGTGAAATAATGCATTGCTGTCACGTTATGCTTCAGTGGTATTACTGTAATTAATACTCCAGGTATGACTGTACCTAATACTGCTGGTACCACTGTACCTAATACTGCAGGTAATACTGTACCTAATACTGCAGGTACTACTGTAAGTAATATTGCAGGTACAACTGTAAATAATACTGCAGGCACTACTGTAAATAATACTGCAGGTACTACGGTACCTAATACTGCAGGTGTTACTGCACCTAATACTGCAGGTACTACTGTACCTAATACTACAGATAATACTGTACCTAATACTGCAATTACTACTGTACCTAATACTGCCGATACTTCTGTACCTAATACGTTTAGAAGAAGTGAGGCTTTACTATGGAATATTGTGCGGACTGCTGTAAAGTCGTATAACAATAATTATTATAAAGCCAAGCTAAAGCCACATATCTTCCTATAATGCCAGCCAATAAGTAGGAATAATAATATAATTAAGAAATATAAAATAATAATGTGAGTTACTGATGAGTGAGCCAAAGCGAGGTGAATGCCAATAATACGGGAACGCCAACCAGAGTTTCCAACTAATAACAAGTAGAGTTTATTAATTAGGATCAGGACGCTACTTTGGTATGGTAGAGAGTTCCTTCCTTCTCGCAGCTCCAGATTGCACTGAGGCTCTCCTCAGAATACATGTAAGAGGAAACTGGAGAATGTTTCTCCTTTACATATTCAAATGATCTGCCTTAGATTCACTAAGGCAGATTAGGTATTTACATAGCAATGATACCTTCTCGTTACACTCTCCCCTCTGAAAATTAAAAATTCTTCGGATTTTTATAATTTCAGGCTAGTAAAGTAAAGGTGTCGAATTTAGGTTGCAGCGCTTGTTGGAATAATATACAATCAATTGACTATTTTGAGGTTCTCAAATTAATTTGACAATAAACTTGGAAAATAATTGAAAATTCAATAAATCATTACATCATTGGAAATAAAGCAATTCTTAGAAAAAATGATGAAAAACGATAAATGGTAGATTCGTCCATTAAGGTTCGTCCATTCATTAAACAATTGTTTCTCGTTCGGTTCCTGAGACCAGTCATTACAGGTAATCTTGAGATTGTCTGGAATCATACTGGAGAATGCTCAAGACACGCTGAAGCAATTGCGAGACAAAAAAATGAAGAAAGTGCAATGGTTGCACCATTGCAAAAAACAAAAAAAATATAGCTAATGGTCCCCATTAGCAAAAACGTAAGTGAAGATCAAAACTAAATAATTAATTTGAAGTTTGGGAAACACCCGAGGGCATGAATATTTACAAATAGATTGCAAGCATGAGACCCGCTCGTGCTTTGCAGATTAAAACTTAGCCTATTTTAAAATCTTAACCTAATATTCATGGCCAGAATAAAATTAAAAATACATGCAAAACCTATTTACACAAAACTAGTAATTACAAAAAAATGATTAAAATTGACAAAATTACATTCGTTAAACTAATAATTTATTTGCCTTGCAAAGATTCCCAGACAACGTTCTTCCGTAGAAATTCTAAGCTATGAATTCCAATAACAAGCAAATCAAAATTAGTTACGAACTTTCCATAAATTTGACAATTATAACTACACCTACAATCAGTTATTCTAACTTCTTGTAGCTTCACAAAAAAATCAGAAACTCGGCCGGCATTTAAATTTTATTGCAACAAAAACTTATAGCATTTCGCTTAATGCTAGTGCGCACAGAACGCTCCTCACGTTCTTTAACCCAAATGTAGTTCAGAGCTACAGGTTTATCATCATGCTCCTCACATGAAATAGTTGTATTTAAAAATATAATACAAACTAGAAGGCTCCTCACCTTAATTTCAGTACTTAACTGTATAATAAACGCTCCTCACGTTTACATATGCTACGCATAGCATATCTCGTTTAAAACTAATCTAAAATTCAATTTGTAAACTGAGCTATCCATTCTCAGACGAAGTAGCTAAGGGTGGCAGATCTATTTTGCCTAACTTATCTAACTTCCGTGTTTTATGTAAACTACGCAAAGCATCTTCAGCTGCTGCTATCAAAGTACCTGTTGTTTGATTAGCCTGATCTTCACTTTGCCTTAGCCACCGAGAGGATGATCAGCCGAAGTTATTATTGACTGTTATTTTAAATTAAATTATTCACTAACTGTCACTTTGCCTTAGCCACCGAGAGGATGATCAGCCTAAGTTATTATTGACTGTTATTTTAAATTAAATTATATATAATTGTGCTTGTAATTGTGAAGCATCTATTGGCCGAAGTTCTGGACCAATCAAACCATGTTATGAAAGGTATAAAAGGGCCAGTAGTCAATTGGAGGAGTCAGTCTGACTTCGGAGTCGGGGTTAGCTGTGACTCTTGGAAAAGTTTATAACGGCGGTGAATCTCTGCCTAATTACATATTTAGGAAATTGTTGTATGTCGAATAAAATGAGTAAATTCTGCTACTTGCAAATAAATGACTGTCATTATTGAGCCACATTGACTTCTGTTATGGCATGTAAATAAACTTAAATACATTAAACAATTTCAAACGTTTCTAAATTTTACCTTAAAAAAATCACTTAGTGTGCTGAACTTCTAGGAATTACTGTTTTATTGCATGCCTGACTTTGTTATTTAGTAATAGTTTTTCTACGCTATTCATTGCTGGGAAAAAATTTCATTTTGACTAAAAAACGAAACATACTAACAATTCACTTATTGGTAATGAAAATTTAGAATTTATCAATCCAATGAATTCAGGAAAATTGCCAGAAGTGCTTAACAAAGTCAACATTAGATCGTTGCTTAGCATTGAATGTAAACGAATACATTACAGGAAATAGCCGGAAAATCGAAAGTTTGGAAAACATTAAACAGATACTGTTTGACTATAGGTTTCCGTATAGTATGTGAAGTGCAATGAGCGCCGGATTTTTTTATCATGCCAAGGATGGATATCAATTCTGGTCAAACATAATTGTAAGAATTCTATAGTGGAAGCAACACCGATCTTAAATTATTTATGCGAACAGAGTGGGTGATGAACTTCATAAAGCGTCAACGACCCGGGAAAAATATTTAATCTTGTCGAGTCCGCACATGAGTTGCAATAGAAAAGATTGAGCACAACCTCGGCGTTTCAAAACGGATTGCCGAAAATGTTCCCCGCTTAAGTCCAATCAAAGCATCATGAACTGCCTCAGAAACGAAAATTTCACTAGAATAAAAATAAGTTCAAGAATTTCTAACATTATGCCACATTTTGTTTCTAACCGTAGACTTCATATACGCAGACACACAATTTTGGTCAAGGAAAATATATCTGGAAGCTCCTAAGAAACGATTTGGTAGCTGTCCCACATAAACGTTACGGTTTCCAACTTTTCCAATTTACGGTCCAAACAATGTATTGGTGCACATCAGAAAGGATTTCAAGAAATGAATTTGCTTTAGTGACAGTAATGTTAATCTAATAATAGATGTCATTGCCATTGAGGGTGACACTCATGGGAGTCTAAATGCTTTTTATTGTTGAAGTCAAGCTAAATGTATGCGTAACACGGGAGAAAGTTATCCTAAACTTACCAGAGCAAACAAGGTTTTTGATTAGAATGATATTGCATTTGTCGAATGCTAGTTTTGGAAATGTAACCCAAATTAGCAATTATGTTACAAAACAAATACCAAGGATGAATTTGTCTGAGCTGAATTATCAGGTAATTAAAATGGGAGAACATGATAAAGTAAACGTATAATATTTGTAACGGGTCACAAAGTTCAAAATGTTATTGTTGATGTATCAGTTGTTACAGCCACAACTCGGTGTAAAACCCAAATGTTTTAGGACCACTTAAACTGTTCTTGCTACTACTGTCCCTTATTACAATCGAATTTTCGTTTAAATTATAAATTATTTAGCACCTAAGGGTTTGCATTTACATACCAGAAAGCACGGATCAATGTATTTGTTGCAGTGATACGATTGGAACTACATCGCACTATAATGATTTATGATGTATTTTGCTAGAACGTGAGTGCGAATCAGTAGAAAATTTGCTTGGTCTTCTAATTCTAGTGAGTTTGCTTTACATGCATTTTCTTAAAATGAAAATGTATATTGGTTGACACATAATACCATTTCAGACGATTAAAAAAATTATTATTTAAAATAGGGTAACCAAAATGTTTAAAATTTCCATCACAATGTTGCACATGATTTGATTTTGTAAAATAAATCATAAAGAAATGTTATTTCCACGTCTTGATAATTTCAAGGATAATTGTTTTCCGGTGCTTTTGCTGCTGCATTAATATTAGAAATCGAATCGACTATATTTGTGAGTAGTCATTTTACGGTCTGCTTAAAATATGTTTACTCTTTTAGAAAGATTTCCCTGACAGGTATAGAAATTTAACTACTCTGGCTAACAAAAAGGTACTAGCCTCAGTAAAAGCAACTAACTCAAATAAGTTCGGTCCGTGCAGTTATACTACTAGCATAATTAAATTGTTAAATTAAATTGGGTCAAAAAATAAGTCTAATTGGAAACGGTTTTAGGACTTAATTAAAGGGACCCTGGCACTTTTAAGGCCGGAGGCATACATTTAAATAATATGGGGTAGGGGTTCGAGATGTTCAACATAATGTATAGGTTAGGGGCTAGGTTTTGTTAGAACAAGTTACAAATAAGATAATTTAATACGCATTCATTAATTACAATTTAAAATAATAACAATAACATTCCATTTAGCTAGAAACTACTGCTCAAAACCAAGGTGGATTCGGAGACGTGAGCAAAAATTTACGAAAATACTACATAATAAAACTATTTCTTAAAATATTAAATACAAAAAACAACTACCATGTTTTAGCATTGACAGGAAAACTAGTCTGGAACAATTTAACCGTTGTCATCGGGAAAAGACTCGAAAAGAATTGAATACACGGCAGGGCTTTATGACAAGGATACGGCTCTAAATGCGGTAAGGTGCAGGTTTCCGGCCGACAAAAGTCGGAAACAGCCGAGTTTCCTCTAAAGTAACGCCGTGAGCAGCAGGGGAGACCTTCTGAGGAGCTTTCCTATTTGTACTTTTTGGAGGAGCTGGGGACTTAAGTAAACATGAAAACTAAGAGAGGAAAAAGGGAAAGCTTTTACTGATGCACTGTGTAAGCAAGTTTTGTTTACATGAAATTTGTACATGAAGTTCTATGAAATGTATAACAGCAAGAGTATTGTATTCGTTAGTAGTTGATCTGGTTAAGACGCAATGCTGACTGAAGCTTGTAACAGAATGCATTACAAACGTAACTGTTAAAATCTCAATAAATACTCTTGTTACTCTTTAGAATAGTAATTTCTTGTATTCGGGCAAGCCATTTACTTAATTATATATGCATACAATCAGCAGCTTTAATCAATTATTTCTTTCAGCAACATCGGAATTCGAATATTTATATGATAAAATATGATTACAGGTCTGCTCAGTCCGTGCCTTTAAATGTCGACCTGAAGTATATGTATCTATTGGTATTTGTACACGGGGTTGTCAAATTGGTTTGGATTCTTTCGATCTCTTCTAAATCATTTGTTCCCCAGTTTGCAAAACCGTACATTGGAATCGTTAGGAATGTAAAACTGAATGATTGCTATAGTCAAAGACTGAAAGACAATAAATATACTTTACTTTCATAACTGAAATTATGCTTCCGAGTATGATCACGTCAATAGTGCTTGTTTTGGAGGATCTAAGTGTGCCTATTTATATTTTTACCGCTGCGTTGGTCTTTTTCTTTGTCTCTTTCCTAGGTTTGTATAAGCCTCCGTTTCTGTGTAATGGTACTCCGTTAAGTATTTCCCTGTGTTCGTTTGTTTATGCTTTGTAGGAGTCATTGGTGTAGTTCTTCTGGAACGTATTTCCATATTTCGTTTGGTATTCAATCATTTCCAGGACTCTTGTTGTTGTTCAGCTTCTGAAGTGCAGCCTGTAGTCCCGTCAGTGTAAATAGTTTGGAAAAGTCTTGTTGGTTTACTTGTACGACCGCTTCACTTGAGTCAAGGAGTTTGTTGTAGTATCTTGTCCAGTCTTCTGGCTCTTTGTCGTTACAGTTGTTCGTTCGTCTCCTATTTTCTCTGAATATGTTGAGACTTTTCCAGAATGTGGCTGAATTCTTTCTAGAGCAGATAAAAAGTTCACTGTAGTATTTGCCTTTGGATGCTTTGCATGCTCTGTTGTATACTTAGCGGATGGCAATGTATTTGTTTAGTGTTTATTTGCTGTGTTGTTTTGTCTTAGATATCGGAGTGCTCTGGAGCATTTGTATTTCGTTGTTTGCAGTTATTGTTAAACCATTTAGGTCCAGATTCTGTGTTGCTTTTAACGCGTTTCTTCACTTTCATTCTGGGTAATGTCGAGTGGATTGAATGCTTTTACAAGCTGAGTTAAATTATTGTAAATAATTTTAAATGATACGTCATTAACTTTTATTTAAAAAGTTGAAATTATGTCACGGCAAGCCATATGATTATGACTATCAATGCTATATAATGTAATGCTTATGATTTGGAATGAAAAACACTGGAAATGTAAAAACTGTATAAGCTGCAGTGCCAGACAAGCTATGATCGATTACGCATATTCGATACTGATGACTTTTAACCGTGATATTGTATCTATTGAGAAACAAGTGATAATTGCTAATTAAAGAAGTAAATAATTGTTTTTATTACATGCTGAATTGCTTTTTGCATTATTTGTATAATTGTTGCCGAATATTAATTCAGCTGGTCCTTCGTATTAAAGTGAACATTAGAGGAGCTGATCGAGACCTAACACCGGGTGATTTTACGTAGCGGTAGAGCCTTGTGAAGAGTTTACCTATGTCACCATTTACTTCATTCATGATAACTGAACTGTTGATTTTAAGCGCTTGCTTGTATTATTTTGCTTTATTGTTCCAGGTTATGCTGTCGACGACTACGTTACACTTTCAGGTTTGTCAATATGATCTGCGGTTAGACGTATTGGTAGGTGGTCTGATTCATGAATGTCAATTAGTTTCCGGTTCCTGGTGTATTCTATTGAGTCCGTTCCTGCGAGGAACAAGACAGTTACTGTTGAATGCAATGTATTTTGGCCATGTGGGTCTCTAACTGTTCTACCATAAGCCATTATGATTTGATTACCAAAACAATTCTTTGGCCAGTTTCCCTCTTCTGTTAACGGTTTTCTGAGTTTCGTTTTCTGGAGATGCTGTTGAAATTGTTATCAATTTCTTGTATTGTCCAACACGGGTATTCATATCTCCTATGACGATTGTGTTACTCCGGCGGGAGTTCGTTAGAAAGTATATTAAGTGTTCATCGTGATCTTCATGTCATTATTGTCATTTATTTTTGTCTCAATAAACTTGGGGTGCTTCTGGACAATTTGCGTCTTTGCTAAAACTCGGTGATGTATTCAGATTAACAGTCCTCCGGTTAATCTTCCTCTGCTCTTCAGCCTTCTACCCTCAATCGATGTATTAGAGCATTCGCTAAAGTGCTTTGCAGTTGAAGTATTGTCCTTAGTCTATGTTTTCTTGCAAAATAAGATGTCAGATTGTGATAGTTTACGACATTGATTTTAATCGCAGCGTTGCTCCTAAGTCCGTTGATGTTCCAGTAAGTTATTATATTTAGTTTTTTCAAGATGGTCAGCTTTTTGATACGGTTACAGGGATGTATCTTCTTTATTATTCTCTACTTGGAGGAGATACTTCTTGGCCGTCACTATAAAGTTTTATACTTTTGGATTCGTATTTGATTCCATCTATCTTGGCAGTGCTGTTTCTCCCATCTTCAACGATTTCTTCGTTTCGTTTGACTGTCACAGCTTATACTGATCAGGAATATATTTTTGCTCTTTACTGGGGAGGTATCTTTATTAATGTAGGTCCTTTTTGTTCTGAAGAGTCTATCACTAAAGAGTATATTGACAGCTTCCGGTTGATAGATGAGTCTAATCTTTATAGTTCGAGGTCCTTATCCAGTTTTGCCAATTATGTAGGCCGTGCCTATTAAGCGATGATTTTGTATTCCACGAGAATCTTGTTTATCAAACTATTGAGACCGTCTTTTGTCTCGTTTGTGGCTTCATCTAGTCCGGAAACAAGCAGGTTGTTCCTTCGTACCATTTTTTTGAGTACTTCATTTTCTTTTTCCAAGGTTTCTATTTTGCCATTCCATTCTTGGACATCAACTTTGAGGTCTGTAAATGGCTTAGTGACGGCTGGCTGGTTATGCTTTTTATCTTCTTTGAGTGTTCTTCGTTTGTGGCCTTTTACACATCTCCGTCTGTTGGTTGGTGCAGGGATCCTGGTTATTGCGCTCCCCGTGCACTCCGCTTTTGTATGGTCTATTAGTTATGGTTCTTAGGTTGGTGCCGGGATCCAAATGCCTGGTTAGAGGGACCCTTGCACTTTTGGTTGGATGGTTGACTGTCAGGATTTAAAATGGTGATAGCATCTGGAGCTGAAGATTTATTTGGGGAAATTGTTGTCGGCAAACGTATTCTAAAGCCAAATATGGAAAGTGTCACTTAGCTTTTCAGTGCTTCTTATATACTTTGCAATTAGTCCGTTGTCGGCTCTTTTTGTCTGCATATTTTGCTTGCCGGTTGTGCGGTTGGTTAACAATGGTTGTCAGCTGTTTGGAGTGTCCCTATATCCACCCTCTATTGGTCACGTGATCTGGTTCAATGCGTTTGCGTAGTTCGCGAGGCCAGGTTATATAAAAAATTTCTATGTACTTGCCCTTTCTACTCTTCGCCGCTGTAGCTATACCCTGCTCTGTGTATCTGGTCACTGACTATATGTGCGTGTACTCAGCCTATCTGATGGAGATAAGAAGCTTGCCTTTTCTTTGTTGGAAGGATGCTGTCCTGCCTGTAGTTTTCTCCGTGTGTGAATTGATTACACATACATACGTGAACGTGATTTAATAGGGTTCTGCTCACTAATCCCACACTCACTGAGCTTTTGCCTGTCTTTTGCACTAACTTTGTGCTCTAGTCCTTTTGTCTTCGCATATGTAGGTCTATTCCGGGAGCTCTAATAATTCCAACTTTCCTTCATTCAGTCGTATTCAATCGTAAGAAAATAAATTTTAAAAAATAACCGTTAATATGCATCGGTTTACATGAACATATTCCAACCAATATTTTCCGGAATTGTCTTCATTCAATCGGCTTGTCTAACCCTTTCATTACCTCCGTATGCTAAGGGAGCATGATCATATTACGTTTCGTTTTTGGACGGGTCCTGATGCTGATGATTTTGTGCATACCGAGGGCGTTTGTTTGTTACCCTTACTGATGACGTTTCGCCAATTCTAACAAAAATGTAAGAAATAGAGTGCGCTTATTGGTAGACTAAACGTTTTCAGTTAAGGAGTATGCACATATTACGTTTCATTTTTTCACGATTTTTGGACCCTACCCTCCCTATCGTCATCCTAAAGTCATTTTTCCGTGACCCCCCCTCCCCTGTAAACGTCATCAAAGCAAAAACGCAGATAAAAACTACTTGACCGATTTCGTTCAATTTTTTTATCATTGTTTGTGTCGAAAACTTACGATTAAAATCGGTTGGCGTGTTCGTGCGAAAAGCATAATTTTGGAGGAAGAAAAGAGAAATAATAAAAAAGACCAACAAATGATTACCTGTGGGGAAACTAGAGATCGTGGCCATATTATTTAGGTTTCCCGCTCGCCGACAAACGCACAACAGCAATTGGTGTTTTTGCAAAGAGCCTAATATTATTCAAAAATAAACTTTTAACGTCAGTAGTATGGTCAAATTCGCTCTGATTCCAGTCAGCCATATTTCCCATAATTTCCGTCGGTAAGTCCGACGATTACTCCGCTATACATGCTGTCTAAAACTACATTTTATAACTTTGAGCAACATATTCAATGCTTCTCGAGATGCTTTCTAACGAGCTTCTATGAGCAGCTCTTTTGTGGGATTCATATGCAACAAAATACAAAATAGTAGTTGCATATATGGTGGGTTTGGCTTTAAAGGTTGTGTTGAATGTTCAGGCAGTAGTAGACAGGGGATAGTTTTGAGACATTTAGCATGACAAACCGCCAAATCTATCAGGTGAATCAATGGTTACAAATTAGAACTTCGGAAACATGCTGCAAAAAGAGCACAGCAGCCGGGACAAAGTTCGGTATTACAATTTTGACCAAGTTGCTCCGCGAGGGACTAACTGGGATGACAACGATTTATTTGCAAATCATACTGCAATTTTGTACTTAAGGCACACCAAATTAATTTTGGCCAACAGTTTGTCTAAAATATATTTTGACGCCATTCTTGACTAATGTTTTGAGGATTTCCAGGATCTCAAGTTTGGTATGGTTGTGGTTAGGGATGCCAATGGTCTGGGCCGGACCATTATTAATGGTCCGTTATTGGTCTGGTCCCAGATTTGTATGGTCTGGTCCGGTCTGATCCAACTTTTGGACCACACCAGATACAATTGGTCCAGCTTCAGGAAAATACGTACGCAAAAAAATGTATGAGTTAACGAAATCCTATGGAACATATTAAAAATGTAATTTCTGGGGATAAAAAAGAATTTGACTGGATAAAATGGGATTATTTAACTGCTCACAATGGTTTTCTGGACCATGGTCTTTGGTCTGGTCTGGTCCAAATGACTGGATCAGCCCATTGGTCTGGTCAGGGCTTTGGACCAGACCAGTTTCATAAAATCTGGATCAGACCAGACCATTGGCATCATTAGTTGTCGTGCTTACAGGATTAATTCTAAAATACGTGACACATGCTGGCTTCTTTTATTTCAACACTTCCTGTAATATTGCCAGCATGTTCACAGTTGACACTGTCAGCACTTGTAGTATTGTTAGCACCAAGGGCGAGTCTAACAATTATCCCTGTTTATTCCTCATATTTTTCTGAGAATAGGTGAAACATCATCAGAAAGGTTACCCCCATCCTCCCCTTGGTATACACAAAATCATCAGCATCAAGACCCCCTCCCTCCCCCAAAAGTGAAACGTAATATGTTGAAAGGCATGTCAGCTGGAATGACTGACCATGCACTTTCTAATGTAATATTAGACTTGAGCAATAATAATTGTTTAAGATACGTGCTTATCAATGTAAAGATGTTCGGCCTCGACCGGACATCTGCACCGATCAATAGTGCCGACTAAGCACATAGCTAAGTTAAGATTCGAAAGGGATTTCACAAGTAAGTGTGAAATCCGTAAACATACCGTACTTTGGTAAAGTACGGCTTTAACCTTTCACTTACAGGAATAGCTACAAATTGTTGTACTCTACTTTTAGGTTTTTATTGTCAACAGGATAATGACCATATGATTGTAATGTACATACGAGCATTCTTGTATCCCATATAAATATGAGTGTTTTTGTTTTTAATAAAGCAGTCGTAGAACTGATATTGGAAGGTATAAACCTCGCTCTTCAGTCTCGTTTATTTCAATACGTTATCAAGCACGCTCAAACTTGCCTGTGAATAAATTAGAAATTTATCGCAGTACAAGTTCTGAGTTAAACAGTCACTGAAACCGATTTTTTTTTTCAAAATATTTCAAGTTAGTGAAGGAACAGTTTAGAAGGTAAAATTTTTTCAGACTACGGGGAGAAGAATATACAAGTGCGAGCAGCAAACAGTTTTTAAAAAGGTTTTTTTCAAAAGGGTGAGGATTCGTTCAAACTACAGTCAATTTTTTTCCTGAATAACTGAGAAGGTTATCCTTAATAATTTTTGACTCCGTGGATTCATCGCCAACTGTGTGTGAAAAACTATTACAAACTTACTCTCTCACAACACCCCAACCACGACCTTTAGAAACCAAACTTTTATTACGAAAAATTACTGAAAAATTACTAGCATCCGAGAAGGTTGCAGTTGAGTATCAGAATTTGGAAAAGGTTTGGTTGTCAAAAGTGAATTTTTTCAACATTTTTTGTTAAACGTTCTGCAAATTCGAGAAAAATTTGAGAATTAATAACATTATATGTCAAGACAAGGATCTAATCCAGGAAGTCCAACCACAGCGAACAAGCAAGCTCAAGCTCAAGCTCAGTCCCAAGGAGCAGCAGCTAACGCTATTCCAGTCATGGCAAATCAAACTGTACACCGTACGTACAAACTGGATTCGTCAAAAGCTGGCGGGAGCACACAACTATCTCGACTGGCGGAGGGCTCTCCACTCAGTTTTTTGTGGAGCAGATATGCAAGATGTAGTATACGGAACTACTCCTTTTCCTTCAACTGGATCGGATGACGATAAGAAGGATTGGCATCGCACGGATATGGCTGCTTATGGAATCATCCTTATGGCCTTGGATAATAAAGCAACTATCCTCACGCGTTCTTGTAAGACTTCCGCTGAAATGTGGAACAAGCTTAAATCAGCTTATGGAGCGTCAAATTCCTTATCATTGGAAGACCTCAAGGATCAATACCGGGAATTAAAAGTCACTCCGGATTGTGATGCAATGGAAGTTTTGGAAAAACTTCAAGATTTGCAAGGCTTAATTAACAGCCAACTGAAACCCGGGAAGGGTCCCCTGGACGAAGACGATGTCATCAGCCAATGCATCCATGCTATGAAAGGCGGTTACTATGAAATTTTCGTCACTATGTGGAGGGGACAACCTGAGGTTGAAAGGACCATGGGAAATTTTCAATCCCAACTACGTCTGTTTATCACCCATAAACAGTCAGATGCAGCATCAGAACGTGCAATGTTCGCCGGGCATCCAAAGGCACAGGGAGGGAATCCCAAAGCCAATGGAAATAATGCCAACAATGGGAAGGCGAAGAAGAAACCAGGCACCTGCCACAACTGTTGGAAGAAAGGGCACTGGAAAGCTGAATGCCGCTCAGAGAAAAAAGAGCGCAAGGAGCAAGTCCCGAAAGAGCAAAAGCAGGAGGGCAATAAGGATGAGAAATCCCAAAAGCCCAAGCAACCTCAAGAAATTAGAGCCTGTATGTTAAGGCGAATTTACACTCCCGGGAAGACAATTGCTCTCAGCTCAACACATTTTAAGCCCTCAACGGGAAGAATTAGGCGCTCCGCATTCCAATGGGTCTGCGACACAGGGGCCTCAGTTCACTTGTGCGGCGAAAAGGATTGGTTCTCATCTTTTGAAGAATTTGAGCAACCTTGGAAGCTCATGGCGGTAAGCGACAAGCCTGTGGATTGCCCGGGAAGGGGAACCATAGTACTTGAAGCTAAAATTCGTGGCCATTGGGAACCTCTGGTTTTGGATAATGTCATCTACTACCCAGGAGGAATAAATCTGTTCTCCGTAGGAACCTACAACAGGTTGGGATACATATACATGATGGATGGTACACAGTCTGTTTATCAACAAGGCTACGGGAGAGGAAACTATCAATGCAACTGAAGTGCACGATGAGATTCATATTATGAACTTCCGACTACCAACAATTTTTCCCAAGGCTCTTGCAGTAATCGGAATCTCAAGACCAATAAGTCAACGTTGGCATAAAAGGATGGGACACATGAACTTTGAGTTCCTACACAAAACCTTCGCAGATGGAGCGGCGTACCTCAGAGAAGACGACCGCATTGAAAAGAAGTACAAGTGTGAGATATGTGCCATCACCAAGATGAACAATGAGTCGTTCAAAACACAAACTCATGACAAGCAGTATGAAGTAGGAGAACTATTACATGCTGACCTTGTACATGCAGCAGCAGTTTCCAATCAGCGATGCAAGTATTATTTACTTGTGAAAGATCATGCCTCAAACTACAGGCTTGGATACTTTCAAGTAGATAAAACAGCTGATTGTACAGTCATCAACCTCGTCGACGCAGTGAACTTCATTTCTACTCAGACAAAAAATCCCGTGAGGCTTAAATCTGACAATGGGACTGAATTTAAGAACTCCCAATGGGCTAAAATTTGCTCTGAAAGAGGAATTGCTCATGATTTCACGCCTGCTTACAACCCTCAGTCAAATGGAAAGATTGAAAGAGAAGTCCAGACCATAACAAAAATGGCTAGGGCAATGCTAGTTGAAGCTGGACTGGGAGAGAACCACTGGCAGGATGCAGTTGCCATAGCTGTGTACTTACTCAACCGAGTATTAAGTACAACTAATACAAAAATGTCACCACAAGAAATGGTGACTGGAAAGAAACCAAATCTTTCACATCTAAGGATTTTTGGATGCCCTGCCATCAGCGGCAAGCAGAAAGATCCAGCAAAATGGGGGAAACAAGGCCGGAAGGGTCTTTACATAGCAAATGTACCAGACACGAAGCAGTACAAGATGTGGGACACTACAAAAAGAATATTTTTACACCCGACATGCACTCTTTTATGAGGAAGTCATGACACCTGATGCAGGAGTGGGAAAAAATCTGGGAAAGATTTTTCTGGACACACTCCCGGAAAGCACAGTTCATGAGGTTGACACCATCTCATCAGATGACGAACCTGAGGACATCACAATTGTGAAGCAAGTTCAATTTGTGCCAAATCCTCTTCATGCTCCTCGAATGCCGGCCCAAATTCCAGCTCCTCCGAGCCCCCAGCCCTCGTTCACTCCTCCGAGGCACACATCCTTTCCTCTCAAAAGGACTACAATACACCCGGCAGGAATCTCAAAAAAGTATAAGGAGTCAATAAAGGCGAGAAGCCCATCGCTCCTAGAAACTTTAGCTCCGGAGGCACAAACCCGACCAGAGTCACCCACTTCAGGGTGTAGTACTCAGCCATCAGCCCCGGCTCAAGTACAAACTAATGATCCAGTAGTCGACTCCGATAGTGACGCACTAGTCATTGACGCTGGAAGTGGCAGTCTCAACTCAGAAATGGATTCTGATGAAGAATTTCAGTCAGCAAACCTGGACTCCACACAAAGCATACCTCAAGTTTCATGAAATGATGAATTGGAACAGTCTTTTGAGGAAGAATTAGCTGATGCCTCTAGGGATACAATAGTACTTCCACAAGTACAATCACCTCCACCAACTCCAGGAAGAAGTAGTAGAGACACTCAGCCCCAATCAGCTCTCAGACGCACGACAAGAACTACGGCAGGAGTACCAGGACCTAAATTTCAAGCAGGATTTTATGTCGGAGTGGACTGTTTTCATGCAATTGGAAATTGCCCTCCGGAAAATATTCCAGACGATTACAAGGTTCCCCGATCCTTAAAAGATGTACGCCGTAATAGGTACAAATTTGAATGGGAGGAAGATATGCACCAAGAACATTGCAGTCTCATAGAAAACAGAACTTGGAAATTGGTCAAACGTCCCCACAATGCAAAACTACTCAGAAATCGTTGGAGTTTTGTAGAGAAAAAGTTACCTGACGGGGGGATTCGCAGAAAAGCTCGTTTAGTCGTCAAAGGATATGGTCAGCGCCCAGAGATAGATTTTCACGAAACCTTCGCACCTGTTGTTAGATATGAAACAGTGCGAGCAGTGTTCTTTTCCATAGCACAACAAAACTTGCAAGTCATTCAATTTGATGTGAGTACGGCTTTCCTAAACGCTCCTCTAGACGAGGAGGTTTACATGGAACAACCTGAAGGCTATGAGGTTTCAGGAGGGTATGTCTGTAAACTCGAGAAGGGTTTATATGGCCTCAAACAAAGCCCTCGGAACTGGCACAAACTCATCAAGGCAAAACTCATCTCTCTCGGATTTGTAAAGTCAGCCTATGACTCATGCCTCTTCACCTACAACAGTGGAAATACAAGGATGATTCTCGCACTGTATGTAGACGATGGTCTCCTTGCGGGAAACAGTAAATCCTCAATGGACCTAATAATGAAAGAATTAAGAGCCACATATAAAATGACGTCAACCGAAGACGTAAGAAAATTCTTGGGAATGGAAATCATCATTATTGACACACAAGTTATGCTACATCAAAAGCGTACATAATGGAAGTCGCAAAGCGGTTCAGAATGGAGAAGTGTGAAACTTCCAGCATTCCAATGGCCGCTAATCCAGACTTAGAAGTAGGCATGTTTTCAAAAGATCATGACCCTTCTCTCCCATATCAAGAGTTAGTAGGAGCTCTACTATTCATATCCAGATGTACCAGACCGGACATTTCCTTTGCCGTGGGAAAACTCCCGCTACTTTCAATGCTACGAGAAGAAACACTGGGAGGCGGCCAAAAGGGTATTGCGGTACCTAGTAACTACCAAAAAGCTAGGACTCTGTTATACTCGCTTGGACCAAACGAGTTTCAAAGGCTACAGTGATTCAGATTGTGCGGGGGACAAAAAGACTCGGAAGTCTACCTCAGGCATTATTTTTACTCTTAATGACTCACCTCTGCACTGGAAAAGTCAGAGGCAGACTCTCATTGCTCACTCCTCCACGGAAGCTGAGTACGTGGCATTGAGCGAAGCTAGCAAAATGGGAGAATGGCTACGGAACCTGTTAGCTGACATTGACATATACAATGTCACCCTGCCATTCACAATTTTTACTGACAATCAAAGCAGTATGAGACTTGCGGCAAATCCGGAATTTCATGACCGGACAAAGCACATTGATGTGCGCCACCACTACATCAGATGGTTAGTGGAAACGGGGCAAGTAGAGATAAACTACTTACAAACTGGAAGGTTAGTGGCGGGCATCCTCACCAAGCCACTGGGTCGACAGCAATTCGAGCCTAAAATGGAACTACTCTCCCTCACAAGAAAACTGACGGAAGATGTAAAAGAACCTGACCAGCCAAACACCAGCTCTAAGACAGTCAAGAAAGTATGTGCATTGTCATCACTGTGGAACGTGATACTTTTCATACTCTTCTTTCCTCTGGTCTTTTGCCAAAAATTCCAGGAGGGTAATGCTGTAGTCTGGAGACGAAGCCCCACCCCAGCCATTGAAGGCTATAATTCAGTTGTAATGAGAATTGGTCTCATCTCACCATGCAAGTTCCTCCCTACGGATGGCCTCACTACAATGGCCGCGGAGCGAATAACAAAGCAATGCGAGAAACAATATGAGAAATTGTTCTTGGATGAATTGCGGATGGCATGTCCACCTAAGGATACCAGGCTAAGGAGGGTGAAGAGAGAACCATTTACTATAATTTTCCTCATTGTTGTGGTCTGCACAGCAAGTGCTGGGATAGGAATTGGATTATATGCCCTACACAAAATTGACAAATTGGAAATTACTCAGCTAGAAATCGATCGAACTTTAGATGACCTGGAAGCCAAGGTGCAAATAAACAGCGTCAACCTTCAGAAACTAAAATTCGAAGTCGACAAAATGGCTCAGACAATCAACACTTTGATCAACGACGTTCATTTATTTCAAGAAAAAGTCATTGAGATAAACTATCTGGTTTCCTACATAACATCCAGGTTGTTAGTAGGACGGGGGGTAGTGCAAGAGACACGCAGATTATGGGCGAAGAAGAAAATGAATAACAACTTTTTCGACTTCATGAACGTCTCCCTCCCTTGTGGTCCCCCAGCTCCCAATCGAATATGCAGAATTCCGTAGATGTTCGTTGGATCGAGAAGATTCCGAACTGGAGTTGATGTTCGCTGTTCCTGTAATGAGCAACATGACGGTATTAGAAGCCGATCCATTTTATCTCATGCTCAAGGATAAGGGAAAAACATGCCGATTGGAGTACATAGGACCAGAAAATGCTCTCCTCTCACCTGATGAGGACTGTCTCCGTGCTGTAGACATGAGGAGGGAATCCTCTTCTCAGCTGTTCGCTTCCCGCTCAACAGAATGTATGGACTTGGAAACGGCCAAGGACGAGGGCAAATTCTATAAGCCCCTCCGCTGCATACCGAGCAAGCCTGGAGACGAAAAAGAGTTTGTAAAAATTAAAGTACACAACAATACGTTCTACATATACTGTCCTGGAAGGGCATATATACGAGGAGGGGACAAAAACAAAGTGCAATGCCCAAACAAAGTATTCACTTTGCCCCTCACTGCCACATTCTCAATAGACAACCAAACATATCGAGGAGATATTTTGAATCTTGTTTATAATGAGAAAGAGGACCCTTTGCTCCACGAGAAAATTGAATGGCATCTCTCCCCGGTTGTCAAATGGGACGATTTGAACGAGACCTTCCCGATACTGGAGGCGTTGGATAAAAATCACTGGACAAGACAGACGGGCGATGACGCGTATGGTGCTGGATCCTGGATTCTTCTAAGCTTGATACTGGTCTTCATTGGACTCACCGGCGCTTTTATAGGCTTCAAGAAGTGCAAAAAGGTGCTGAGACCAAGAAAAATCAGACGAGCCAAGCGACGACATCCCAAGGTTGTCAAGACAGAAGATCCTACACCGGAAGCCGAAATGTTTCAGATGGATGAAATTGGGGACAAGGACATCGACGAAGAAATTCCGTCGGCAGCGAAAAGATTTCATCATGTGGAAGAAATCTCCATAGGATAAGAATTACTTAATAATTTTGAGTACATTAATCATTCTGGTTTTAACAATTTTTATTTTACAGGCTAATAATTAAGGAGGGTGTTGAAAGGCATGTCAGCTGGAATGACTGACCATGCACTTTCTAATGTAATATTAGACTTGAGCAATAATAATTGTTTAAGATACGTGCTTATCAATGTAAAGATGTTCGGCCTCGACCGGACATCTGCACCGATCAATAGTGCCGACTAAGCACATAGCTAAGTTAAGATTCGAAAGGGATTTCACAAGTAAGTGTGAAATCCGTAAACATACCGTACTTTGGTAAAGTACGGCTTTAACCTTTCACTTACAGGAATAGCTACAATTGTTGTACTCTACTTTTAGGTTTTTATTGTCAACAGGATAATGACCATATGATTGTAATGTACATTCGAGCATTCTTGTATCCCATATAAATATGTGTGTTTTTGTTTTTAATAAAGCAGTCGTAGAACTGATATTGGAAGGTATAAACCTCGCTCTTCAGTCTCGTTTATTTCAATATAATATGTGCACACTCCCTTACAAAAGTTTATTGTTGAAAGACCACTGATGCATGAGCCATATGTAAGTCATACATTAACACGAATCTCTATGAGAGCCACGACCATTTCAAAAATATCTTGGCTTACGCGGTAGGGTGCCCAGAAGTCCAGTTTGACCCAGGGTCACTTGATGACCTGATGAGCTTGAATTTAGTCCTGATTTCGCAGTTGGTGAGAAAAATAAGTTTGCTGCATCTCGGTGCAAAGACGTAAATGTCGTTACTTATCATAAAGTTACTTTGCTCCAATAATACTATAGTAACGAATAGTAATGGTTGGCAAAAAACCGGAATGTATTGATAAAGTCCAGGCCAGTCGAAAAAACCGAATGTTACTGGTTTTTATTGGATACTGGCATTAATGGGATTGTATTAATAAATGCCAATTCTTTCCAAGCTACGAAATTTCTGTCCATACCAACGGCATCTATTGGTTCATACCAGATTTTATTGGTTTTATGGTTTTTGGTCTGAATTGGCAACAATACATGCATGCGTGTATTTTAAGGTGAAACGATGCATTTTCAATATTATTTTGCAGTTGGTTGTACAGCTAAACGTGGAATAAGAATGTTTAACTCAAACCTGGGACTGTGAGGCATTCCTCATTTAACGTATAGCTGTGTAATTAGCAGTTAGTTTCCCCGCTGTTCAAGCACTAGGGATGCCAATGGCCTGGTCCGGACCATTACTAATGGTGCGTTGTTGGTCTGGTCCGGTCTGATTCAACACTTGGACCAGACCAGATACAATTGTTCCAACTTCAGGACCAGACCAGACTACAGGACCATGGTCTCAAAAGTACTCAAAATAAACAATTATGAGTTAACGAAATCCTATGGAACAAACTAAAAATGTCATTTCTGGGGATGCAAGAAGAATTTGATTGGGTAAAATGTGATTATTTAATTGCACTCAATGGTTTTCTGGACCATGGTCTTTGGTCAGGTCGGGTCCGAAAGACTGGATCAAACCATTGGTTTGGTCCGAAAAACTGAACCAGACAAATGGTCTGGCCTTAGCTTTGAACCAGACCAGTTTCATAAAATCTGGATCAGACCAGACCATTGGCATCACTATCAAGCACGTTGTTTTACAATGTTTCTTCTTGTACAAGATAGGGAAATCGCGAGAAAAGTTCCAACAAGGCTATTGTTAAAACTCTTAAAACAATTTCTGAAATGGCTGAATTAATAGACGAATTAGTAAGTGCGAATGGACTTGACCGAAGCAACATGGAACCACTGAGAAAAAAGTAAAAAGGAGGAATTGTTGGCCACCCCAAGAGTTACTGTTGGTCTTTCTTTTTTTCGTCACTTTATCAATACACTCCGGGTTTTTGCCTTGGTTTTTGCCCGGAATGTATTGACCAACCATGTTGTACACATTATGCTTATTTAGCAGTATTAGACTAGCCAATTCGTTCCATGCGATTTAAATGTACATGCCACTGGATGATTCCGGTTACAACAGGTTTTTATTGGCTAGTGGATTGTACTGGTCGAAATTAATTTCAGCCAATTGTTTCCATCAAGCGGCTTACTCCAGGCCGGCTGGAACCGGTTTTTATCCAATACATTCCAGGCCAATACAAGCCACTTGCCAACCCTGGCTATATATATATGAAAATAAATGTTTCCCTGCAAGTAAAATTCTTTTAATAGTTTAATTTGAAAACGTTTAGGGTGGCGTCAACCCTCTAGTAAAATAGCTTTGTCCGTACGTGCGTGTCCTTCCGCACGATATCTCAATAACTATTACAATATAGGTAGGAAACAAAATTGACGAATTGTACAAACTCCCTAAGATTAATGCGATGGCAATTACTTTCCTTATTAATTTCCATTCTGTGGTGTACTTCAGGGATAAAGAAATTTTTGCTATTATAAAAATTTGTTTACTGAAAAGCGTGCTCTAATAATTCCAGATTCTTCCCAGGGAAAAAATATTTATTATATAATTATATAGTCGTTATAATTTTAAAACGGCAAGTTCTATATGCAGCTATCACGGTTCCTTAGAAAATTAATTTTTAAATGTTCAAACTAGTTGAAGTTGCTGAGGTCTTGATTTTAAGCCATTGAAAATTAAAATTGGTTAACCTGCTTAGTTTATAGTATTGCTCGCACGGGTATGCAAAATCGGTACTCATACCCGTACTCGAAGTGCGTGTATTGCAATACATATATGGCATCTGACGCCTTGCTTGGCGCCAGACTCAAACACACGTAAATTTTTTAACTCCAAATTATTTCAAATTAAATTTTAAATTTGAGACTCTAAGACTAAAACATCCTCATAAATTCTCCCCTGTCAGACCCAAAAAGTACTATTTTACACCTGAGTGAACAATTTTGACAGCGTTTTCTAAATACAGTGACTCCACCCCGACTAGCAGATATAACAGAAAGTGACATATATGTATACGTACACGTCATCACCTCAGCTGGCCCCTGGTCAGACAGACGGTTAAGTCCGTAAAAATTAGGATTTTGGTTATACAAAAGCGGGAGTCTGATCAGGGGTTGCCCCTACGTAAGTGGTATATTTTATCTGCTAACTGATATATACATTACATTAACAACACGAAAACTAATGAATCCCCTCAGGACTATTGTAAAAATCATATACTAATAAACCCTTCCAATTAATTCTTACATAAAAAAACTGCCGGTTGATAATCCACCTGAATCACCGTCGGAACAATGCCAGGAAACAAACCCTCGAGCCAGTCAAGCCAATCTTCCGATCGAAGCGAGAGAGCCGAAAACAGAGAAATAAAGGACTTCATTGCCAGTACGAACACACGCCTACTGAATCTGTAGAAAGAGAACGAATCACTAAAAAAGGAAGTCGATAAACTTAGAAAGCAGCTTATCAACTCCAGAAATGAATCGAACTACAAACAGCAAAATAACAGAAAGAACAACCTAATTATCACCGGGCTGGACAAGATCACGGACCAAACTACTTCAAAACAAGCCAAAGAAGCTGTGGACACTTTCCTCAAGGAACAAATGAAACTAAATGAACCCCTTACATTCAGTTGCGAGATTATTATTCCAAAACCAAAAGGAAAGGAACAAGCCAAAAAAACCACTACTCAAATGTAAGTTCAAAAACTACGAAGATGCAAACAAAGTGAAAAGCAAGAGAAAAGGGTTAACGGACGGATCAGTCTGGATCAATGATGACCTAAACCCTGACCAAATGAAAGTGATCAAGATGCTAGTAGAACGCAAGAAGGAATTTATTGCAAAAAACCACGAAAACAAAGCACATATTTATGCAAACAGATTTTTGATCACCAGAACTCCCAAAGGGAAAGAAATATTTTACGAATCTGATGGAAATGACATAGTCCAAATCAAGGAGATTGCTGGACTTAGACCAAAGAAGACCCAATGAAACCGCGCCTCGCCCATAACGACAACAACATCTACAATAACTATTTCCTACTGGAACTGCGACGGACTAAGTACATTTCTAGACTTAACTCCATCGGAACTTACACAAACTTGTAGCAATGTAATATGCTTATGTGAAACTTGGGCATTGAACAATAATTTTACTCTGCAGAAAACCATTACGCAAAATTATAAAACTATTGGAGTAAATGCAATTAAAACAAATAAGAGAGGTAGAGCAAGTGGCGGTCAAGTAGTTTTAATTGAAAATGATAAATTTGACAAATGCACAATTGTATATGAAGAATATGGATGTATAGCTGTAGAATTAACTCCCAAAGGCAAATGTAATACGATAGTAATTGTAACTGTTTACATTCCTCCAGGAAATCAATACGACTACCTTGTTACAAGATACGCAGATATCTTACTTGACATTGCTACCAGGTTTACAAACATAATTGTGGGAGGTGACTTCAACGCTCGAGTGGGGAACCTAAATAACAACCTTCCAATCTTAACGGGAACACTATTGGACCCCCTAAGAACCTCTCAAGACAGTACCATAAACAAAAGAGGAAGACAAATCACGGAGATTAATGAAGATTAGGCCTCCGCACATGTACAATTTTCTTAAACATGAACATGAACTTGAACATGAACATGAATTTTCATGTTTTACATGAGTTGTTTTCAAATTTACACGAATTAAATCATGTGATTCAAAACGAATACTTGATTTTTATTTCATGTGAATAAAGCACACATGAACATGACATTTACATGAACATGAAAAGTGGCAATTTCAAGTACATGAACTGGACATGAACATGAACATGATGACATGAACTAAATTTCAGAAGTTATTAAGCTTATATTTAAGAAAGTACACAACAAGAGAGATTCGGATTCCCGCAATAAGGGAATAACACTAGCTTGTTTAGCAAATGCTTCTACAATTGCACCCTTGTGGTCTGCGACAGGTTCTTTCTTTAAATCAATTGATTTGTGATGCTGCACTAAAGGCCTTCTTCAATATCCGGTTCCCGAATTTGCTTCAACTTTAAGGGAGTATCTAAAAGCAAAGTATTCATTGTCCTTGCCGCTAACTAAATTGTATGTACACAATAATATCTCCAGATATTTCCTTCCTCGAGTGTGAAATGATTATGTACACTGGATCGTTGTTTCTTAACGTTTTTTAATGGCAATTCTTGAAATTCTTCCAAAAATGTCAATTTCCTGAATACTGCTACTTCCAGGTGCTTTTTCGGTCATATTTGAACCTTCTTTTTCCTTAATAGTGTCAGTGCACAACTTAAAATGACGCTTAATACGATAAAGGAATTGAACGACATGGAAACGTTTGGCTATTAGTAGCATACTTTGCGGTGACATGAAAATATTCGTGTTTTTGAGCTTGAGTTCATGTCTTCCGCTTTTGTGAACATGAAAGTGTACATGAAAATATTGTCATGTTTTCAAGGTAACCTGCACATGACATAAGACATGACTTGAAAAATCATGTCTGTTGTCAAGTATGTTTTAAATGCACATGAATGGTTTGTGACTCGATATTCAGATACATGAACATGAGTTGAGACATGAGTCAAACATGAAACATTCATGTCTGAGTTGTACATGAGCGGAGGCCTAATGAAGATGCAGACTTGTCTCTCTTGAATGGCAGAACAATCTCGGACAAACCTGCCCAATTCACATTCTTTTCACTTCAGGGGAAAAGTGTTATTGACCTTGTCTGGGTAAGCAACAATGTAAGCAGTATCGTAATAAACTATGAAAATCTTAACATTCCACAAGCCTCACATGCTGTAGGCAAAGTTACAATAAATTCCGGCCAGCCACACAATATAACCGAAGATGTGGAGAAAGAAATCACAAAATGGGTCCCAGACAAGACAGAAAAATTCCACAATAATACAGGACTGATGCGGAAATACGAAGGAACAGATGAGGAAGAACATTACTCTCATATTGCCCAGACCATACAACAAGCTGCTGAAGACTCAAATATGAAACTAAAAATTAGTAAAAAAGGGAAGCAGTGGCAAACAAAATCCTGGTATGACAATGAGTGTAGATACTCGAAAAAATGCTTAAACAATCTTCTGAGACAGGCCAAACACTCCCCTGGGGATGCTGAACTTGCTTCTTACTGTTCGTACAAGAAAATACATAACAACCTAATCAAACAGAATCATCGAAATACACCAACCGAGACGAGCATATAGAACGAAATATTACATTTAAAGAACTACAAGAAGCCATCCGAGATCTGAAGAATAACAAGGCACCTGGAACCGACAAGATAATTAATGAGTTCCTAAGGAATTGCCACGAAAATACTAAATACGAGATTTTGACACTATACAATAATATTTGGAAAAACGAAAAGACTCCCAGAAAGTGGTCTGAAATTGAATTGACGACAATTTTCAAAAAAGGCGATGATTCACTACCTATTAACTACCGTGGAATAGCACTAATCAATACCCTGGCGAAGCTTTTCACATCAATCATTTTGAGACGCCTCTATCCGTGGTGCGAAGCCAAGAAAATATTACCAGAATCCCAAGCAGGATTTCGCCAAAACCGAGGTTGCCCTGATCAGATTTTCTGTTTAAATTCACTTATTCAATCACGTCTTGCCAAAAATCTCAGACTCTTTGTACTTTTTGTGGATTTCAAGAGGGCGTTCGATTCTATCAAACAGAACATCCTTTGGGAAAAAATGAATACTTTGGGAATCCCAGGAAAAATCATAAATATAATCAGATCTATATACGACAATGCTAATATCGTAGTACGACGTAAGGAAGGCTTCACAAAGCAAGTACCAGTAACAATGGGAGTTCTTCAAGGAGAAATCCTCAGCCCACTACTATTCTCCATATACATCAGTGACCTTGATGTTTTTATGAAACAACATGGATCTTCTCCAGTCAGTATAGGAAGCGATAGAAACATTGACCTTCTCCTCTTCGCCGATGATACCTGCATCCCCGCTGAATCCAAAATGGGACTCCAAAAGAAAATTGATATACTTAATAATTACTGCTCCCAAAACGGTCTAGAAATAAATCTTCTAAAAACTAACATAATTGTATTTTCCCCTAGAGGAAGAATGCCTAAGAATCTAAAATGGTACTTGAACGGAGAAGAAGTGGAGTTATTTTCCAACAATCTGGAAAATTTATAAAACATCTGATGTATGTGAGAAGCAAGGCCTTAGCAGTATCCAACGCTTTAATCAGTGCAATCAATAAATCGCCGATGGAATCCTGGGACAGCATAGGAAGACTAATAAATGCAATAGTCCTACCCATATACGAATATGCATCGCAAATATGGAGCCTAGACTTATTGGAAGAAACTGAATACATTCAACAATACTTCCTAAAGAGAATACTTTGGTTACCAAGGTCCACTCCAAGATACTGGGTCAGGGCAGAAACTGGAAAAATCAACTCAAAAGTTCATATAATTAAATTAACTCTGTTATTCCTTATTCGTATTCTAGATGTGGACAAAAATAGAAACGTTAGAAAATGCTATGATAGGCTACTTGAACTATCCAAATTTTCAGGCGAAAGAAAATCAAAAAACTGGGTCGACCAAACCAAAGGCCTACTACAAGACTATGGTTTCATCTCAGTCTGGAACAGACAATCATCACAAATACTTCAAGAGAATCTCAAAGACATCATAGACAGTATAAGATCCCAGTGTGAAAAAGCCGACATCCAAAGAACCATCCAGTCGTCATATTCCCAAGATTACAAACTTTTTAAGAAGAATACAAATGTATCAAACTACTTAAGGACCCAAACAAGCTTAAGCTCTAAAAGACTAATATCGCAACTCAGAAATGGCCACCACATTATATACTATAATAAACATAAAATAAGATTTTCCCAAGAGGAGTGCAAAATATGTAATAATAATATGACTAATGATATGCACCACTTTTTTATCGAATGTAAACAATTTAACTCCCAGAGGAAACATTTTCTGGTTAATTATATAGAAAATATAAGGAGAGAGAATTTTTATACTCTGTTCAGAATACAGGAAAAAGAACACTTACTTAAAATCTTAAACTTCGTTAAAAATTGCACAATGTAATATACAAGGTAACTTAAAGGAAATGTTATGGACGAGACCCGAAAGACATTTAAATAAATTGAAATTGAAATTGAAATACATATATGGCATCTATACCCGTACCTATACACGGGGTTCAGGCACTTTCGCCACGATTTTTTCTATATGAACTTTAGACAACTAAAATTTTGCAGACTAAAGCAGTATGCTTAAATAAACAATTTTATGCGTTATTTTTCATTTAATATTGTAAGATCTCGTTTGCATCAGACTTGGAAAACCGAAATATATGGTTGGCTAGTCATACGTTTCTGGGAATTTGTTTTCGGTTTTTGTTTTCGGTTTTTCGAATTACGGTTTTTGGTTAAAACGGTTTTTGCTAAAAATAAATTCAGTTAAACGGTTAATAACGGTATTCACAGCTTATTTAGCTTTTTTTATCAAGGTAACCCTTATTTACGGTAACAAAATTTAAACTATTCGTTAAAAAAATATACTGTGAACAGCTGAATATCCTCCAAGAGAGCAAGCTCGATAATTTCCATAAATTCGCTAGAAAATTTTACCCGAACTGTTGAAACGCAACCTTCCAGTAAACATCGGGATGATTGATCCTCAGTTTTTAATTCAGAATGTTGAAAAACTGCACTGATTTTTGGTCTTTCTATCCTTGTAAATACAATGAACGCTACATTTAATGTTGTCTGACATAAAAAATGATTTGATGGAGCAAACAATAACCATAAACCAAAATATGTTGAAATGAAGTTAACAATAAGGAAACCCCGGAATATGTGCTTTTGGTAATTAACAATCAGGTTTAATTCATTGTACTGATATAGGATAAACTACAGCCATGTACGTATTTATACAGTACGCCGTTACACCGATTTTATTTGACGACCAGGAGATAACGTACTGGGCGACTTTACGGTTTCTTGAAAGCGGAAAAAACCGTATTTTTTCCGTTTCCGTTATCGTTTCCGTTTTTAATTAAACGAGTTTATCGTTTGTTTTCGTTTAACCGCACTTGTTTTTATCAGTTTCCGTTTTATCAAAAACCGTTGTCAAATTTTCGGTAAATTTTCTGATAACGTTTTCCATGTCTGGTTGAAAGTACAATCTCTTCCCATTTTAATTTTATCAGGTCAAATAATAACACACTGAGCATTTACGTTTAAATGAAAGCAACTATCCAATACTAATGGATACAATAAAAGTATCTATTTAATGATGATTTCCACTTCATTTGCATTGTTTATTTTCTACTAGTACTTCACATTATTGTAGGTATGCTGCAGAAATAAAACAATGTACAGAATTTGAGTTCAAATGATAGACCTACGTCCCGTGCTCGGACCGGGTATTGGTAATACTCGGGTAAATGAGTAATCCTTTGAATAAAGATACTCAACTCAAATTAATTCGTAAAATATTTTGTGAACAGTATTCAAACATTGTTTTATAAATACTCGTTGATACGTACGCTCGTACGATCGTTGATGAAAAAATAGCAAAGTCACAAAATCCTGCTAAAGATCTTTTAACTTTGGGAAAATGTATAAAATTCTGGGTATTATCATAAGTGGGCAAAAATTGGACAAAGGCATTTTTGGCAATTTCCGGTCGTTTTCAACGGAGTAGGTAAATATCGCAGGACATTTTTAATAAACCAGCCCTTCAGTACCCGATTAATACCCGGGTACAAACTAAAGGTACTCGGGTATGGGTACAGGTTTTGGGTACACTACGGGTGCGGGTAAATTGTGGGTACAGGTACTGCATTCTAGTTTCAAGTATGGGTACGGGTATTGAAAAAAATTACTCGGGTACTCGGGTATGGGTATATATAGGTACAGCATTTCGTCGTACCCGTAATTCGGGTACGGGTGTGGGTTACGGGTACACGGTTTCTGTACCCAGTCCGAGCACTGCCTTTGTCTACCACGAAAGACGGTAATGATTCGACAATTTACAGGTACCAAGTTCTAAAATGTGGGATAAGTGTAGCTTCATCGTACTCACATTTCTAATTGTAAGCACAAAATAATTTTACAATTATTTTAGGCAAATCTAAAAAAGTGGAGTTTAGAAGCTTTTTAAGTCAAATAGTAGACTTAGTAGATCTCATGTTTTTTTAGTAAACTGCCTTCCCAAATAGTAGTTAGTCTACTAAAAAAGTAGGCATCTGGCAGCTTTAGCCATGCTAAACACTACACAAAGTTAGTTGTTGTAAGTCTGTTACTCTGTCCGTTTCACCTTTAAGTTGAGTTGTCTGTATTCAATCTTTACCTGAATAAGCTCGTGCTACCATTTATTTATACAGTTTCGGTAATAATCGTCATATTTTTAGTAATACTTCGGGGAAAAATATGAAACTAAAAAGAGGATCTTTATTCTTCCGCCATAAAAGTGGTAGGGGAGGGGGTATATTCCGCAATTGGAATGTACATATGGTGTACTAAAACAGGCGACAAATCTATGCATAATTACATTCCTACAAATGAACTTCTTTCAAATAGAACTCCTGGGTTATTGCAATTAAATATGCTAAAAATATGAAAAATTAAACCATGTTAAACTAACTCGCGTGTATAGACATCATGTGCTGAGCTGAGAGAGACGACTAGATTTCTGGATTTTCAAGACATATTGTGTGCTCCAGATGCCAGTTGCATGTTATAAAAAAATGATAGACACAATAATTGTTTTATATCACTTAAAATTAAACAATATAATAATAATAATCACTAGAGTATTGTGACTTCACAACAACATTACACTAATATTACTAAAATGGTTAGAACCGGAATTCCTAATCGTAAATTTACATATGCTAAGGTGTGTTGTAAAACATCGTATAATGACAAAATGATTAGACAAATACAATATCTTCAGCACCTCATCAATCACAATCAAATCAAGCAGAACCTTGGGGCATTTCTGCATATGTAAGGGAGTATGTACATATTACGTTTCATTTTTTCACGATTTTTGGACCCTACCCTCCCTATCGTCATCCTAAAGTCATTTTTCCGTGACCCCCCTCCCCTGTAAACGTCATCAAAGCAAAAACGCAGACAAAAACTACTTGACCGATTTCGTTCAATTTTTTTTATCATTGTTTGTGTCGAAAACTTACGATTAAAATCGGTTGGCGTGTTCGTGCGAAAAGCATAATTTTGGAGGAAGAAAAGATAAATAATAAAAAAGACCAACAAATGATTACCTGTGGGGAAACTAGAGATCGTGGCCATATTATTTAGGTTTCCCGTTCGCCGACAAACGCACAACAGCAATTGGTGTTTTTGCAAAGAGCCTAATATTATTCAAAAATAAACTTTTAACGTCAGTAGTATGGTCAAATTCGCTCTGATTCCAGTCAGCCATATTTCCCATAATTTCCGTCGGTAAGTCCGACGATTACTCCGCTATACATGCTGTCTAAAACTACATTTTATAACTTTGAGCAACATATTCAATGCTTCTCGAGATGCTTTCTAACGAGCTTCTATGAGCAGCTCTTTTGTGGGATTCATATGCAACAAAATACAAAATAATAGTAGTTGCATATATGGTGGGTTTGGCTTTAAAGGTTGTGTTGAATGTTCAGGCAGTAGTAGACAGGGGATAGTTTTGAGACATTTAGCATGACAAACCGCCAAATCTATCAGGTGAATCAATGGTTACAAATTAGAACTTCGGAAACATGCTGCTTAAAGAGCACAGCAGCCGGGACAAAGTTCGGTATTACAATTTTGACCAAGTTGCTCCGCGAGGGACTAACTGGGATGACAACGATTTATTTGCAAATCATACTGCAATTTTGTACTTAAGGCACACCAAATTAATTTTGGCCAACAGTTTGTCTAAAATATATTTTGACGCCATTCTTGACTAATGTTTTGAGGATTTCCAGGATCTCAAGTTTGGTATGGTTGTGGTTAGGGATGCCAATGGTCTGGGCCGGACCATTATTAATGGTCCGTTATTGGTCTGGTCCCAGATTTGTATGGTCTGGTCCGGTCTGATCCAACTTTTGGACCACACCAGATACAATTGGTCCAGCTTCAGGAAAATACGTACGCAAAAAAATGTATGAGTTAACGAAATCCTATGGAACATATTAAAAATGTAATTTCTGGGGATAAAAAAGAATTTGACTGGATAAAATGGGATTATTTAACTGCTCACAATGGTTTTCTGGACCATGGTCTTTGGTCTGGTCTGGTCCAAATGACTGGATCAGCCCATTGGTCTGGTCAGGGCTTTGGACCAGACCAGTTTCATAAAATCTGGATCAGACCAGACCATTGGCATCATTAGTTGTCGTGCTTACAGGATTAATTCTAAAATACGTGACACATGCTGGCTTCTTTTATTTCAACACTTCCTGTAATATTGCCAGCATGTTCACAGTTGACACTGTCAGCACTTGTAGTATTGTTAGCACCAAGGGCGAGTCTAACAATTATCCCTGTTTATTCCTCATATTTTTCTGAGAATAGGTGAAACATCATCAGAAAGGTTACCCCCACCCTCCCCTTGGTATACACAAAATCATCAGCATCAAGACCCCCTCCCTCCCCCAAAAGTGAAACGTAATATGTGCACACTCCCTAAGTGCACATGAGATCACATTTGTGTCTTCGGGACTCAGGATGACATTTCAATGAATTATAAATCTATGAGATTATAATTCGGATTATAATTTCTAATCACGGATTAAAAGTTTTCGATAAGGATTTATCCACATTCCTCACAACATTATAATACACAATTAAATTATTTATATGAATTTAATGTCTTCAGCACATAAGCAGCCATGGCACTGGTAACATACTTTTCGTTCTTTGCTTTGCTACTTCAATCATTCCTATTGGCAAACAGCCTTCCTTGTCCACTGGAATGGGAATCCGCGTCATCAGGCTCTATTCCGGACCAAGCGGTAGAATCAGGTCCGGGAGAATACGTAGCACGGGTTTTTTTGGATGACTGGTATGCATTCAAAATTAATCCCAGACTTCGCAAAGTCTCCGTTGTGGTGGATGGGAAAGAAGCCACTCACGAGAACTACGAAGTTCTTATCAACCCCCACAGCTGTGTATTAAAATGGGTCCGTCCATCGAATAAGAAAGAGACTCTGCCACCAGAGGGAGTTGTTCCAATAGCCTTCGCAAGAAAAGACTACGTTGGAAGAGGAAAATATGATGGCTACCTGATTAGTGGAATGGTATCGGACAAGGGTCTTAATATTACACACCAAGGGAAACAAATTATTCTTCCAAGATACGAGATTCTTGACTCAACATATGCCAAACTGTATGGATCCCTCACCTCCATAAAATTTGAAGACGCTGATGAATTCTATGAAAGTGCACACCAAGAGCTTATTGGGTCCTCCCTTGTTGAAATTTCTCTCACTGGAAATCACATGGATACCGAAAGAGTTTCCCATGAAAAGGTACTACAAGAAACATTTATCTTTACGGAAGATGGTCATGACTGGAAGGGTATTTCTTCCATGCAAGTTTCCTTCCACTTATGGTTTGGAACCTCAGATATTAAGAACTTGGTCCAAGTCAACGGGAAAGACTACTTTGAGATTGAAAGGACACGAAAGCTCGAATTTTCTAAGGACATCCTCGTCGGTACGAACAGAAACATGCAAGTCTGTACATTCTTCCTGAAGCCTAATCCAAGTAAGGCAGTTGCTTTCGAGGCAATAGCAGAATTGACAGCAGATGGCGATGACATGACTGTAGATCTTATCGAGGAAATCCTTGACGCTAATCAGCGCGTAGTCCTGAAAAAATTTCCGGAATCAAAAACAGTGACAACAGTTATAAAAGGGAAAATGACTGGCAGGTTTGCATTAGATGTGGGGTCGAAGGAGTTTCCTATGGACCGGAATAATCAAGCCGGAAAATGTGCGATGCTGAATGATCAACCACTATCCAAGTCTTTCATCTAGTATACTTCCATTTAAACTGTATTTCAATTTTTTCTGACTGAAAAGTAGAGAGTCAAAGTAGAGTTTAGAGAATAAAAGTTTGTTAAACACAACAGAATTTGCATTCCATAATCACTCAAAATGTAATTAAATAAAAGCGATATTAGTTACAGGTGACGTCATGCAGAAAGTGATTTGAGCTCTGCCATCACATGGGTCCGGTAATAAGTAGCATTTTACCTTAACATGCAACCTTCATTTGTAAGCACATAGATCCAGATCTGGTGATCTGATCCGGCAATCATACATTAACATTTTGGATTTCTTTGTTATTCATTTACAAACTACCACTTAAATATATCAACCGGAAGACTTTAGGTTAGGGTAAACATAAGCGCATGTATGAAGCGAATGTATACGCATGTAAAAGCAAGTAGGGACCAAACAGCAGGTGTGACGAGAGATGAGCAATAGTAGGTTAAAGTTGAAATCTTATTAATGGGCTGGCATTGCATTGTCTCAAAAAATTTTAAACATATAACCTTTTAAAAATATTTATAAATTAACAAAGCCATTGAACAAAATACAAGAGTGCAACTTTTTCATGATTTTTTATTTTATTTTGGACGCTGTGTTGAAATGGACATTGCATTATATTAGTATTGTTGTATTATTATATTACTTATGTATATAATACAATCCACAATATAGATTGAATGTTAATATATTTTCAATTCAGGGGAAAGCATATAGATTTGAGTTTCATTTGTCTTACCATTGTTAAAACCATAGGTTACGTAGTGGTGGATCATCGCAGCGCAGTGTACCTGTCCTTGTGCACCTAGTAGTAAGATTACGTCATTTATAAGACCCAGAACGAGAGAAACTAGAAAATGAATCGTAAGTGGGGCAAGGTCAGCATTTTCTAGAAAACATGGGATTGAATTTTTACTCAAGTTTCAGAATGGTTTTCATATTATTTTGTGACACTCACTTCTAGGAAATTTCAATGGCTTCCAATCGAGTTATCCAGCCATTTCTTCATGTACGGTCTGGCGTTCAGAAAAATACTTTGAGACGCTGCTTTGTAGCAAATTTTACAGGGATTTATTTGAGCCTAATAACAATTTGTTGTGGCAAAAATTGAGATCTCAGGAACCAGAAGTGTGAGGCCAAGCTTGCAAATTGTTTGAAAGTGTTCTGATAAAAATAGTTATTTTTGTTTTGTTCCGGTCTTTCCTCATATTGCTAGAACCTGAGACCGCAATTTTTGACGTAAGAAAATATTATTGCACCCAAATAAATCCCCTTCAAATTTGATAAAAAAAACAGCGTTCCAAGATAATTTTGCGAGCATCGCACGTAGTGCTGCGCTCGGGTCAAGTATTTATAAAGATCCGACCACGAACTTGACTTGACCCCGACTTCTCAAGTACGTATTTCAAGATTACCCGAACTTGACATTTTCAGTTCAAGTAATACTTGAATGAAACAAGTTCGGGTTTTCAAGTAATTCTCATATTACTTGACCATGATTTTATACGCGCGTTTCGGGTCCAACTTCAACTTGACTTGACCATGACCCGAACTTGACCATGAACTTGAACTTTCAAGTACTTTCAAGTAATCCATTGGACATCAAAATACTTAAGTTTTATTGAATTTATATTTCTAATGAAAGCGAACCTGGGCTTCTAACACACTAGGTTTCACCCAGCATTTTGCTAGCAACCGCCTCTAAAAATAATAGTTGTATTTTTGGTTCCTTTCAATGAATGTAGAACGATTGTACACTGCAGATCTACTCTGATTTCGTGTACCGGGTGGGTCTGGTGACTCAGTTGACATTTTCGGGGACACAGAACTCCTTTTAGGTTTTGTTGTCACATACTATTATAAACATGGGTGCTAACATTTTTAAATCAATTTCCACGGAGCCATATGAATGTTGAGCTTTCTTTTGTATTTGTGTACACGAACAAATTAACAAATGCCGCTTAAAGTGATGTATTAAATGCCGTTTTAAGTTTCATTTAGTACAGTGAATTGTAAGTGAATTGAAAACTCCCTCAGCCATGAAGAATTGCACAAACAAAATTACTTGAACTTGTACACGAAAAACTCAAGTTCGTGGTCAAGTACTTTTTAATATTTACTTGAACATGACCAGGTACTATGGTTCAAGTAAAATAATTATACTTGACCACGAACTTGACTTGAGGTAAGAAATCATGGTCAAGTCGATGAAATACCTGAACACGACCCGAACCGTTCATGGTTTTAAATTTATTTACTTGACCACGACCCGAACGCGAACTTGACTTGAAATACTCGTGTACTACTTGTACTTGTGCGCAGCTCTGATCGCACGTCATGAAAAAATGGCAGATCAAACGCTTTCATTTTCCGCAACTTTGTTCCTCAAGATTAATTTCCCCAACCTGGCTGTTTTTACTGGTCATTACGATATCTACAATAATTATTATTCTCAACGTTGTTGGCACCTGCTTGATAGCTTATTTCAAAGCAATAAAATTATTTCCTGGCAAACCCTTTAAACCCTCCCTCCCCCCCCCAATAAAATTTCAAAAAGTAAAATTTTGCCTTTTCAAAAGTTTGCTGACTTTGCTCTAATTCCCTGGTCACTGTATCCGCAGCAGTTCCATTTGATCTTTGATTGAGAGCAGTGCTCGGCACGGGTATGGGTAATACTCGGGTAAACGGGTACGGGTATGGGTACTACCCGGGTACCGATTTTGTGTACCCGATCAATTTCGGGTACTACCCGGGTACACTTTGTTCGGCTTAAAATTTCGGGTACGGATACGGGTATGGGTACGGGTACAAGGATTTCAAAATGGGTATATACCCACCGGGTACGGGTATAATGGGGTCATTTACTCGTACCCACGACCATTGTACCCGAATATTCGGATACGTTGAGAATTGAGACATTTTGATGATATTTATACCATCATGCCCATACGTTGGAAACTTCTGTCCGTATTTTTAGTGTTTCTGATTACATATAGCTTAGTGTTAATACTCTTTTAACCTTACAACATACAATAAATATATTTTAGACTGTAGCTAACATATATGTATGCTTTTAGGGAAACATGATTTTCTACTAGTCTAGTTTTTCTACACTTCAATGAAAATAATTATACAATATCAAATAAAGCTCTAGCTAGTCAAAATAACACACTAAGGTGTCATACATTATTGTACATAACGTACTATACACTGCATTTAGAGAAATCTGAATATAAAGTACCCGAGTACGAGTACGGGTACGACACTGTGATACCCGAGTATGGGTTTTCGAGTATTTTTCGGGTACGGGTACAATGCGGGTACAGGTACATGGTTTGAGATTACATTACGGGTACGGGTATGAAAAATTTGTACCCGGATAATCGGGTATGGGTACGGGTATAGATACCAGACATTGCAATACCCGCACTTCGGGTACGGATACGGGTACGGGTACCGATTTTTCGTACCCGTGCCGAGCACTGATTGAGAGTTTCATGACTCATGACGCAGTGATTGCATACCTTTTTCATTTTATGTCATTATTATGCAGTCTCCTATGTTTTTGTCTTTGATTACTTGTCTTCTGCTACCTGAAGAGACCACTTACTTGATTTCTATCAAGAATATTGATTGACAGATTGAGTACTTCATATCACTGAACTGAAAGAATGTAGGGACAATGTGATAGGCATGCATTGTAATAATTATTATTCATCCATATCAGCGTTCATGTTTCGGTAATACACAAATAAAAATATGCAGCGAAGTTAAAACAAACTGCTGGGGTATTGCAGTAGAAACAGCAAAATGATGTGTGTGGAAAATTTGCACGTGTCTCTACGACGATATAGATAGCATTGAAATAAATCCAGGGATTAGAGCTAGGATTAAAATGTCAAACCTCAATTTTACTTTTGATAAAGTTTGTTGTGATTACGGAACCTAATAATGCCATGAAATTATTGGGATATTTCAATGTCTACAGCATCTCAGCAGCCATGGCACTGTTCAAATATTGTTTGTTCTTTCCTCTGCTACTTCATTCATTCCTACTGGCAAGCAGAATTCCATGTCCACTGGAATGGGAATCCGCGTCATCAGGCTCCATTCCGGACCAAGCAGTACAATCAAGTCCGGGTGAATACGTAGCACGCGTGTTTTTAGATGACGACTGGTATGCAACCAATATTAATCCCAGACTTCCCGAAGTCTCAGTTGTTGTCAATGGAAAAGAATTTACCTACGAAAATTACGAAGTTCTTATAAACCCCCACAAGTGTGTATTAAAATGGATCCGCCGATCGAATGAAAAGGAGTCACACTGGCCAAAGGGAGCAGTTCCAATAGCGGTCGCAGGGTCTGTGTACGTTGGAAGAGGAAAACATGGTAGCCAAACAGTTAGTGGAACTATATCGGAAATGGGTCTGGATATTACCCATAAAGGAAAACAAATTCTTCTTCCAAGATTCGAGATTCTTGAGTCAACCGATCCCCTACTGTATGGCTCTCTTAGCTCCATTAAATTTACAGTCCCTTCTGACCTTTATACTGCGGCGTACCAAGAACTTGTCGGATCATCTCTGCATGAAGTAATCAATTTTAGTGGATCTCTATCGGACAACGAAAAAGTTATTCACGAAAAGGTTCTACGAGAAACATTTATCTTTACGGAAGATGCCAATAACTGGGATGGTATTTCCTCCATGCAAGTTTCCTTCGACTTATGGTTTGGAACCTCAGACGTGGACGAGTTAGTTCAAGTCAACTGGAAAAACTACATTGAGATAAAAAGAGCAAGAACGCTTAAAGTTTCAAAGAACATCACCATTGGTCCCAATAGAAACATGCAAGTTTGCACATTCTTCCTCAAACCTAGTCCAGGAACAGAAATTCCTTTCACGGCAATAGCTGAATTTACAGCAGATGGTGATGACTTGACTATTGAGAATATCAAGGAAATCGTAGTGCGCAGTGGTCGCGTTATCTTGGAGTCATTTCCGGAATCAAAAATAGTGACAACAAGTATAAATGGGAAGATGACTGGCAGGTTTGCATTAGATATGGGCTCCATAGAGTATCTACTTGATAGAACTAAGAATTTAGCTGGACAATGTATGGCGTTAAATGGGAAACCTCGAAGTATCTAAATTTAGAGCTAAAACTTCAATTTGTATTCAATTTTTTCTGTTTTGAAGAATAAAAATTGGCAATTTGCAACAAAATTACTTGTGTGACATGTGTCAACGTTGATTTACTTCAAAATTGGTTGACATATAACCACTTATGCGCCAGACTTCTATAATGACTCACAATAGATAAACAATTTCTGTTTAAATAGCACAATTATACACATGTAATACGTATAGTAATTATTACATTAATCATATTTGCACTATGGAATTCAGTTTCAAGCTACTAGCGAGAGCATATGAACTATGGACATTACACAAACAAATTGCGAAGCCTTTTTTAAAGTAGCCATAGGACACAGGTGTATTTTTTATACAGATAATGACGCTTGCATGTTTGGAGTTGGTGCTTTGGGATGTACAGGTGCTAATGTTGCTTGTAAGTACTTTTTGCAACCCTACCCGTCATGTTTGCCTTTCACAATCATACGGTTGTGGTGTCCATAATAGAGTACAAGCATAGTTATGGTTGATGGTTAGGGATATTATTATTATAGGCGCTTTAAATTATAATCTGTAAATAAAAGAAGTAAATAATGTTTCTTTTCAGCAAAAATTTAATAACTGCTGGTATTTGCGTACTTATAATAATTACATATTTTGTGTTGAATGGAGACACATTCGGTGAGAAAGGACTTCTTTAAGAACATATACGACAAACAAGCTGTGCAAACGTAATGACATAAAATTATATGCGAGGCAATTATGTGGCTTTGTGGAGGCACATGTACATAACAGTTGTTTCCATATCAAGCGTATTCTGTTAAACATAGTTGCTTGGAGTCAGAACGCATTTTGCCTACCCTGTCCATGAAATAAAAATGTAAACGAATGGAATCCAAGATAGATTGTTACTACAGTGTGTTGGATTTCAAGACTATTTTTAGCTCGTATACTTCCGAATTAGTAAACAATTTTCCGGAAAAAGCAGACATCATTTTAGATTAACAGCATTAAGCTGTGCCACTGCCTGGCACAGCTGAACCCAAACATTTGAGTACAGTTTATAGGTTAATCAAGGCAAATTACTTTAAACTTAATTAAAAGCACTGATCAGAAGTAATCAATAATAATTCCTAAGCCTATCTTGCACCTATTACGATTAAGGTGTATCTTTCATTTTTGTGTGCGTATCGGGTTTTGCAATAGGTTCCCTGATGATACAAGGCCTAATAATACCTAATACATTCATTTAATTATGTATTGACTAGAATCATTTCCATAGGGAAGTTTACTTTTGTCCCTCCTTGCGCTTAACATGTTTTCTGAAAACGTAACTGGTGGAAAAAGTGATTTAAAACACCGGACAGTCAGTCGCGTTGTGTGCTTAAAATAGAGATTCTCTCCAAGTACACAGCTACAGCTTCTAATAATAGATGTGATTCTAAAATGAGATTCGTTGGGTTAGATCTGCTGATACTTAACGTGAAAAAAGCAATCTGGTTGCGATAAACGTTCAAAAACATGCTCGTGGAAATCCTTTTTAACTTTTCCATAGTCAAGAATATCCCTAGGGTGGCTTGTGATCCAAAATTGGTCAAATTCTATTAGAACGGCGGCTACAAAGTCGTAAAATATATTTCGCATGTCGATCTGCCAATCCTGAAGATCTTCGTACAATTCACGGTTCAAAGCACGAAAAGCTGTGCAACGGTTGTAAAAATGAGTATTAGCTTTCCCATCGGACAGGAGTTGGTAGCAAAAGAATGTCATGTCTATAAGAACACAGGCCAATGGATAGTCATACTGTGGATGTTGAGAGTGGGACAGCAACTGCTTTGACTGATCCCGGTAGGTCATCACGAGATAACTATGAAACCCCAAAAATAAAGAAGATTTACATTTATGTTATCGATTAAGTTGCTCTGATCACTGCTTTCATTTTTGAAAAAATACCAGAATTATTCTGCACTCACTGAAAACATTCTAAAGATAGGAGTCCAGCTCCTCGAAAATCCGTTTCTGGATGCATCCCTTGAAAGCCTATGATTTGCCATTGGCGCGTATATATCCCAGAGAGTTTTTCAGGTTCCATTAGACCATCCCAGATTTCCAACAGCTATGGGTACAAATGATAGGTTTTCTGGTTATGAGAATCTGGACATTGATTTTTTTCACAAACTCTCCAACTAGTAGTCATATTATTTTTCCAATTAAATTTACCATTTGCTCATGAAGAATATTGTCACCTTCATACTTGATCAATCTCGTGTTACTTACTAAACAAGTTAAGGCTTTCACGGTCCAAATGGTTTCTATCGCTTCATTTAAACAATCCACAAACCTATTTCAACAAGACCATCTACGGTTATTTAAATGTAAGTAATTATGTAAGTTACATAGACTGTGCACCGTGCATATCTGGAATACCCTAAGCAGACACATACATACTCTAATATACACCAAAGAGTTTTCACACATGTAATCATGTAACGTTAACATACGCATGATGTGATGACTCCTTTATTTTCTTTGCCCTCACAACAGTTCTAGTTGCATTCACAATCAAAGCGTTCCTGTACTTCCCTAATGCAAAATTCGATATAACCGAGTTGGCATCCAACCTCCTCACAAGTTCCTGAATTGTCAGAAGTTTTGAAGATCGAAGGCTGGTCTCTACAAACAAACAAATTATTTATAAAAACGCTATTATTACAGATATGTGTCAATTCTCTTCATTCATATAAGTTGGTAAAAGCTTAAGGATTATCCTAACATTAGTGACCACACAAATTTAATAGTAATATTGTACAACAATAAAAATATTTGAGTAATAAAAATACTATGATCATACCAATCCCTTGAATTCTTAGGTAACCCTTGAGCTCTCCATAGGCAATACGTTGCATTTCACATAAACAAGTCGTCTTTCTTAAAAACCATTTGACTACACTGCGTTGGAGACTTGTTACGTACGAAAACATAAACCTGAATAAATTGACGAATTCCATGAATATATTCGTCATGTTTATTTATGTACACCTTTTTCCGGATTATCAGCTCGCAACACTCTATTCAGTTTTGATGGCCAAGCACGCTTAAAATTTAAGCAACTAGAGGATAACCACAAATTAAACCATTATAATGGATTCTTGTGTTTAAAGGGACAAATATATGACTTTGAACTCTACTGTAAGTATTTATTCTTAGGCGGAAGTATACTCAATATTTTTTCCACTAATTTACGATGATAACTTGCAACCGAAGAAAGTAATTTTTTACTCATGTATTTTCACTGTAATCTTTAAATGATTCAGATTACTAGATGGAAAGTGAAAATAAGAGATAACGATAAAGAGTGAACACTCTCTGGATTCAATGGAGCGTGCTCCCATGTGTACGATTCCCTGTGTAAAAATCAAATGGATCTGGGGTTCAATGATCAGTTCCCTGGCAGGTGCAGGGGGAAAGCTTGTAACATACAAACCATAACATTAGGTAGATTTAGGTTCAGGAACTGGTACGTACAGCAAGGATGTCGAGGTGACTTTTCCCTACTTTCTCTATCATCAATCCCTTTCACTGTTCACTAGAACAAGAGTAAGTACTTTAAGAGAAATTTAGCTTTTAATTCAAGTTCTGCATTTACTGCACAGATTCTTTTCTATGAACTAGAAGCGATAAAAATTTCAAGCCAATTTATCTAGCACAAGTACAGAAAATTGTAAAAGACGAGGTGCGAATTTATTTCATGAGACAAGAGGAAAAATATCTGTTTTACACAATAATTAAAGTTTGCAACGAAATCGATTGTGATTTGAACAAAAAAGTAAAATGCATAGATACAAAATTGACAAGTAATAGATTAAAAAGACGCTGTAAATTCAAGAAATAAATATAAAATTACGTGGATTATGGCCCGCCTAGGGTATGGTATTTCTATCGGTATCAGGTAAAACAAAAAAGTAGTTACATGTGTGCACAGACATAAGATAACGAAGAACGAATACGAGGTAAACATTGCGAGATTGAGCGTTCAGCCTGAAACCTGTAACTGGTATAGGGTTTTAACATATTCGTCCAGGGTTCAGTGCGTAGATTGATTGAGTATGGTATCTTTAATTATCGTCAGTTCACTTCTGTTCACAACTCCCAAGGAAAGCCCTACAGAGTATATTTGAAGAATTCTCAATAAAATATTCTGGTGTAGTTTAGAAAACTGCAGACCTAATAATTTAATTAAAGAATTACGAATTACCTGCAAAACATTTATCAAGTAACTCTCGGGGAAATACTTCCATGATTTTGCTTGCCAATTTAGATGTGTTTCTGTCAGATTTGAAAATTCTCAATGACTTCACAAATGCTCCATGACCATGGGGTATGGCAATTTTAACCTGAAACGATTTTTCGAGTTTTAACAAATTTTATTATCAACATTATTATTATTAACTTATTGATTTATATTTTATTGTATCTAATTGGATTATATCTGACCCAGTTCCAAAACTCTTTGAAGTCATTGAAATCTGTTCCACTTGCAGATAATGTGCTGTACGCTCCAGGAGTTTCAGGAATGGCTTTGCTCACAGTTCCACCTCCGTAGGAGAAATTTCGGGAGGCTAACTTTATCTTTTTCTTTTGATTTTCCATTGGAGTTTTTGAACTAGCTGGACTTTTGGAAAAAGCCGCGAATGACTTCGGGTAAACAGGTACAGATGAGTTAAAATTAGCTACTTTGGCAAGAGTAGGTGCATTGGAAAGGTCTCCCAAGTCTGCTATTTGCTTTATATTTGCCTTAACCGTTTCCCTTGACTGAGACTGGCCCTGTGTTTGTGTAGGATTGCGGCCACTACTATATTCAACAGTGCATTTTTCATCTGCATACAAGTCTTCTAATTCTTGCTCTGTTGTTGTGTCGGCAAGTACCTGCCGAATTACTGACTGGTCTACTGAAGATTTTTTAGCTTTTAACGACTTCCTGCCTTTCATTAGCAGACTTTTCGATAATTCCGCTCTCTCTTTCTAAAACAGGGAGCAAGATGACATTTATAAGACATAATCTTTGAAAATTGTACGTGATTTTGTGACAAATCATATTTACGTGCCTGCACAGATGAACCAAAAAACTCCCCTAACTCTCTCAATGTATTGTCAAAGTTGCTGGAATTTTTGATCCGCTGTTGAACCCAGGCAGACAAGTTTATTTGAAAACCTTTCGAGGCACACCGCTCATCACATATTAAAATAGCTCCATAATCATGTGCGTGACGGATTATTCGTCCTATCGCCTGATTCAAAGCTCTAGTGGCTTCCAACTGGTACCAGCTGCTTCCACTAATGCACTTAAAACACAATTTAAGAATTTAAATACAAAATTAACCCATCAATCATACATAAAATTTATTGTAAGCAAGACTCACATCTCGATCGCCATTACTCTGCTTATTATTTAAATACTGCTGCTTTGCTAGAACATGAGGATCTTTCGCAGGCGAATATGGTATTCCTGTTATTATCACAGCCCTACCATTATCATCTGTAAAATCCAAGCCTTCGGAGACTTTGCCTCTGCATACAGCCATTAAGCAGGCACCTGTGGATGTCTTCACGGCAGAATAATAATCATCCATTGTTTTCTTAAAAGCATCCTTCCCCCGCGGCTCCATCATCAGTTTCTACCATATTAATTACTAAGTGTACATCACGCTGCATAAATTTGAGAACACTTGTTTTTATAGTATCACTAAAATTCTAATACAATCTTCTACAAATAATTTTGGCAACCTTGGTTTGTTCCATCATTCCCCACATTCCTGTCTGTTCCCACTCGCGCTTACACAAATCCATGACAGAGTACGAAGGAAAAAACACTAGTACACCTTTAGGAACTACCGAGCAAACTAGACGTATCAAATCGCCTAACGATCTCATATAATTTTTATCAGTACGATTTTGATAACTAGATGACAAGCGAACATTTTCGGGTCCACAAGTAACAACGGACGCAAAGAGCTGATTATCTTTGATAATGTGGGGGTTCGTATGTTGTACTAGAAAAGGTACTTGAAGTTCTTTCGCAAGGAACGACATCGGAGATAAAGTTCCACTGGCAAGAAGAACACATCTAGGACCATTTAGCATCATGGTTTCCAATCTAAAAGTGATTACAATTACTATTATAATTTTTAATTTACCTGCTCATTGCTCTTTCGTAAATCCTGAAAATTGTTCCTAGTATTTTAAATGATGAAATACCCTTGATAATATGAACTACTGAACATAATTGCCTTTCTACAAGATTGAAATAGTAGTCAGGACATTACCCAACGGCAGGATTGAAGCACCAAAAATTGAACACCTTTGCGGATTTATTACTTCTACTGTCATACGATCGTATGTCAGATTTGGCTCGTTTCGTCTCTTCGTACTGAACGAATACCTACAGAAAAACAGCACAAAGCATAGTAAATTTCATCGAGATTAATAAACGTACTTCAAAAATTAACCGACGAAAATCGAAATTTGTGCTTGAAATAATGAAAATAAATACAACAATACAATATGCACCTTGTATGATTCGGCAAATTTAGCAGGTTCTCTGAACATGGATTGTGAGGCTAAAACTCTCAAGACTGAACTGAATTTATCACAACCAAGGGTCTCAAAATTGCTTCCCGATAGAAATGTGGAAATTTTATCAAGCTCATCCACAGTTCTAATTAATGACATTGGAGGAAACCCATGTTGGAAAATAATTTGCAAAAGCTGCTGCCCAGGTAAAAGTATCCCTTCTGAGGTGGTTTGAATAGCGTCCAATTCCGTTTCAAGTTCAAGAAATGATTTTTTCAAATTAATTAGCATTCCCAAGGATATGTCTTTGGTTACTGCACTGTTCCCCAGCTCGTTCGTCGTTTCGGAAAATTCATTCATAGCCTGTATCATTTATGCATAGTAACATTAGCACAAATATAAGCATTTGCAAAGCTTCATAAAGCAAAATATGTCATACAAAACATAGGTCACGCTTTGTAAATCCAAACTTTAGTTTAAACTAGGCAACCTTTGTTAGTTCCTGAATGCAATGCGCAATTGTTGAACTCTTGATTTCAAATGAAACCGACTCTTCACAAATCTGGGCAATGTTATGCCCTTCATCCAGAATGATTACACAATTCTGAAAATGAAGATCCAACTATTAAATTAATTTTCATCAAAACTAATCCGTACAAATTTGTGATCAAATAATTACCTTCAAATCAATTCCATGGGATGATCTCAACTTAGGATCCAAAAGATAATTATAAGGCATGAAAACAACTTCAGCATCCTGAACAAACTCCCTTGACATATAAAACGGACAAAATCTATGTGTCTTCCCTTTTTTGACCAAGTCCTCTATATCCATCACAGCCATCTCACGAATTAAAGGATCTTCTTTTTTTGAATTTATTGCATTGTAGTACCCACAAGTATGAGCATGGACACGAATATGACATGCCATGATTTTGGCTTGGGAACTCTCCAACCTCGAAACCTCTTCATGGACACACATCAGATCTCTGGACCCCAGAACAATAGCTCGACTGTCCTTGTAATGCGACCGCTTCAATTCCTGAATGGCCTGAGACAGTTGTGAATGTGTCCGAGATGAGTAAATTATTTTCGGTATACCTGCAAAACCCCAACTCACTACAGTCTCCATCCAAAACCATTTATCTTGTAATCAACCAAAATTTAAAGACAAACTCACTAAAAGCAGCACTAACGTGTGCATTTTTATCCCCCGTCTCTTGCCTCATATTATGCTTCAAAGTATTCACGAAGCTCTTCTGCTTCCTTTGCCACGCAATCGAAGCACACAGGAGCGAAAGCGTCTTCCCAGTTCCGGTCGGTGACTCCAGAAGTCCATTTTGACGCTGTGTTCACAAATTATCCGAACTTATTTTCAACTCAACCCATCAATCTAATTTAAATCCTTACCCAGCATCAACCTCCAATCAAACTTACCATACGCAAGCACTCTACAACTTTGCTCATCAGGTCCTTCTGAACATCATACGGCTCAAATGGGAAATGAATATCGAGGTCATCTATCTTGAACACCGGCATCGCTAAAATTTTTACTTTCTAATTTCTAAAGCTACTACACCCAAAGGGTAATGTCAATTGCCTCTGCACCTGGCACTTCAAACGAAAGCAAAAATAAATTACGCAAAGGTCCAAAAGGTCAAAATTCAACCTGAACTCTTTCAACGCTTGCTATTTTGAGACTAATCACTTTCAACTACATTTATTAAAAACTATAGTTTCCCAGAAAGTTTGTCCTAATTTACTTACACTAATATTCTCCTTATTCCTGACAACTTACCCTTCCTTTTTATAATTAAAGCTCCGTCACACTAACCACAATGTAATTACTAAGATGTCAACTCATGTTAATAGCAAAAACTCACGGAAACTATTAACCTACCAAAACTATTATTTTATTAAAGATAATAAATATTATGTGTAGATTTAATTTTTATGACTGTCAGGAATCAGGAACACTGTAGATACTGATATGTAACAAGGAGGGCTGGTACAGTGCAAGTGCACATAGATAACATGCAGGACTGCAGGATCGTATTTCCGGAGGTCCAAAATATGTGTTCCCGCAATTCTTTGAGCGGCAATGTTACAGCCATTGAGCTGCTCTGGCTTTGTCGCACTACTTGCAAGAGTGCAAGGCGGACACTATTTCTTTCCTTCCCTTCATCCCACTCTCTGCCTGACTCCTGGTAGTGACGTTCACACCTAGAGGGCACGACTCTTTACGCAAACGTGCGTTCTCAAGCGTTGAGGAACCTTTGAGTAAGATGTTTACTTCCTGAGTCAGGAATCCTGACAAGGACTGATTGTGAGTGAATCCTGATTTTTCAACAAAATATAAGACTATATGTTACACTGTAGGTCCTAGTCCCAAGAAAAAACTGTCAGGAATTCAGAGATTAAATGACCTTCCTTCAAGCCTTCAAATAATAATTTAAAAAAAAAAAATCACCTTCGTCCTACAAGTAAATAAAGTAAATAATCAAGTCAAGAGTAAAAATTCAAGTAAATAGATTCCCCTTCCGCAGCGATCCTTCAATTCTAAAATCAATTCATTGTTCTTTCAGCCTTCCTCTAAAAAATGCCTTCCTTCATTTATTTCCAACCTTCATTTGTACTACAAGATTTTATAAATGCAATCAAAATTCAAATTCATTTTGAAAATAAATTAGTTCTGACTCACTTTATAGAGGCGTATGACAACCATGCATGGAAGTTCACAAATATTTAATAACGTAAACTTGTGTCGTGTAATTTATGCGTGGGGTACCACCCTCTTGAAGATTTTCTTCCGAAGGCTTCTCATTCGTCATTCGCTTGTCATTTTTGGTAAATTTTATGAAGCCTTGCTCAACTTTTGTGGAAACATTCAATCTACTTTCCATACATCTTCATTCGAAAAAACCGTCTGACGCCTTCAATGAAATTTTATTTGACGGCTAGCTTTCGGAGGCGGGACAGGTCTGGTAAGGATTGTTTAATCTGTAAGTACTCATACACTTTTAGATGATTTGTATTCATCTTTGGTGTCAGCGCTTTTTAAACATGGCTGGTTGTATACTGCTGAATCTCTTAGCAATATTCAAACCCGGGTAAAGCTTAGGGCAAAAATTTGTATCATAGATAAGTATGTGACTTGATGAAGTAATAACATCTCCTTTTATGTATTTAAAGTATCTTCGATTGTCAAAGCTTTGGTAAGAAATGTCACCTAACATGCATCAATAACGCTCAATATCTTATACTGAATGCATGTTGTAATGCGATATGCTGAGTAGGAGTACACATCAATGGGTTGAGGTACTTTGTAATAATGCTATTTTTTTTATTTCGTTGAGGGTAATTGGATGAAGTTCAGAATCAAGAAGAGGAGTTGATCGGATAGATGACTTTTGAATAATTCCATCGATTATTTTGAGTTTTAGCCAATTGTAAAATTAATTTATTCCATGAAAATAATAAGAATCAAATACTGAAACATTACGTAATGAATCCACACATCACATTCAAGACAAGTAAAACGTAAAAAAATATACTTATCTACATATTTATTTTTTAATGGGACGTGACAATATCTATGTGGTGCGAAGCGTAGGTTAGTTGGACTAGTCCATAACTTACTACTACAGTACTAATATCTATCAAGTGTAAATATGGTCTGTGTTATGTAAACTTGTGTAACTGTAACCGGCTTTGCTCATTTGTTTTAACTATGGTGTTGCTAAAAAAAATAACTTACTCTATGTACAAAATTGAGTCTGGTCCATAGTCCACACTAACTGCATGCTACAAAAATGTATATAAAATTGTGCTGTTTGTTCATAATATATTATATTAATTGATATCAGGCTAGTAGTCCGTGGAATTATTGTGCACATTAAATGAGAGCTAGCATATCGTCGATGCATGATTGTATTTTTTTTTTGAGTATATATTGTAAGGGGTTGGTGCGCTTCTAAGCTGTAAGGTCGCACTTTACAATCAGCATCATAACAAACTTGTACAGTTGAACTCCTTGAATTGCAATAAAATTCTATTTAAATTAATAGTCACCCAGTAACATCGTTTTCCAATTTCCCCAATTGGAAGTATTGCGTTTCTTGGCAGCTCGAGTTAATTTCTGGCCGAATGTTAAAGGAGCAACTGTGGTTGTTTCCTGGCTTTGAATTTCCGATTCTGTTGAGTACACACTTGGCCGGGATACGACCTCACCGTATCTTGGGGTTGTCAAAGTTGACAATAGCTCATCATCTCGACTTAGAGTGAAAGGAGTCGTATTCTCTGTCTCGTAGTCAATAGCATTTCGTTTTGTGGTACTGGAGTAGGTTTGAGGTTGAGGTTGAGGTTGAGGTTGGGGCTGTGGTTGAACACTTTCCACTATAACGTTTGACCTTTGTTGTTTCTGTCCGAAACCTTCCATGGTTTCAACTTCTTCGTACTCCGCTGATGAGAATAAAGGCTGGCGCTGGTATTGGTTCTCAGGTGCTGTTCTGCTACTGTACCCCTCAGCAACTTGTTTTTGTGGCAAGCTGGTACTCTCCGGGTACCCACTCGGCTTTCTCTGTTGTTGACTGAAACCTGCCGCATTTTTGTTATTGACCGTCCCGGCGTAGTACTGTCGTTGGGACTGTGATTGATACGATTTTTGGGTTCGTTGCTGTTGTCTTGAGCTTGTGTCTACTTCAGAGTTAATGTAATCCACGGCGGACTTATAATTATTCATTTTTAATCCGAATTCCGAATCGACAGCTGCTAAGCTATTGTCAGGAACTGGATAGTTGTTGTAGGGCTGTTTCATAGGTTCACGCTGGAATGCAACTTGAACGGGCTGGGACCGTTTAATTGGTGGAATTGCCACTTGCGGAGAATATTGTTTAGCGACAGGAGCTACTGCTGTTGCAGAAACTTCCTGGTAATCGCTTCTCCTGATTTGTGCACTGGAGCCGTAACCTCCTGTATTTGTATTTTGGCTCAAAGCATTGTTATGAGGTGGTACTCGTTGTTGTTGACGTTGGGGCTGGACAGGAGGTTGCTTTTGGAGCAGGGCCGGACCAGCGGAATATCCACCCTGTTGTCTCTGTGGCTGCACAGCTGGCTGTTGTTGTTGTCTCTGAGGTTGAACTGGTTGTTGTTGTTGTTGCTGTTGCCTTGGAGGCTGTACAGCGGGCTGTTGCTGCCTCTGAGGCTGTACCACCGGCTTTTGTTGTCGCTGTGGTAGAGGAGCGGGTTGTTTCGGAGCAACTCTTTGAGCCTGAGGTGGTTGTCGTTGGATAGGTTGTTGCTGCTGAGCTGGTAATTGATCCGCACTTTGAGTTACGACAGGAGTTTCAGGTGATGCCCTCAGTCTGACCGGTTTAGGAGTTGATGGTGGTGCTTTGTAAGGAGTGATAGCATTCCCAAATATATCCACAGCTGGGCCAGCATACAAGTACTGATTTCTGGAGTAGTAGTCTGGAGCAGTGTTACAATCCGAATTGAACCACCAGTCACAGACGAACACTTGCTGGTTGAAAATCGTTCCATTTGGACAAAGAAAAGCATCTGCTCTGTTCTTTTGACAAATCCAAAATACCTGGGGGATACAAAATGAACCATCAATCTCAATTCATTAAATACACACAACATCGCACTTAATAATAAGAAACATTTTCAGATTTTAGGAAGCATTTTTGGTTGGAGAAGTAATTCCAAAAGCACCTGGCAACGGGCTTCAACATCAGCGTAGTATCCGGAGTAGCTTTGTTTACTACAAGAAAATGCAGTTTTTGGTGGAACGTGAAAGTTTGGATAATCAACTCCGGCTTCTCCAGGAATAGAATGTCCACATCCAGGACAGTCTTCCCCCTTCTCACCATCTAAGACGTTTGGAAACATTACCACACATTAATTTAATTGTCACCAGTGTGTTAGTCCATCCTAATGTCAAGTTAATTAACATTTAAATTCATACATTTCAAATCAAATGCGATGTCTTCTCTTTAATTTTAGGAGAGATTGTAATTAAATGGAGAAAAGTGACACATAGAGCAAGTAGCTTTAACCTGTGTTGTAAACCTGCTGTCCTACATATGCATATAGTAATAATGATCGTACCTTGCGTTGATTTTGCAATTTAAAATAAAGACAGCTTGATAATATGTGCGATATTTCTTCTGGTATATAATAATTACTATAAAAAGTATAGGAACATATAATTTTGCATATTGTAGCCAACCAAGCACATGAGAGACATAGAAGTATAGTAGTGTATGGCCAGAGAAAAACGTCCCATATTGCAATCCCATTTGCTCATTTTGAGATACATTGATACATAAGGTTCCACGGTGACTTGACTTGTTACGTGTAAGTATCCCCAAGAAATATTACGTGATAGCATGCATCTTCACATGGTGATTACAGTGTTTGACTTATTGATCACAGAGATAAGTCCAAGAGCATCCGGTGAGTATTTAGTGTCAAAGGTTCTCATCATGCAAAGCAATTGGAACAACTCATTTACTGTAACTTGGACGACACAAATGAACAGGCTCATTATTATTGTGCCACTCTCATAGCTTTCATTTTTTTCAAGTTTTTTTTTCTAACAATAATACTATAGCCGGGATACACTTGTTCAGAGCCCTATCTATGTATTATTCAGTGCTAATTGTACACTTATGTGAGGGCATTTAGTTGACGGCAATATACATATACCACCTTGTTCAAATGGGGGTAGAAACAGAGTTCGAGTGACTCTATATGAACGCCGGATGCTTCACGTAATAACTTCATTTACCCAACAGGGGAATTCATAGTTCTTATCGGGACTCTCATCTCTCATCGGTATTGTTCAATTTCATTAAAAATGCATTTGAATACATACACTCATCAAATGAAGTGAAAGAAAATTGAAGCTCGAATTCAGATGAAAACTAGAGCATGGACGTTGTCGTGTGCCATGTCTTTTAAACACAGAGAACGCCTGTACTTTCCTTGCATATGTAGGTCTTAGTTCTCAGATGTGTGACGTGTCTTTCCTAAGTTTTATAATGTTATGACATAATTATTAAAAACGTTTTATTGACAGTATCGCTCAAAATATTTACCCTTGCGAGGAGCCCTCTGACTGTCGCTCTGCCTCCTATTGCTGTCATTGTTGTTATTGGTGGTTTGTCTGCTACCAAAAGTACCGCTGTTACCCGTGATGGTTCCTGGGTTGGAATTCCCACCGTACCGATTGGCAGGTGTTTGGTCGTAGTTGGTATCATCGTAACTACTGACGGGCGTTTGATTCGGTGCGTTGTCATAGTTGGTATTCAGAGGGTAGTCCACAGGTCGGTTGCCAGCATTGTAGGGGTTATCCTCCGGTCGAAGGTTGTTGTTGTTGTTGTTGTTGTTCAATTGGAAGGACTCCGCATCAGGATCAGGATCACCAGCCAACGGAACATCGGTGTAGCTCGTCCGGGACACTTGTCGTTTCGTGTAGTGGTTATCCTGCTATACTCGAAATTAAGTCAAGGCAACCTTTTCTTTACAAATTTTCATCACGTACACATGCATACATATATGTGGGTCAGGAATCCTCATTTTTACCAGTACAACAGATAATATTAATGAGTATTAAATGTAACTTTACCCAGCATGCCAATTCTTACCCTTTTAACTTTTACTACTCGAACTCTCACACCCTGAGCAGGCACCAAGCAGTCTGTAAATATTCAATCGTACATGAAATTCCATTGTTCCTTTCATTTCTTTCTGGATTGTCAAAAAATCCTCTTGAGGTTAATGGGAAAGCGGATCGTAGGGGAATGGGAACACTGCGTGAGTTTACCTGCTACTATGTATCAAGATTGTTGATGCCTATTGGACCAACTTGCGGTAATTTATACAGTCATTATTACAGAGTTTCGGGGAAAGTCTAATAAGGCTGTACAAATTCCACAGTGTGAGTTATTAGAAATTTTTAGCTGCATATATCCTCAGCCCTTATTGTTGGATTATGATTTTGTTGAACTAACGTAAACCTATTTCAGGCCGTCAAAGGTAATGTGAACCAGTTTATGACGCCTAATTATTTGTTTCTACCACGCAATGAAACCCCGTTCTTCTTATGGTCTAAAACTAGATTGTGATTGTATGTGCAATTATCCTCATCATGTAAAATATGAGGGAATTCCGTACCATTATTTAATCAGCTCAAAATCATAAGTTCTGAATTCCTAGAAAATCCCTCAGTCCATACATATGTTATGCTGATTCTCACGGATATAACAATTACGGCATCCCGCGCTCTTTAATGTGAGATATCCAGTTTCAGTGTGGATTTAGCAATATAGGAAAGATATAGGAGTTCATGTAGTAGTAAATGTCAAAACTGAAGTTCCGAATGTTTAAATATGAGCAAATATGCAGAAGCGAAATGCCTTATACAAAATATGGTCTTCCGTGTTACTACCATGTCAATTTTTCTTACAATTAGGGAAAATGACACAAGAAAAATTGGACTATACCTCAGGTCAAAAATAACATCTTGAGTACATTTTCCGAGGTGAAGCTTACTCAAGTAGTACAAGTGCGTATAGAATATTACTGTCAGATCGTCACACTTATTTCCTACATCTATTATACAATAGCCTGTCGGAAATCAGTTTAGGACATGGTCTAAGCCGGAATCATACGCTACTTCTTCTGGGGCAGTTGTTTAGTGTCAGGATGACTTACTTTTCCATATTTCCTATACATTGCCCTAATCTTCATGAATTACGAAAGCATATGCAAAGCTGACCTGTCGTCTCATTGAAGATTTATGTAAAAATTTCCAAATAGGATTGTACCATTTTGAATGTGCTAAATATGACGGGAGTCTCAGAAACTGGCTATATATAGATACATACATTGAAACAGTACCTGTATTTATTTAAGGCTCACAGTGAGAATTGTTCACGCAATAAAACACACGTGGATAATTTCCTTAAAACTGAACTTCAACTATAATAAGAGATTACCCTGAGTAATCCTTGGAAATAACTACATCTTCACCCACTTTATACTCTGCATCCTCTTGTTAGTTACTCCGAGCCGAGCCCAATTTTCTCAAGCTAACAATAACAAAAACCTAAGCATGCCTACTTCACTCCTGACTTTCCGTTTTCTTGCAATTAAACCAGAATATCTTTATAGCCTCAAGCGTTTTGATAGATCATTAAGATTATATATACGGGAAGAGTTGCTTCAGGATGCTTACTGTCACAGGGCAGAATACTCTCATTACACTTTACTGCCACATGCTTCAGATCCTGACATGAGATATTTTTTACGAACACTACCTATTTCCAGGTATCAGATATATAATTGTGTACAAAGATTGCTTACAAATTTTGTACAAGAATAAAAGGTACAAAAGATTTATTTGACTTATCTCTCTTGAAGACCCTACCTCATCATAAAAATAAAATTCAAAGGATTTTGGGTCATCCTTCATATTTAATAACAGGTAGTACTGACCTACGACCTTGAAATAGTGGACGCATTGAGATGAGCACGACTGACCATCACATTTTTAAGCCTTCTCCGGCCATAGTAGTCAGTAGCCTGAACATCCTGTAGAAAGGCACGCCTAAACCTTGCTCACACTTTTTACAGCATAGGGAAAAAGGCAATAAAACTTTCTTTAATTAGGTTTCGGACTTGGAAATCAAATTGTTTCTAAAATACTTTGTCTCTGATTACAGACGAAAAACTCATTTTGCGGACGTGTGAGCCAAGTAAAAAAAAAGTTGCAACTCATAATTATTTTAAAATGGTGAAGTAAAAGTCCATAAACAAGGTAATTATGGATGGTTTGTTTAACAACATCAACAAGATGTCATAATCGGACCAATACAACTATACTTACTCTTACACTATGATTTACATAAACAACAATTCTTGAGTAATCCTGAGCTGAACCTCGGTTGGTGTGAATGATTGACTATTTAATTATGGGGTTTCCAGCACCATCAATTGTCTGGCATTTTGTTCTCCCATGAGTCCTCATTGAGTTATGGAAATTTAATGGCTGCAGTGAACCAGGAGCTGAATGCTAAGTAGTAAGTGCCATTTGAGAGTGTGTTTGTGTGTGACAGGAAAAATGAAATAATAGGGGGAAACATATGATTATAATATCACCTACATACATATCTTCAGTGCTCTGGGTACCTTCTATGTACAACAGGTATAGCACGTCTGATTGTGAGCTCCTGGGAAAAAGGAGCATCCTCCAACTACATTGAATGAAACGAATTAAATAAATTCCATCCTCTAATAACTGCATAATGCCCTCAGAAAAAGGAGAGTTGACTCCAAAGCTTAATGAAACGTAACAGTCATTATCGACTATTACGTCGAAAGAGGCGTGAGCTGATGACCGTTTGTGATAAAAGGTCGGTGGATGTTCTAACTCGGTCTCTACAGCATTATCATCCCTGTAACGTACTCATCCGCTGGTATTTACTCGAGAGAAGTAATACTTGAATATAGATAGCACGCCATCCTCAATTTGTTCGTACTCATCATTATTCCCTAATAACATTACACTTGCATGTAACGGTAGTTGGAGTAAGAAATAATAATGCGTGGGTATAACTATAAACACACGGCGTAGTTTTTGCTACTACGGAAAAAGACAGTTTCCTCACGTTCAGATTCCTTCAGTTACTATTATTATTGCTCCCAAGATTAAACCTTTTCCAAGTCAACTGTACACACAAGGAATGAAGTTCAGTCAGACTCCTTTTTTGTGTGTGTGTATAAACATACCCTAGCATCATAACACTGAGATTTAATACAAGTGAAATGGAAATGAAACTATGACGTGTAACTAACTTCTGTAAGCCAAGACATAACTACTAACCACTACTCGTGGGAAAGGCTCCTGCCTGTAAACGTATTTACGGTAAGTATGTATGTAAATTATACCAATTTAATAAGCATTAGCCTAAACAGAAACTGCGGGAGACTCACATGTTTTTTTTTCTTCACGACAACTCTGCAGCTACATATAAGTACGAATTGCACATAAAACTTGACTGTTTTCCTTCCTTTACTCATACAACTGTAACTCCAACAATGATAAAGAGCTTATGTACGTACAAGAGACGATTAATTGAAAGTGTAAGTTTCTTTTAGGATATATAATATACTTAAGACTCATACACACCTTATATACTTCGTACCCAGGATTTGTACCAGAAAAAAAATGCACTCCAACAATGCATACTGCAAGGATTTTATATATATATATATATATACATTTAGGAAATCAAAATGAAATTCTCAGCAAATCCAAGACATTGCACTGCGGCGGCAACGTACTATAGAAATCCGTGCCCTCATGATTATGCAAAAGGTGTCCTCCTAGATATATTTCCGAATTCCTGAAACACACTCAGCTCCACTAATTGCAGGCTCTTTGGCCTTTGACTTCCCTCCCGTGTAGTACAAGCTCCGTAGTGCGTGATCTGTTTACATAACTTATTGATCCTAGTGTGAATTTTCATTTTTTTAAAACAATTGTATGGTATTGATGCTTATATAGAAAACTCTTGACATCCCTACAAAATGTAAAGGATGGAACGGTATTGATCTATATATCCTGAATTTGATCTTATGCAATCCCTATCAGTGTGAGTGATGTAACGTACTAAAAACTCTATCGGACCGGAGCTTTTAAACAGAATGACAGTTGACAGCCCTGGTAGTAAAAATACTTGGAAATACAGCATGGTTGTAAATGACAGTTCTATAGAATTGTGAAAAGACTATTTCTCTTCTTTCTCTTCTCTATATAAAAATTACGTTCTATTTAAATTCCCTGATTCTTTAGGGGCATTGTGATCTTTGTCGACTGGGACTGTTCCTTTGAATATCTGTATAGTTGGAGTTAATCGATACTAAGTAACTCCTTCCACGGAAATAGGATGAGTAGGTTGGGGTATACACGGGAAAAATTCAGTAATGGAATGACGGATTTAGAAAACAATTCAAAAAGTCGTGCGGAGTGGAAACGGGAAAAGATTATTAAATTATTGGGTCTTACCTTGGAAGATTAAGACAAGAGTTAAAAATCCGATGGCACAAAAGAATTTCTGCATTGTGCATTTAAGGCACGAAGCCGACACTCAACTTAGTAAAATAACTACTTGAGGAGCACACTGATTTGTCCCAAAGAGGAATTTTAACTGAGGACTTGTTCACAAGACAGGAGGTAAACTGAAAGTGCGACTAGAAAATCGGCGGTGGGAAGTATACCTTTTATACAGCGGATGTACTGATGACCACCACACTAGCTCCACACATACACACACACACATACATATATATACATACAGAACACTTTCCTTCGGCACTTAAAGAAAATGAAGACGCCTCAACAAAAGACAATCCCCGTGAAGGAGCTACAAATCCTTATAATACTGCAGAAACTGTTGCATCCAAAAACTCCCAACGGCAGAAACGTCCTTTGATTTCATATCGTAACCCCTCAGCACTACATTACATATTATTATATTCTGGGATTTAATTCGACCACAACTTACCATACATTTTACTGCGAAGTCAAGGTGCATTTTTCCCCTTTTTTCACCACATTTTTTTGAATCGACACTCCGTACACAGGCCAATTGGCCTACATGTCTATATCTCCATACAGGTATGTATGTACACCTCATACTGTCCTATCCTGAAGGGTTGATTCCATCAGAATGAGAATGAATGCAAGCATCAACCTTGTTTAATTAATACTCCTCCTGAGTTCATTCAAATGTATATTTAAATGTAATATGTATGGATGATACAGATATAGGAGGGATACATACGATTACAATCAATTTACTCACTCTCAGTTTCAATGAGAAGACATCGGATTTTACGCATAGATGAGAGAGAGAGAGAGAGAGAGAGACGACGTTCAATTAAGTATTTTTATTATCGCATGCATAATACTTGATAAGGCAATGGGAGCTAGGCCATACTTGAGTTGTTCGAGACCATCCTCGGGAAATATGCAGATATATGTACATATAATAGGAAAAAAACTTGAGTTGAAAAAAAATGTATAATTTTATACATGTTAATAGATACTACAACTACAGAGTGTGTTTCACATCACGTGAAAAGTTCTGCTTCAGAAAATGTTTAATATCCGCGTTAACGTAATGATTTGTCAGGTATGTATGTGAAGGTAATAATATATTTGCACAATAAACTGACTATTCGTAGTAGTTAAGGGTTTGAGGGAGCATGTATGTAATTATATGTGGTTCTATTACCCTGATTATGACCACTTCGAAGCAATAAAAGTCTCTTCAGTGTGGACGCTCAGCCCCGCACCGTTGTATTGTTTCAACAAGTGCAATTACAATTAAAATCAAATGAGAAATTGTGATTTTATCTGAACCAGTGCATCTAATTAAGCATCGCTAACTATTTCTTACGTCAAATCCCAACCCAGCTTCCTATATATTTGATGTAGTCACAGGTTCACATAACCATAGTATATGGCACTGGCCAACCATCATATACAATTCCGTTTCGTTTAGCTCTGCAAATAACAAGAATGTATATAACTCTGATTGCACTCCACGATATGGATTTCATTCACCGGATCAAATTATGAATGTATTAATTATTTTGAAATTTGGAAAAATATACATACCTCAACACGCACTGCTTTGCGCAGAGTTACTAATAGATACACCCCATGTCTGATGTATATGTAGCTACCTGAACTCCTCAGAATAGTGGCAAGTACAAAAGTGACAAGATCGTTGCCTTTTAATAATGTTGAAACCTAAAACTAGCACACTTACAAATATGTTATGCTGGGATAATCTCAGTATTGATTAAACCGGTATCTAATTCATTGAAGTAAAAGTAATATGCAATATTGTAATGGTAGTCATGTACACAATGATTTAAAAGGCATACTTCACAATACAAATTTGTTCTATTTTTATTAGTGATTATGAGACACTTTTTATTTTATTTATGTAACCATTTGTACCCCGTTTAATTAATAGTGGTTGTTTCCTTATGATGGACATCCGTCTCACATTTATCACACACTTTTTTCGAAAACATAGTGAATAAAAGTATATGTACTGTAATTATTATTCTTGTTAGTTGCATGTGTGTAAACAATTCCTAATTCTCTAATATTTTAGTTTTCTTCAGTTTCGTAGAAGGCATTAAAATTTTGCATAAAATAGTACATTAAAGCATCTTGCTGTGAAATTATTTGATTACTGGAGACATTGCAGAACATTTACAATCAGTAGATGTTAACAGAGATATCGTCAGATAGTTAGTTTACTACAAAAAAAAAGTCAAATAATTAGAAATAAATTAGTATATAGCTTCTAAAAAATTATTATTTATTGATCCGAGTGCATACTGTGTGACAATAACCTTCTACAGATAGTCAGTAGGCACAACAGCCGTGGATAACGAACAACAAAATTGTTGTTTTAAGCGTTTTCATTTGCCGAAACCGTTCCTATTGCCTAAAAACATGCTTGAGGTTTTGGAAGACATTTTTACTTGAAAATTCTATTGATATTTTTTATGTTCATAGAAAAACAATGAAGGTTTAGTGTTTAGTATTTTAAAATGAAACGGACATGGGGTTACATTGAACATTGAACTTTAATCCTTTTTGTAAGTTTTGAGTTTCTACTCGTTTCAGACTTAAATTTCTTTTGAAAAACGTGCTTAGAATAATTACGGCATGTACAGTCATAATAATTGATTCCATGTAAAAATCAGAGATCACGCTAATTTTATAATGGGGTGAGAAAATGGGTTAGATTTTTCCATTTTTTTTGTAACGCTACGGGCCACTACCCACGCCTCCGGTGAGTAAAAGAATACAAATGACCTACAGTAGGAGTGAAAAAACAAGGAACAATTGGGTTGTAATCTGCTCCAGGGGCAAGGGTTATGCCATAAATACCCCACATAATGAAATACTTTATTTTCAGAATCAACCTCCTCCACACATGCCAATGGAATGAATGAGCGGAGGAATTGATAAGATCGAATTGGAATATCTGAAATTAGCCACACAGTTATGACTTAAGTTCAATTAGAGTATGTGATTTGAAATAAATAATTCTATTTCGTAAACAGGAATCTTCGCACGGGGACTGGCACTACTACAAGTACATACATATGGGACTGTTATGATATATTATGAGAGAAACCATACACTACATGACATGACGAGCTCAAAACAGGAGCTTGAGTGGCTCATACAATTTGTTAACTGTAACATACAACTCCACAAATTGTGTTGTCATGATGAGGGAAAATGAAAAGACAGGGATCCTTTCGCGTGTAAAAACTTGCCGTAACATTTTATAATTGGATTAAAGCATACAAGTGCACTGTGGAGTTGCAATCGTTGGAGAAACAATGGGAACCTATTGGAAAGCTATAAAGCAAATTGTTTTCAATTAAGTTATTACACTTAAGTAGGTGCTGGTGCAATCCCCTATTTCCAACCATAAGAAAAACAAATACTGTGAACATTAATTTACAGAATTAGCGTTCTTCGTGGAGACATGAAGCTAAAGGAGGTTGCAATAACTTATAGAATTTTTAAAATCCCATATCATCATATTCTATATTGAAAAGAACTCCATCATACCCTCCTTCAAATATATCTTGAATTATGTGATGTGTTAAGTAAGATCGCACATTAATTTAAGTGAGTGTATGACACCGGTCTCAAAATGATCGCAGGGCAAATTGCCGAGTTCCGACCCAAATATTTGGCCTAGAGCTCTTGATACTCACGTTGACAACGTTTATGTTTTAAGAGGGAATTTCGGAACGTTTTTAATTGCTCGAATCACTTTAGATGGTTATTCATGGTGTGAATAAATGGGATCCTGTTCATTTTCGCACTGTGAAGGTGAGGCTATAGTGCTAAATCTTTTGAGCTTGAGAGTTTCTGAGGGCTTCTGAAAAGCATGCTGAGATGACCATTGTGCATATTTTCCAAGCATTTTTAATAATTCTTATCGGTGACGATCAGGGCATAATTTTTAATATGAAGTGCAATGATCAGATCAAAGTCAACCCATAATGTAAAGAAATGACCAAAAGACGATAGCTCAACAAAGGCGTAATCTGGTGGAACACATCAACGTCAATTCTGGTGTGAAAAAGGCAATACCAGGCCGAGGACATAATTTTCATTGCTCTTCCAGATATTGTCAGAAATTACTGGGATGTAATCACATCCAATTTCTTTATGCTCTTACTTCAAGCATATATACTCCTCGTAGATTTGGGTCAGGAACAATCAATAGATTGTAAGGGATCTCACATGCTTGATTAGAGAAGGATTACTTACAAATAATTCAGTACTAAGAGTGAAACCGATAAGTACTGTAATTATTCGAAGACATTTTGCTGAATGCAGGCTGCATGTGGCCAGATCTATTTTGATATCATTTGGGGATGTTTATGGTCATTGGTCATTATCAATGTTTATAGTTTGAAACGTTTTGGATAGAAAAATGATACGGATTTACTAAACTGTGCAATTTTTCGATCGATAATGCTACTATACTTACAATATGTATTTAAATATGTAAGTAATATATAAGTTGACAATAAACCTGTTGATTGCTAGGCTAGAATGTCCTTCAAGTAAATAATTACCCACTGTTTGGTAGAAATTGTTTGATCCGTTTGTTTGTAGCTAATCTCATGGAACGAGAAACAAGTTTGTTGGAACAAATTGTTAGACAAAATTTGTAAGCAATTTTTCTGGAGGTAACTCACGTATATTTGAAATATTGGAAGAAATGAAGATGTAGCCTTTTTCTTCATGACATCATTGTGAAGCCGATATTTTAGTAGCGATAATTACGATTTTATCCTGATGACCAGTTTTGCGTCCCATTGTTATTGCCGTGCATAATTTAACACTTAACTATTTACAGATAAACTCGTCATCAGGTCATCACTCCAAGGCACCGAGGTAAGAAATAATTTGTCGTTAGCATATGACAACAATAATCAAGCCATGCAGCTGGTCCATACTACAAAAAATGTATACAAACACTAATTCTTGTAGAGTAAAGAATTAGTATGGTTGCAGTACCGGATGCATATAAATGTGATGTTATAATAGTTCTATTATAGAAGTCAATTAACCAATAAAAAAATTGACATGACGACAAATATTTTATGTAGGAAAAATTCTTTCAAGCATGAATAAACCGAGCACCAGTAAAAGTTGTATGTGCGGTCAAATATGCACTTGCCAGAATGTGGTTATGTATGCTATGTATGTTACTATTCTTACTCTTATTCTCTATTAATGCAGGTACAATAATGCGCACATTATGTGAACTGGTGAACCTTAACCATACCATACCCCAACCATACATTACAGCATCGTTGCTGAAGATGCAAAATGATTTATGTGGGTACACTTATACTGGAATTAAAAATAACAAACAAGAACTTTTTACATGTGGACGTAAAAGTGAACGAACTGACAATGAGCAGAATAATTGGGCTAAAAATCATAGGGAAATTAGTTCAGTAAAAGTGAATTAAGCACAAAAGAGACTACAACTTATTGAATGTACTTATTGCGAGTGCATTTTAAGTTCATTCTATGCAATGCATATACATTTATATAGCTATAACATTCCTTTAAAAATCCAATAAACATGCCCACAAAAAACCAATAAAAATGTCAAGCAATATTTTTTACTTGCAAGAATTATTATATTTTTGATGTCCTCTCCAGATTTTTAAAGTTGCATCAGAACCATATATATAGAAAGGATATTTGCTTGTTCTTTGTAAGATGAGAAAATCTTTCCTCAAATATTCACTTGTTGGAACCTTTTTGGAATTTTCGAAATACAGCTAAACCCGTTTTTGGGATGTTCTACAGATAAATTCTAATATTGAATTTTGCATAGAACTTATTTCTTTAAAATGAAGTATGAACGTGGAAGCAAGGAGTTATAAAGGACCTAATAACCTATTTCAGTGAGAAAAAAAACTGGAGTATTCAAAATATACTCTGTAATTCCTTTTTGTCTCTTCATCATATATTCAATTCTCTTCATCTATATTATACCTCAAGTATTAACGCTCAAAAATTATTCTATGGCATAACATAACGCATAGATGTGAGTACTTAAAGAGTGAGTTACATACTGGAGACTTCAGCGTTTCCAATTAAATGATCGAGTCTGCCACCATGTGCTCAGGTATAAAAGGTAAACACATAATCGAAAATAGTTTAAGTTAGAGAATCAAATTGCCTTGTGAATCCTGGAAAAATTGGGGATCACAGCTTGCGAAGTCACTTGAAATTTCCTGCAAATGCATCAATTGTGCAATAAATAGACTAGGGGCAGTACCGTGACTGAATAGATGGTACCGCCCCTAACAGTGTAATGCGTTGATTCAAGATAGCCGCATATTTAATTAATTTAGTATTTGCAATTACAACATTCATTCTCGGGGAAAATCAGAAAAAACAGGAAGAAATGGTCAATGTTACTTACTCGACTACATGAAGTACAAGTCCTTGCTCTATATTGTACTTACGCGTATGCAGATTCTGCACACAATAAACGTGTTCTTCTGGGCTTTGGGAGTATATTCGAGTGGTTACATACTTAGCTTTGGGAACAAAGACTGACATGCATTTTTAAGCGTAATAACTTCTGATCTGAGCTTGAGCTAATTCTGATCAACTGCACGTTATGTGGTGTGCTCATGTATTTGGTGCGCTGATGTTTATGTATGTATATGTTCAAAAGTATTTTAAGTATTTTTGAATACTTGGAGGAAAACAATTTTTAGAAAATAACTTCAATTCGCGTCTACACAGATATAACATGATACTTCTCATTACTCATACATATATGGAGAAGATGTAATACTTACCTGTAGGACTGGACAGAAGTACAGGGATGCAAGAGCAGCCTAAATAATATGCTACTTGCTGTAACTTCTTGCAACCGACATTTGTACACACATACATTTGAAAACCCAAGCTCCCAGCGAAGACAAGTTTAATTTCTTGTGTGAAAAAGAAGAGTTTTCTCATCAAAATTCAATTTGAGTGTGCACGCAATGTAATATAGTACCGGACGGAATGTCTTTACGAAACGTATTTCAAAACATAAATGCTTAAACACTAATACCAGGTGTTGATTTTTAATTACTGATTGTGAGTGGTACGTAAATATGAACGGAAAACTTTTCCATCCAAGCTAATGCTATTAATCAAAACCAATTGGATTTCGTTGAAACACAGGTTAAACGAATGAAATCCAAGGAGGGGCAGTGATTACTATTCGTTCAAGTACTTAAGTTTGTAGCAGACATACATGAAAAATACACTTCGGTATAATTTTCACATCATATAGTCAATACATTGTTCGAATTAATCAAAGGGAAAGGGCCTCCCGGAGCTTCAAGTTCCCATCTTACTTTGTATCATTACGATGTGTACTTTATTTTATTTTTCACACTACAGACACCTTTCGCATGTTGACACATGCCATATTTTGCAAAACCGCATTCGATTTTCGACTTAACTAATTAATTGATGCGCAATATGATTCGGAAAAAATGCATGCAAAAGTTGCATATTTTGTGTAAAACCTTTATTTGTGAATATCCATTGCGGTCATTTTTCAATAAAAAACAATAAATATTTTAAATAAGTCAATATTAAGCAACAGAAAATTCTAACACCATGAAAAGCCATGTATAAAATGCTGAACAATTCACATGACTTAATTTTTCATATTTTTGCCTTTCCGTGCTTTTAAAGACTTTTTAAATAATTACTAGAAGGTATTTACATGTAATTTAATGTACCACAGAAAATGTAAATTGATACAAAAACAAGTTCCATATCAATCGAATGCATGAGCAGCTTGAGATACAGGTACTACCATTTCGCGGATCCAAGCACACACTTCAGACTTTGATGTCTAGTTTTAGGGACATGATCCAAGAACACATCATCTGAATGATGATTCCAAAACGATTAATTCACAGGCCAAATCTAGCAGGAGTCCTACGTGGAGTATTCGGCTCATATTTTCCAGGAGTAACAATGTCAAACTTCTTCGATTTTATTTGTTCTTCCATTAACTGCTCTTCTTTTTCTCTTTGCATCTGCAGTTGAGCTTCTTTCATTTCTGCTTCCATGTCTCTTAAGTGCTCGATGGTTTCCCGTTTCTTGTCAACTCGCGTCCGTCCTGTTTCTTTCACTGAAAAAAACATAGGGCCAAGTTCTGCGAGCCAATGACCATCCACGGAAGTAACACATTGCATGTATTCCTGCAACGAATACAAATTAATAGGATTACGTGACACAGGAAAATCAAACTCGTGATAGTTTATAGTCCGGGAAAAAACGACTCCGCAGAATTTAACCAGAACCAATTAATGTGACACTGATACGCGAGGGTTGAACTCAAGTTAGTACCACGCAAAGTGCGCGCTACAAACTATTGAGCAATGAGCAGTTCAATAAAACCTATAAACAATCAACTTTTTTCAAACCTTATGCGTCATAATAAGTTCATGGTAGACAACATAGTCCGGCGTATAGCCCATTCCAAACAGTGCTGAGGTAGGATGCAAATGACAAGGCATCCCAGTTCGGCTATTGACGTACTCTCCAATGCCTTTCAAACGAGCAGCTTGATGGAAATACGCCGAGCAAATGCATTTCCGAATGATATCCCAATCAGTTCCGGATGAAACTAGCTGCATCTTTTGAGAGTCCATGATATCCTTCAGCTGACTTCTTACTTCTCGGACTTTTCTCATTGCTTTTATATGAATAAAGTGGTCATTGGCCCACGTTGACGAATAGCTATGAATTGCAAAAAGTTCATATTAATATGCGGATATCCTCCTTAAAACTTAAGTTCATTATTCGCATTTGCGAATGCTGACAGCACTAAAACTTTTATCGGATCATAATTCATCAGAAAATAACCTAACAGCATTTCAACTCACCTATTTTGCTTCCACTGGTTATAAACATTTAGATAAGTGAGATGATCGGATTCAGGAACTTGGAATTTTTCTCGAACAGCATCAGCATCTTCCTCCCTGCCTTTTGGTCTATAAAACAATGCTGGCACCGATAACATCGACACAATTATAAGTATATCCGCTGAGCAGCCCATGTGAACTGATGATATTAACATTTTTGATAGCGCTGGATCAAGTGGAAACTCAACCATTTGACGCCCCAACTCCGTCAATCGACCGGTATTGTCCAAGGCTCCCAACGTCCATAATTGATACATAGAGTTTAGCATGTTATCCTGAAAATGTAAATCCAAACAACGATCAATTTTTGCATGATCATGAAGAGACAATCATTAGTAATATCCCTATGTTTAGTACCTGCGGTGGCGGATCCATGAAATGGAATTGCAGGAGATCCTGAACACCTAGTGACTTCAACAGCAGAACTACATTGGATAAGTTTGTACGCTGAATTTCCGGAATCGTAGTGATTAGTAAGTCATCCTTGTACTGCCTTTCCGTGTAAAGTCTGCAATCAGTAATTACTAATTAATGAAAGCTCATCATTTTCATTTGGCAGCAACCATAAATGCAACTGATACTACTTAATGGGGAAAAAATGAGCATCACCACAAATCCTTGCAAAAAGAACAACAAAGAAGCATTTTTTGCTAACACATTATATCGCAAAATTCAGTACAAACATTAATTATTATCGCTGTCCTTTAAATGATATCACTTCAGTATAATTAAGCAGCCTAGCCGTATATACATAAGCGTCGTCAAAACTCGTCAAAACATAATTCCAAAGCATGCGTCAAAACTTTACGCCAACACTGGCCCATTAGTTTATATCACAACATAATTAGCCACGGTTTTAGATTACTTTCAGACAAGCATATAAATCAATTTTCATCAGAACCAATAAATAAACACCCGTATCATGTTATACCTATGACACGTTCCTGGACCAGTACGCCCAGCACGACCAGACCGTTGGTTTGCATTAGCTTGGCTGATGGGATATATCTGAAGTGCATCCATACCAATACGCGGATTGTACACTTTGAGCTTGCAGTATCCAGAGTCAATGACAAACATGATTCCGTCCACTGTAAAGATTACAAAATAATATCCAATTATCATAAAAATCATAGGTTTTACCAGCTTCAGAGCAGTTTACGTTAAACGTAGGATTAAATCAATAAATGTTTACACTTAAATATTCCTAATCCAATTAAATAGCTTTGGGGAAGTACAACACTCGAGGAAATTATGAGGAAGATTGTAGGAACTAATATTAGCATCGTTTTATCTTATCACTTCCATGCAATAAAACTATTGACAGTTGCTTTATATTCACTCTACTTGAACTCAATGTTATGAATGAACATCAGGTCTACCCGTGTAAACTTATCATAAGCTATTACTATTACTACAAATAAAGCCGTAATTTCCTGCGAAATTCCAAACCTGTTAAAGAAGTCTCTGCAATATTCGTAGCAACTACGCATTTCCTGATGTCATCGGGCGCCTTTTGGAAAATTTTCGCTTGTAAATCTGATGGTAATTGAGAATAAATGGGCAGAATTGCCAAAGGAGGCGCATCATCCAATTGCCCCAGTCTTTCCGCCAGAACTTCACACGTCACTTCGATATCCTCCTGACCCGGCATGAATATTAAAATGTCACCTAGAGATTACCAAGATAACATTAAATTTTGCAACATTCACACCACTCAAATAATAACCATTTTAATTCTCATCAAATCCCTCAATCATGTACAGTCCACGTGTGCATCAGTCAACCACATCTTAAGTACTATGAATGAATGTTGTAGAAAATAAGAAAAACACATGACACTACTAGACTTCATCAACCTAAATAGAATGAACCACAATGATTTTAATAATTGGGGACAAATATTTTGGTCAACGTTATCAAAACAAGAAAGGGGATACATAAAATTAGATCTAAAAATAGAACCAAACGACGTGATAGCCCTCACGTACTAAATAATTCCAAAATCATTACCCAAAGGGTACAAAATTCATTTACAAATAATATCATTCAATGAAATTTAGATAAAAGCATCTCAAGGAAATTTTTATTGACTTGTCTCATTTTGACAAAACCTTGTGAAGTGTGAAGTTTATACTGACATTACTGACATTTAAGAGGATGAGGCTACACATGTAATAATTATAACCATCAGGAGATTTCAGGAAGTAGCAAAACAATTATTTATCATCACTTCGGCACCAGAGGTTAAATGATATCAGGTCAAGCACTTTGCTACTCCAAAGAAGATTTCATCATAAATTAGTAACATCTCCTCCGACAACTTAGGCACACTCAATCCTAATTACACTAAGAAGAATACATAATTATTGCCTCAACACCATCTCACTCGCCTTTCATGCGCCCATACATTGTGGATGAAGCAACATTTGAGTAAAAAAAAATTATCCCTTTCGTATTCAACCAGTAGCGAACGAAAAAGTAAGAAAAATGTCATCACTTGTGGTTTTAATCTCAGAACTAATTCAAATGGCTACTATCAACGACATTAACACATGAAAGACGGAAATTTTCATTTGCTGACAAGGTTCGAATTTCATCCTTGAATTCGATCTGACTCTTTGTTGCTGTACGGAGATACAAATAGCAGCAAAAGCCGGTTAAACCAGACCAAGCAGACTTTCAACATCCACAGATACGTAAGTGAATTAGCCGCAAGATTTACTTAACCTTGACATTAACTTTAACACGAGCAAAAAACATACATAGTAACGAGAAAATTTGTGAGGTGCGAATGAGAAAATGGTCAAACAACTTTTCCACCATGTTAAATTTAGTTCAGTAAAAGGAACATGTGGAAAACATAAAATTCTAATTTTGTTCAACCTTTTTTTTCTCCTACTCGTGCTATTCCATTACACTGCAACTGTCATCGGTAAAAGAAGCAACTGACACTGAAAGAGTGCACATGGACTCGATTTCCAATAATTAAATAAATGCTGTGTATACACTTTTATTCTTGTTAGCTAATACCAAAACTAACCAGGGACAATGAAAGCCAGGAATAATTTTGGATGCATAATTTGAATATATCACCAAATTACCACGAAAAAGGCCAATGACGCAAAGTCTGTCACTGCACATAATCTAATACAAACTTGGATGAGGATTAAACTGAAGATTAATGATCAGCACCTGTCTCAAAATTTTAGTAACTAAATTAAAGGTTGTTCCACGATTACACACATGGTTCCAATGCCATGCGGTTAGATATTTAAAAAAATGATTATCCTTTTGATAAACATGAATGCATCACTTGTTAGAATGTGTGTCATTATTTAAACTATTTCTGTCACTACCTTTCATGTCATAATGGGAGAAAACGTAAAAATTCCATGTCGAATGTCATCCGTAGATTGATGTATTGACAATGTTACAGCTGTTAGGGAATAGGGTAATACAGTAGTCTGAAGAGCATAAGTATCAGCACCCAAACAGCATTTTGGTTCCAAGATTACAAATTAATTAAATTTCCCTAATTAAAAGATACAAGAGCTCAGATGATGCATTCATTCATGCACTCGTCCTCGTCTGTGCGAAGACACAAAGCACACTCACACAACTGCGACATAAATGTTTGAAGTTGGCATGCTCTACTTTGTTTATTGATGTATAGGATATAAAAGGATTCGTCCTACAAATCCCTGAAGACGTCCATGCTTAACTAAACAGTGTAAGTACGCTATGTTTAATATGTTTTGAAAGGAGTTCAAAATTCGATCACAGAATGACCTGCAGTTGTCAATAAATATTTTATGTTTCAAGGACGTCTTTTTCCCCACAAAAGATTGGTGAAGCCTCACGTCTCTTGCGTATGTATAAATAAACTTTATATCCAGTATGTACCTAGGTAGCACATTAAGCCTTTAATTTAGCAGAGAGTACATATCCAGGATTCCAGTTCTTTGCATTAGAACCTTGACATGTTGGTTATTTACTGCTCTGTGAAAAGATGAATGACAAAAATTATTTATTGTAATGAAAGAAACCTGTGCTTGAACTTTAATGAAGTTCGTTTTCAAAAATAACTTATAATAACACTCTTCTTCAATATCAATGGATCCGTCTAAAACTACAGACACCAGGAAAGACCCCAAGCTTGTAAAATAGCATCAAGGACTTATGTAAGTTTCATGGAAACTCCGTCTCCTCAAAGAAGAGCTAAAGGCTTGTCATTTAAAATACAAATAAAAAATGTTCGTCAAACGTTTCAAATTTTATCCGAATAGGATCCTATGACTGCAAACTTTACACAGCAACCTCCAAACATGACATGTATACAGTAAGAAAACGTAGGATACTGATGAATGAGTTTCTCTTTGATAAATATTTATCTTCAATTCCGTACATCTTTTTCTTTTCTGCGGGTGTTCCTACTACAATTAAGTACATTTATGTGAAGGCAACTGCCTATGTACATAAGTAGTATATTAAGGAAGCAGTATACAGGGAATAATAGCACGTTAAATTGCTATAGTACTATAAAGTACGGTCTCAACTATAAGTGAAGGTTAATTATATACTCACAACAGATTGGCTGACTATAAGTTTAACTATAATTAATTAAAAACTTTAAACTAAAACCATGGAAATATTAGATATAACAAACCGAACCTTGTTGAGGCTGAAGATGAATTTGTAAGGCCTGCTTCACAGCGGACTCCACATAATCTTCAACGGTATTCTTACTAAAGAAAAGATCCACGGGGAAGGTTCTCCCAGGAATCTTGAAACTGGGGACATTTCCAAAAAATGTAGCAAATTTAGATGCATCCATGGTAGCGGAGGTCACGATTAATTTCAAATCTTGTCTTCTAGCCACAATCTGTACAATTTTAAAGAAACAAACCAATAATTATTATCACATACACGTCATCAAATCCGTACCGGCTTTATGATTCCCCATAAGGAGAAAATACGTACGTCTAAAAAATATGTAAGTCCTTGACGAAAGAAGCTCGAGCAGCTTCTTTCCAGATTAAAGAAGAAGCTGGAGGGAAAAGTATTAATAGCAGCTACACCACTATACCATACCCACATGAACGCCTACACTCAGATATCCATATATTCACAGCAATTAATCCGTAGTATTAACAGCATTCATTTCTGATGATTCACATTTCATTGCAGATACATACATACATAATCGTCGCACTATTTGTGTGAAGAAGTTCTAGATGGATACTCTGTAACGACTACAGAGTTCAAGGTACAAAACTCGCATAACAATTTCGCTGGATTTCCTTGGAATCTAAGATAACCTGGGTAGAGAATTGCTCTTACGTAAACCATAAAGCCATGGGAGAATGAATCATGTTTAATTATTAGAACCTCCCTTAGCCTCTTGATTGTTCCGGAGAATATTTCCTACTACTGTAAAATCAACCTAACAAACAGTCAGTGGACTGATAAGCAAATAAATCACCGTACAAACAACTGACAAACAATCGCAGAGCAACTGAAGAGTTCAACAAACAAAGATTTCTGAAATCAAAGCATAAATGCATTTTTTTGGATTGGGGAGTGAGTATCTCGAACAGACTAGAAACAAACATTTTAAATATAAAAAAAATACACATCCCGCCAATCAAGGTAAACATGTACAACATTCATTTGGCAAGAGATATACAATCCGATCAGTTCATTTCATTCAGACCTCCTCCGGCAGAATTGAGCTAATTATGTATAATAATTATTACAACAATCTACATATTAATTACAAACTCCAAATGTTTTCTAAAACAGGAAGAAAAAATCCCTTCCCACCCTCAAAGAAGGCTCAAGTTTCACTTCCATGAAACTTTGCAAGTAATTAAAGACTACAAAAGTAGTAAACATGTAATTATTGGTAACTTCTTTCTAATCCTCAACAAATTTTAATGACACTTCAGTTTCACATCAATCTACGAAAGTTTATGACCTGGCAGACATTCTTAAGCTAGTACAAGTACCTGCGGTAAAAGAATAGTAATGGGATTAGCTCGCTAAAATACATCTCATATGGGATTTGATGGGGTTAAATTAAAATTGACAAGGGTTTAATTAAACATTTGCATAACATTTAATAGCTGCGTGGCATCAGGTACAACAAACACGTCCGTATTTTAACAGGGCCCATCTACGCAGCATACAAAACCTACTTCGTAATAAAAGTCTGTATACTCTAGCTTGAGTCACTTCGGTGAAAATCCTTCTCGTGGATTCTCCAGTAGTGGTTGCGTGTGTTTCCTTGTTAAGTAGCACACTGTAGGAGCATGTAGGACACTGTACATTGGTACATAGTTCATTTGCAGGGGATTTCCTGGAGTGGAAGTGTTGATACTCTTTTGCTCCCTCTCATACTTTGAGTGTTTAATAGTATCTGTCTCTATGTATTTACATGCATACCATCATACTCTATTAATAGTTATGTAAGTACTTCCAATTATTTAATGCACACAAGCATGAGTACTTACATGCAAGGTGTCTTGGTACATGCAATAATATACTGCAGACAATTTCTAAAAAAAATGCCGAAAAGGCACACTTTCCGAGCTACAAGTAAAGGGGTTACATACTATACAGTGTATAGATTGAAATAAGTAAAATAAATATTCGGCAACAACCAGAACATGGGAATCACATTTGTATTTGCCAAAATAACCAAAGAAGCGCGTTCTAAGAAAAGTATGGTTGCTATCGGTTATGTATGTATGTATTTGTATGTATGTACGTACATGAGTAGAGCACACAGTAGGAGCTTCCTCTACCCATGTATTTATGTGTAATATTGTTCCACACCACTAATTGTGTAAGTAAGATTTTCCTTCCTGTTGCCTCTTCATTTTTCTCTCTCACTGCGCTTCCGACTTGATCCGTTAAAAAAAAATTCAACGGTCTTGTTTTCCCTATAGTCTTAAACCATAGCCAATTTGTTTCCGTTACTGCAACATTACATTTCCTTGACTGTAATATATTGAGACATAATTACTAAAATAGGTTGAGTTCCTATAGGTAGATACAACCATATTCCAACTTTTCTCATATAGAATAAATACGTTCATGTAAAATTATGTATGCACTTTACATGCTGAATTATACACACGCATAGATAGCCCAACTCTCAAAATGATTTTGCAAGTTACAATTTACACATACTACAAGGCATAGAAAGATATAACTGCTTTTCAATTCCTGAACATACATACATACGTAAAGCATATATATTTGAAAATGCACAAACCTATCCTCTTCCTCAAGAAAGAGTTTCCCAAATTATTCTGTCCTACTTTTATGCAAATATTTAGGTTCACAGAGAGTTTAAATTTTGAGCAACTCCCTTATTTTAATATTGCCTCCTTAAACTTCCTGAAACAGTTCAAACACCCGCACAAAGTACAAAAAAGAATCCTTCATGAGTGTACTGTCGATTGTAGGAAAGGTGTTGAGTGCAGAGTACGAAACTTCCCATTATCTAACAATACAATAGTAAGCTCACCTACTCAAGGAATCTGCAATAAAGACAAAAAAAAATTACAACAATAACAAAAAAAACATAGATACTACTAGAGACATAGCAGTGCATGATACCGATTCAAATAGAGACCTCGTCAAAAAAAATCCTTTAATCCCTAAAATCCTGTTCCCAGGAACGATCAAATTTAAATGAAATCCTACGTAAAAATAAAATGACAGACTCTCTTCACCGAAGGACTTTGGTACAGCACAAAAGCTGGAAAGGTATCTCTACCGGATTATGTCTCTTAGGATTTTGAAGTGTGCACAAAGCAAGCGAATGGAGTTGTTATAAAGTACAGGACGACATCATGTCGGCGACATGTAAATACAATGAATAAGTCATCACATAATTACAAGTACTTGAGCCAAGACTAATCGAGTCATTAATTTAGAATTAACTTTACAATTTTTCCCCATAATATCAGTAATTACATACCTATAATATATTTACACCAAGCTTTATTTCAGTCATTCCGCTTCTTTTCCCCTGCTCCACTAATCTATTCACAATCCTCAATAAATTATCCTTGAATTCATCCGGGATATCTCCTGACATTCATCTTATATAGTTTAACTCTAAATAAATAGTCCTAGATAATTATGTAAATACAGCCAGACATCAAATCTTGCACAAGATTCACATCCTATATGTATGTACCATGTAGTAAGGTGTGCATAGATTTCGCAAGAACTTTTCAGAGGATGCAACTGTCATACCTTGCCGTGCATGCATTTATGGGTGAGGTACCGAAAACACAAGTTATTACAAAAGCAACAGCATTATATGTATATAGGTGTTCATTCATCCGATAAACTCACACATAATTGCACTTAAAAAGAGCCATTCCAATCAGTAAATTCCAGCCAGCAAGCAAACAAACATAAGTTTTATTACTACTCCATATAGGAGATTTAATCATATCCTTTTATCAAGTTCCCCGTCCTAGAAATCCCAGCCAATATTTCATGTCTTGTCCGTGGATATAACGTTGGGAGAAGATAACATCGAAGTGCAATGTCACAGATCAATTTAAATACATAAGAGTCACATACTAAAAATATTATTCCAATTGTTCCGCTCCTACTCGTAATTAGGAACCTTTATGACGCTCACAGTACAGTATTAGATCATGGAAATGACATACATAGGTACATATGAGACTATTACCAAATTTAACCCATTCCAACATGACAGTTTGACAGGTTTGAAGGATTCTCTCCTTTGGCAAAACAAACGGGTCAAATCAGCAAACAATATATCAAATTTGCTGGATAAAAAAATAACAAAAACATGAGAGTCACATCAATCAGGAGCAAAGATTCTCAAGGGGATACATAATTCCATATCCTGTATCTACGTACATGTATGTATGTATCAAGTTAGCAATACCACGTAGAAAACAGTACATAATCAGCTGACTTCTAGGAATTGTCTAACCAAGGGAAAATATGCGACAGGTAACTAACTATTAGGGTCCTTTTATTTTATAATCAGAACAACTCTAAAAATAGAGAGTTCAACGGGAAAAGCTGTTTTACACAAAAGCAGCTGCCAATACTTGACAAACCACGTCATTACGGTAATTGTAAACTGAGAGTTAAAAAAAAATCCAAACTGCTGAGAGATGCTCAAGCTTCACTTGAGCAACTACATATACCGCAGTGCGTATATAAGTACATACACACTCCCAACCAATAAACCTGATAAGGCTAATGCACTCTCTCTCTCTCTCTCTCTCACACACACACTCTCGTGTATGTGCATGCGTATGCTATCATGATTGGTATATAACATCTCAACCACTTCCAAGTCCAAGGGAAAAGTACAGAGTCTCAGAATTCCGAGTAACTTCAGAAAAAAACACAGACAAGATTTAAAATCATATGATTCATTCGGTATTTATGTCATTTAAGGATATTAATTACACATACATAGATACATTTTAGGGATCTAAGTCCAGAACTAGGAGTTGCAGGGAATAAGAAAATGTACACATACCGGAAATAACGTAAAAGTTACATCATAAGTCAGTTACGATGAACTAGCAACCTCATATATGTAACATACAGCACTACGACGTTCTAATAATGCTTTACGCACAGTGCACGCGCTTCTTCAAACTCCACGAATTTTATGCAACCCAACGCCAAGGTCAGTGACGGCCAACATTTTTTTACGGCACACTTGGGCTAACTTTATCACTTACAAACGATACTACTTCAAGTCCCTTGTACATAACTGACGTACTTACAATGAATCTATTGTGCTACTTTACAAATTCATAATTTGCAATACAAGCAAAGACCAAGTCTATGTCATGTCTAAAGTACGGAACGTTTAATTAATTACATGTTATATATTCATGGAAATGAAACCCGACATTATCTCCTACCCAAATAGAAAAATTCGTACGGGAAAGAGCACAACTATCTACTTATATATCTATATTATTCTAATTTATTCCAGTATTTATAAAGTCTTCCAGAGCTTTGTTAAAATCACCCCTTTTCCTTCATGAATACTCCTTTTTTATGACCATGTTTCCTAAATGAACTTTATAATAATGTGATCCCATAATCTTCTGATGGAGATTCAAATGTATGTACACCTACTATATGCATGATTATGCAGAGCTTGTAATATCTCTATCCTTCATTAAACAGATCAATGACAAGGTTCATAACATTTGCACTTGAAACGCCATTGCTCTCGTGTATCTGTACAGGGTGACCAGACCCCAACTACAAAACTTATTCCAGATTTTCTAAAACTTAATTAACGCAGGAGGTCAATATCTGAGGTCACGAACATGATTCAAAGTCGGATCTGATCCGGTTAATGCACTCAATGTGTGTGTGTGTGTGAATGATCACGTATGCCTACGATTGATCACATATAATTAATTATGGTAACATCTCAACGATATTTCCAGGTTCAAGGGAAAATTACAAGGTTTCACAATCAGTTTCAAGGGAAAATAGAAAGACCAGAACTAAAATCATATGTCTCAATTCTCAACGGAGGGATCTATCAGTTAACTTCCAGGAAAGCCCATAAGATTTCTTCATTAGACAATAATCTTTGACAAAATGTATGAGGGAATCAAAAAATTTTCATTTCAAATCCCCACTTTGCCTTACGAGTCTGACATCAAAATCCTAACCTCGGTCAATACAGTAAAGTTCTGAGTAAGAGATCTGGAACAAAATATGTACAAAATATTGGAATCAGGTAGTTTTAGAGTCACTTCATTATGGATTTTCGCATTAGTAGTAGAGATCGAGAAGAGGAGGCCAAATGCCTCCCCTCACCCTGTACATTACATATAAAATTACACTTTAATTGAGAAAATACCGGATAAAACCGCTCAGCACGTGGAAAAATCGTAACAAAATGTTAACCAAACAATTACCATCCCCTTCAAACTTATTCATAGATACTAAACTTACTCATAAAACTATTTCTGGATTTCAGAAAAAACGTTGGAGCAGGCATTACTTTACGGCATTGCATATGTACATATGTAGATATTTCAGCTCTCTATTACAATCCTCATGACAGTCATGTCACGTGTGACTGTGTCATTTTCACAATCATTAGTCTTATGTAATGAGTCAACTACAGATATGTATCCCTGGTAGGTCCCAGTCCCATAGTCAGACCAGAGCAACTAAATATATGTCTATAGTGTATCTACATACAAATAAACTGAACTGACTAAACAACGCCAAGGCGCCGGAACCATTTACTATAATACCATAAGGCAGAGGGCCATTGCCTCACTGTATCTATGTATATATACAGAAGAACTAGAGACTTGTCATCAGTGCCATGCCATAACCCAGAGAGAGAGAGAGAGAGAGAGAGAGAGAGAGAGAGAGACGAGTCCGAGACCGACAGTTTTACATATCCGTATAAATTCTATGGCCTACAACTTTCCTCACACCCTTACTTTTTGTTAGACCAGCAGAAAGCTCAAGATGCCTCCTCTCAATACAAACATCCTTTATCTTGAATATTTAAACTAGTTTAAATATAAAGATAACATAAGCCATATTTTTAATCCCTAAAAATATTCGCAGATTCAAGCCAATTTTGTTGACTACTACTGTACTACTATCAACGCCCTTCAATCTGCATGAGCAAAGTAACATATCAACAACAATCCTTTTTAAGTCCATATGACTACACTAGTATCTGTACTTGGGTGAGTGACTGTGAGTCCCATATGTCTTCAAAACATATTGCAAATTTTGATGGTCAACAAAATACCCATAGGTTCACAAGAGTCCCAACAACAGGACATCAGTCACACATCCATATATATATATATATATATAATTATATAGTTATTACATTTAACTTCAAACTGTAGTCTACAATAGAAATCATAAAGCATCAATGAGCTTCCCAGTGATGCAACCCCACAGATCCTTAACGGTCAAATGCCCATAACTTTGCTATTCCTCGGAAAAACAAGTCTGCACATATCTATAGCCTTAACTTACACAAGGAACATCATTACATTACATGCACAAAAAGTTACAGAGGAAAATTCTTGTTAAATACACAAGTCACATAATATATACATACATGTCTACAATAATTATTACCAGCGCGTCACAGACCAATGCTCACAATATAAAATATAAAATGGAGGCCTACACACCATGCCCTCCTTACATTACATCCACACAGTACAACAACCAAGCCGTTCTTTTGATCGTTCTCTCGAAAACAAGCATGCATCCTTACCCAAAACCTATAGTTACACAATCAAATTCATTCCATTCAAATTCATCAAATGGTAAAATTCTTTCTCACTTAAAATAGGTCTGGAAGACCTGACACATTTTAAATAGATACAGATACTTCATACATCAATGATCAATATAAAATCTGCTGCTACACAATATGTATAGATACAGACACAGTACACTTGAAAATGTTTCAAATACTACTAGACATACACGTAGAAACTATTATTAGCCCTCTTTATTTGTTAGCAATAAGTACACTTTAGTTTCTGCTCAAAAAATTTAAATAAGGGATTTTTCCAACAATGAAGCAACGAACAATGACGTACCTAATTACACCCCCGTACATACATTGGCATTTAGTAACAACTACAAATTTAAATTTAGCCGTCGATAAGTACGAATAATGAATTCCGCCTGTAAAGATGCAACTAGTGACTCTTTATGCCGACCAATTCATGAATAAATATGAATACTGTAGAAAACAGGTGATAAATAAAATCCTGTCAATTTCCTTACGTCAGTGAAACAAGCACCTGCACATTAGGGTTGGTCATATCGTTACCTTTCGAAATATCGTTAATATCGTTATCGTTCACAAAAATAATCCCGATAACGATATGGTAGAACGATAAAAACGATATACATATAAATTGAAATAATAAAGAAATTAAGCAGTAAAAATTATCCAATAAGTATTTAATTTATTAAAAGTTATATAAGTAATAAAAATAAGCCGAAATAATGCTTCATTTTTAATTATTCACTTTTCCAAATGCCTGTTTAACAATTCCTTCTATTGCTCGAACCAATTCAATTCTGAATTGGAAATTTTCGGTTCAGTTCAGTTCAATTTACTAATTTTCCGATTCAATTCAAGATGAAACTGAATCGATTGATTCAGTTCATAACTTTGAATTACATGAATAGTTTTTCTTGAATTATTAAAGTTCAAACGATTCGTTTTGCCCCAAACATTTCAGCAACAGATTTACAGTTTACAAGCTCTCCAGATCCTAAAAGTAACGATCTGTACCCTTAGTTTAACTTCCTTCTGCTGTACGCTTGGAAAATACTGCTGTCGTGTCTAGAAAGCGTATTCTTTAAGTTTATCTGCGGAAACCGTTTTTTTCGATGCAGTTCAATTCAAAAATTTGAAATGAAACGAATTGAATTAATTTGTACTGAACTGAATTGAACCGTTTTGACCACTTCTTCCGGTTCAGATGACACTTTCTAGGGCATGAAATACGTCAGATGACAACATTATGTAATTTTTGACGATCCTACCTTCTTAGAACGATATTAAGATAGAGCGATATATCGCGTGAAATATACGAGAATTATCGTAGCATATCGTTCCTCCAAATTGGACGATATTAACGATAATATCGTATCGTTATATCGGTATGACCAACCCTACTGCACATACGTACACATATTTCCAAGTAAAGTACATACATACTATTGTAGTAACTACTACATGGAGGGAAGCTTCATCTCCTTTTACCTGCTCACAATTCCCAAGTAAGCGTAGCGTCATCATCATAATCAGAATTATGTACGTATGTATGTAGGTATTATGTATACCACATAATCGTCATTCACGGAATGAGTTACAAAGTATCTGAGTGTACACATTTCGTCCCTGCAACGGTTGATTGAGCATTAGTTCTCCTCCATGTTTAACAGCCCGCTGATATTACAAGAAGGACGGAAGCCGCAGCTTATCATTGTAATAGCAACCGCAATCTATATCCATGTAACTTTTTCCCCCAGTGTATGTATGTTACCATATTTTATTGAAATTCCAGTTTGGAAATTTTAAATTCCCGAGCACACAAGGTACTACTTAATGGAAGAGCAATGCATGTAACAGATTATTTTCGGAATTCCCACTCAAATAATTACTTGCTCCCCGCCGGTTTGTAAGAATTTTGTGAGTGCTTACGTATGTACATGCATACACACATTCATACACAGAGAGAGAGAGAGATAGACACAGATAGATCTAGATATTATACTCAGGCTATTTTCCTTGAAATAAGAGTAAGCTGATCCAATATTCAGCACCTGAGTTTGACATTCACAAGGAAGCATATCCTGAGAGCGGAAGCCCATAGCTCAGCGGTTAGAAGTACAAATGTGCATAGTATACTTACTTACAAAGTGCTTCAAAAGTACAAAACCATCCAGTTCACCGGAGCGACCTATTTAAACTCATTTATTAGGTAATCTTGGAAAGTAGTTCATGTGAATCATGTGAAAAATGAAGGGAGCAGATTAGCAGATTGGACCTGCTGGGAGCTGTGTGTCTTTCATCTGGAGATTATACAGGATTACATAGGATGTGTGCATATATAAACATATACATACATACACATTGGATATATCTACACATGCACACATACTCGATATACTCACATGCATAACATATACTTTTTTCCTATACTTACGCTTTTAGTAGAGCCACTGTAAATTATAACTTGTAATCCTTTATTTATTTTAATATCAGCATCACAGGAGCCAGAAAGAAGATACGATAGGAGATTCCCAGTAAAAGTAATGAAAATCTAATAGACCTAAATGTAATGCGTCTGTAGGTACTTATAAAAACCATACATACATATATGTAGTTCCATGATCATCCTATAAATTATTCCAGTCCAAAAAGATTCATAACTGCTGTCGAGTATACTACGAAAGAGGCAAAATCTCATTAGATTTCTAGAGCAAAACTCTGTATCCAGAAATATCACCCATGTTTCACTCAGTGAGACCAACTCCTACTAGTAATACTACCAAATGAAGCTCATTGTCGTCAGTGTATGGATAATAAGGTCACATGTTCCATTAGCACCAGCCACATACATACATATTTACATATAACAGAACAAGAATATTCGTGCAGTAATTACTAATGAAAATCTATGTACAAGAGCTAATAATAGACTCCTTTCCAATAGATGAGTTTCAAAATATGTATACATACATACAGTAAACTTCTCTCCGGCGACTAATTATTGCAAATTAAACTTCTTGTTTGTTTCAACTCATTTCTCTGCAAGTGCTAAAATTAGGACTTAAGCAGCTTCAAGTAAATTCTACACGATTATGCAGTCAATGTCTAAAGATCTACATTCTATGTATGTATGCATGTACATATGTCTGTTTTATTCAACCATCCATTGTGACTTCCAGAAAACTAGTAGCTCAACGTTTACTGTAGGCCAAAGACATTAATTTTTATTTCCTTCACTCGGGAGACTTTCCATATATATATATACATACTAGTACTTGTGGAAGCAGAAGATATCCAGAGGCTTCACTTCATTCCGCATTACACGACTCACACTGAAAGACAGAGCCACCTTTAATGCTGGATAAGTTTCTAAGTTTCTCCATCTAAAAGCTTTGAGACCAAAATCCCTAGATTATTACCAACGGTAAGTATAAACAAAATTATGGAAATCCTATTTAAACATCTGCATAAAATCATATGAGACATTCCATCCACGTGGCAACATAAAACATTTTTGTAGTATATAGGAGACCCAACTGTTCAGCCCAAACATAGTATCTACATGCATGAATACTTGCGTACTTAATACATACATATAGATGTTTCGAGGTAAAAAAAAACTGCAGGAAACATTTTCTTAAAAGTTTTCCACCCGTGTGCCAACTTACATACAATACATGAGTAGATAGATATATGTACAAAGTTCAGAGGGAGTCATTGGTATATAGTCTCCAATTCTCATCTTCCATCAATTGACTATAATGCGCCAAGTCAACAATATTTATATGTATAGATATATAAAAAATATAAGTACGCAAAACAAGGATGGAAAAACACTCCTTAGACTCATCTGCGTTTGATCTGACTCTGCATATGCAGATGTGGTGGTGAGTGTCTGCGTGCACACGGGAAAACCGACTGAGTGAGTGACGATGGGATTTCACCTTTTAAATTGATTCATCCCTATTCCTTATACCTACAATTAGTTCACAAACACACAGGCACACACACACATACAGACAAATAAGCAAAATTAACAACCTGTCAGCGACTGAGTCCTCTCTTCGAAATGATTACAGGTACCATGGACTCGCTCAGCAATGTATGTACAGCGTGTATAATTTATTGTCGGCAAATAACGTCGAGATATGATTTATACGTAAGGAAAATTAAACCTTCAAATTAAACTTTAGAGTCGAATTGATAATAGATATTCAAATAATTATTATTTAATGATTTACAAAAACAGAAGACGTCTGGCGTCAGGGGAGCATGTCAGTCAATTTCCAGCTGTTGGAAACAAAGTGTGTACATATGTATATATATATATTTAATAAATGATTGTACTGATTTTTTTTTTAAATTCTTCCCTTATTTATGCATCCAGCCTGAGGCCAATAGGTTAGTAGCTTCAAACCAGACAACATTGACAGACTTTACCTACGTAACAATATGATCCGTAAGGCCGAAGCGGACGTCGACAAAATAAATATTTACAATTGACCTAGCATCCTTAATGCACTCGTCTGGTTGTTGGTCCAAAACACATACAAGATAGATATATATATACATAGGTAAATATAACTATTTACATACATAATTACACATGCATTTCTTCATGCCGCCAGGAGTCCATGAGTGTCGTATTCAGGAAGCAGATGTACAAAATTTGAAATCAGTTCAAACAAAGTAGGATTCAGGGAGAATTTTTCAGCACAAAAATACTCGCTGTTCTCACAGTACAGTACAGTGCAGTTGTAGTGGTAGTGTAGGCGCTCAATAATAGATATACATGTATAGATACAGATACCTCCATAGAAAATATAACGCAATCATTTATTTGATTGTCCTGCTTTCTTTTTCTCTTTCTTTTCCAAAGGAACTGTAAAATAGATTCAACACATTTATCTTTAGTAGTATATTATAGTGCCTGAGAGAAAAAAAAACGAAGGAAAAAAAAGACATAAAGAAAAAAAATCTGGTGGACTAATTTAGTCAAACATGAGGGGAAAAGCCGTAACCGTTGCAATAAATCTAACAAGGATTACTGCTAATTTCAAACATTATTATTATTATTCTGCCACATCCCCAATGTGTATAACACCAGCAATAGAAGAAAAAAAAAACATGAGGGGATCCGCTACAATACAAAAATACTTTGAAAATTTCTCATGCCGGCAGACCGAAGTTATCCGGACCCTAACGAGACTCAAACGAAGGATTCTTTTCTCCATCTTTCCTTCCTCACTCTTGGCAACAGTATGTAGCACAAGAGCAACTCATCCCAAGGGAGATAATGTGATGATCCAACATGTGTAAATTGTAAAAACTCATGATTCACCAAGGTAAAGGTAATAAGGTAAAAATATATTTATGTGGAAAGATTACAAAATATTTAACCAATATGTGTGGCAACTGGCAACAGAAGATGAACTTAGACTGGAATTATTTACATCCAAAACATAAACGTCCAGAGATCCATTTGACTATTAAACATTTATCTATTAGAAGGCTAAAAAAAAATAGCACACCCAGTCAAAAAATTCTACACACCCCTATTAAAATCCAGCAATCAAAAGTAGACATAACAAACTAAGGGTTATACATATCTACATAATCTGAACTATTTCCAAAAAACCACTAACAAAATCAACATCCATGCTGCTCTGAACTTTCCTCACACAATAATGCAGTGTAGTGCGTCATGGCTGGTAAGAAGAACCTGATCGTGGAAGATATCATCACCCCCAGGTAATGCTCAATCCCCTCTTTCAAGGAATCTCTCGTTAACTTTTAATCCGAATCCGAAATTCTGCTACTAATTGAATCCGCAGAGCAGACATGCATACGAGGAGAGAAACAATTGAAGATTAAATATTTAGCGAATCCTCTAGTCATCCTCTTCGTGTGAAGAGTGAGGGGATATGTAGATATCTTTTATATGTAGATACATATCTAGACTTCAAAGTATCCTTTTTAAAAAAATGACTATAGTGTACACTTATATCCCTATACTGTGGAAATATATGGAAACTTAGAAGGGTGGTTGGTTAAGGTAATGGAGGTTACCGTAGTCAGTTGTCGCGTTAACCAAGTTTATGCAGGCGACATCGCCCTCCTTCCTCCAATGTTTAACCTTATTCATAATGTAATTTGCTCTCTCTCTCTCTGTTCTACCTCAAAGTCTATTAAGTATACACACCATACCATCCATAAAAAGTCAACTTATGGCTTTACTCATACCATACCTACGTTTTCACACAGACAGTCTTTGCAGACAATGCTGAAGCACTTCTTGTTCCTAAAAGTAAGTAGTCCTTTCTGTTCTTTGGGGCCTGTAAGTTCCATCACTTGAGTGTGCACTGATACATATTTACCGTACTTCCACAAGGCATACATACATACATCCATCTACGTACACCCCAAAAACCTCAAGACAAAATCCTTATGATTTCTATGCAAAGGGTAAGCAGAAGGGGAAAAAAAGCAGGGAAGCATGGAAATACTGAATGAAAAGGGATTTTACATCATGTCGTGTATTAAACACACCGAATCCTACACATAGTTAGTTCCTTTTTGCCTTGCATTGCAAGTTAAATTGCAAGCCTCCTTAAACTGCACTATATATTCCTTCACTTATTCCTTCAAACATTTTACATACTACTTATTTGGATGCCTTACGTTCAACCACATCAGAAAAGTCCCTTGCCTTTACTACTACAGACAGGCACCAGTATTTACAGCAGCGATACCCCTAGAGTTCTGAGCATTTTTTAGAGGAGGCATGGCGTGTGTGTGTGTGTGAGTGTGTGTATGTATGTGTGTGTGTGTCAGTCTGTGTATATAGTATTTATATATTGTAAGTATATAGAGAAAAAGGAAACGTGGAATCAACCAACACACAAACACACACACACACACACACACACACATATATATACATACACATATACGGAGGCTCTCTCTATAGAATAGCAGACAATCGCAAGTAAAAACCTACGGCTGGGGGTGCTTCAGTCTTCACACTGTCATTATTCAGAGACTTGATAAGTTTTCAGCTACTAGCTACTCTACTACTTCTACTACAACTCTACCACTACGACTACTGCACAGCACAGTTCGAATGCTTTAGTTTTTAGTGTTCTCACTCTGTCTCCCGTGTAATATTATACACACATCATTCTGGCTATTTTTCCTGGTTGCTCTGACTAGCAGTTTGCTGGTAGAAGTACGGGAACGTACTACGGCTGCAGTAGCGTGAGCTTTCCGCTTTGTACAAAATACAAAACTGCATCTAACCTCATCACCTTCTGTCATCATACAAATAAGTATATACTACATTGGGTCTCTCTGTCCGTTCTGTTGGTTGGTATCAAGCAAGTAGTAGTAACTCAACTTCTGTCCCTACTTACTTACTTACTTACTTACTTACTCCAACGCAGACTACAAAACAGACTCGAGGGAGAGTAACCAAGGGACATTTGAAAACTGAACACGAGAGAGATCACATCTCATATATACTCACTCTGGCATCCATAGTCCAGCAGTAGTGCAAGGAAAAAGTAGTACAAGAGCTCATCTCCGGGTCTCACTACTTACTACTTACTAGTTGACTATTGCAACAAACTCCGAGTTACAACACCTCTAATAATAATTGAATTATTATTATTATTATTATTGCGTGTCACTACTATTCCATGGTGGAAGAAGGCCATTGAAGCCCATCCAAATAACAAGAAGCCGACGACGACAACGACAAACATTAAAGAATTTATTCCACCGAATCATTGAAACTGTTGAAGCAGTAGTGGAAAATTCCCTGAGTACAGTATACCGCACGGGTTCCCGCTCCTTCCATCAATATAAATCCTTATTATTAGTTTCGTCCTCCGTGTGTGAGCTGTGTTTGTGAACCGCATAGAGGCAGCCGGCCTTACCCACATAGGTTCCCTATTGTAGAGACGCAAGAAAGATACACTACGAAGTCTCCCTTTTTCTTTCCCTACATATAATATACCACTTTCCTGTTTCCTTCCACCACTTACAAACTTCGCCTGTTTCCTAGTAATTCTCTGCGATCTCTAACTTCGCATATCCCCCATCCACTCATTTTGCGTTGCAGCTTTCGCTGGGTCTTTGAACCAAACACAACAAGAGCAAAGAGCAAGCTCACATACACATAGATACTCGACCAACCGAACTCTACAAATTGTAATTTCTTCTTATTATTATTATTGTTTTTGACAATATATATATAAAAAAAAAACAACTCCAACTTGTTTACCAAATAAAACACATCACAGAGAGACAATATGAAGGAAAGTAATAGAAATAACAGTTTCACCAAAGTTTCCTCGGCCACTAACATGGCCAGTGTGTACAGCTACGACCGGGTCTCAGACTGGTTCGATGCTGACAGTTATAAAGTTTTCATGAGAACCGTTCGGAGTGGCGATATTCTTGAAGTTAGGAATAATCGAAGTTCTCATTGGGGCATTGCTGTACGTCTTAAGCAACCACCAAGTCCTCCTAAGGGCAATGGATCTCGTAAGTCTTTTTTTTTGTCCTTTTTGCAATTTTTTTTTTACAAATATGACAGAATAATAATTATTATTATTCCATTTCTACATCATTCGCAAACAAACAACAAAACTTGATATGGAGGAAAATATTTAGGAATATATTCCTCGTCCAATTTTCCTCTTTTGATTCCCTTCTTCCAATGAAACTTCTCATTAGTAGTGTCACGTTGACAGTCACAGTCACAGCGACAGTCAATGTTTACAATACATCCATTTTTTCCCAAATATAAGCTCACATTCAGAATGTGCATCAAAACATAACATTTCCAGGGTTTTAAATCCAGTTGATACTAACACCTGATTCATGGGGAGCTACAGACATACATACTTAATTATATGTATGTATGTACAAAACTACTAATGCTTCCGACGCTTGCTCTTTCTCTACGCTGTAGTCCAGACGTACATACGACACACACACACGTGTTGACATTAGAATTTCCCATATATACTAGTGTTCCTTCTAATATTTAAGTCTTTGCACCCGTCACACACACACAGTGCAATGATTTGTGAATCATATAGATACTAATTACAATGCTTGCAAACAACATCCTCCTAGCCCACTATTAGCTCCGCTACAGTGTACATGGCAGAAAGTTCTTATCGCACATAGATGCTTGTAATGCCCATTACTTCTACTTACCTAGCGGTGCAACTTGTTAATTGTATTAGACGGAAAATGAGTCAGGGTTCCTATCTTGGGAACAATAGGTAGAGGCGGACCGTGCTCACTACACTGTAATACCGGTATGTATCCTCATAGTCATATATCTATATGAATACTTGGAAGCAAGTTTCTCATAATTATCGCTTCTGGTGACGAATCAATTGAATGAATGAAAGGAGCTAGTTAGAGCTGAACTAAACACCAATGTCAACGTAGCGAAATTCCCTGACAACTATGTGTCTCCTCAAACTACAGCACTACGGTACTGCACTAGATAAAGACAAACGTGCAAGGCGCATAGATGCATACATGCGTCAACGAGTAGAAAGTAGGGCGAGTAAGAAATTTAATAAGATGTTATTTCCAATCTCACGTCTAGGTCTTTTTTAGAATAATATCTCCACTACTATAGTACATAATACTATTTTCTAACTAACAATAAATACTCTGACTGCGGACAGACGCACACACACACACACACACCAAACATACACATACAAATAGCAACAGTTGTGTTGCGAAACAATGTTTAGAAGGAGCAATACCGTCACCACACAACGAATAAAATTGCAACTGTTTATATGCAGTTCTTCTTGACTGTAATCAGTTTACGACAACAGGTTGAGTTGAGTCGGCTATAAAGTAACGAACTAACATATGTACTACTTTATACATAGCAGTCTCACATCTCACATATAAGTATAGATATGTATCTACTCCATCCCGATTCAAATGCATAGGATGTTCTCAGCCTGAAAATTGCAACATATTTCATCACGACGGAAAAAGTTGGATAAAACGGAAGCTCAGTTTCTTCCATTAGAGTTCCCATCCGGTTTGTTAGAGAAAAATAAATTTGAAATTCAAAGTTGGATAATTTATAAATCCTTCCGTGCCTTCAAAGTGTTCTCTCCACTTTCGGGCTTTACAAATTTGATGAGAATGATGCATTTAAATGAATTCTATACACACTGTAGGGATATAGGATTTAGTCCATCTATGTATGTAGTATGTATGTATGTTCAGTTGATCCTATCGTACCTTCTTACCTCTACATACAAACCCTATTAATATTTTCCACTTCCTTGCCTCAAGTTTTCAAATGAAGTACAAACAAGGTCAGTCATATATAACCAAGTTATACGCGGCGTCAATCCGAACAAATTTAAATAGGAAAGTTGGGTACAATGAGAAGAAGGGGAAATTTGCAAAGCGGCCTTTTAACACACATGAACATATGTAGATATATCAATACTCATAGTAATAGCTGTAGTACCTTCGGGCTCCTAAGACAGTATAAAGTTCAAGCTCATTGTTTATTTTCTCTAGCAAAACCCGTGCCAGACGAAGTGATGGTCTACCACTTAATACATTCCTCTCAAAACCGAGGTCAAGTTGGACAATTTACCTTGGAGGAGTTTTGGCAACCCGACTGTAAGATCCGTATCAATAACACTACCAACGGGTCATGTATCTTTGGTAATTCCCCAACTATCCCTAAAAGCGACGTCCTCAACAACGCTTTCACAGTAAGTTCTTAGTTCTTACCTACATAAGATATGTAATAATTATTGAATGTACATATATTAAGATATACATATATACATTTGAAAACATAAAAATGATACTAGTATTTTTCATATGAAGCTTATCCAGTCCGTTTAACATTTCAAATCTAACTTCCTACACATGCTATTTCATGAATCGTCCTAAAAGGATAATGATATTCCAATCTAGATAACAAGACAACTCTATTGTATTCATTCAGTCCGACGAGAATTTCAGATTCATGATTTCTAGAGCCCACAAACATAGACAATAGAGACACACGTCTACAATGATTTGTAATCTAAAACTCCAGCTACAGGAATCTACGAGCTGTACGTATCCCTACGTATGCATGTATGTATATACTACATATTGTAACCGGACAATACAGTATCAGTACTAAGTAAGTACTACTACGGAATGAGATATCATTGATTGTAAAACTTGCTCTACTCTAACAGATGCAAACAAGTTCCAATCTGATGTCCTTTTCTGACACACAAGTATTGAATTTGAATCCAAGATACGTAATATGTATCTTTAAAGAATCAGAAGTAGGATTTCGTTTCCCACGTTTATAAAGCACGTCAGGAAGAATAGTCGGAATTAATACATGATGTATACTGTATTACCATGACTTCTCTGACGCCTACAGTAGCATAGTTACGTATCCTTTCACCCTCATTAAACTTGCAAAGGGAAATAATGATAACCTTTGGAAAGAATGAATATTACAGAATTCCAGTGCCCTCACGGCACACATGTTATTCTGCCAACCTTGAACAATGTCACGTTGAGCTGAAATCCTATATGGTATTGCATGTGCTTTTTGCTCTTCATGAATACATACTGTGTGCTAGAGAGACAATTAAAAATTTCTATAGTTTCCACGAGGCCCAAACTACATACAAACGTTAAACCCTATCCGGGAATATCAACATACTTTCTCACAAAGATTCAAAAGTATGTTCGTAAACCGCACGTGCGAAAACAAACTTTGAGCATTATCCGTCCGTTGGAATGACTGGAAGTTGGGTTGAAAAATACTAGAATCTATGTATGTGTGTAGTGTATATACTTTTATAAGTAGATTTTACAGGGAGGTAGCAATGACTCCTCCAGAAGGTTTTCGGGTAAACTAATATTTAACCATCGTTTTTTTTTCGTTTCTTTTCAGGCGCACTTGTCAACGTCGATGAAATGGCAGACCTGCACGGACTTCATACGCTGGTCCTCGATACACCATACGGCTAATTGTTGACACCTACCTATCTGTAATTGCGTACTTCCTTCATTCGAGCGCTACCTCAAAAATCTTAATAATAATTATAATTATAATTACGTTTGATAACTTGAAGCTGTTGAGTTTCCGAGTGCAATGAGCAGTTCGAATTATTCGATTAAACGTTGGTAGTGCGCCAGAAGAATATACTTTCTTTTAGATGTTAGGATTTATGCATAATGAACAAGACTTAAATTAACATATATTTGTTAAAAATTAAACAATACAAGATAAGCTATATGCAGGATTGTTACTGTAAAATGTAGATTCCATACAGTTTTAATATTCTTGTAAGATATATTTGTCATCTAACTTTCCTACATCATGTCATTATTTAAGTATCAATACATTGGGAGAAGAATTTGAAGGCTTATTGTTAGTGAAATAAGGGAGAACGGTGGGTTCTACTGATACAACACACAAGCAAAGTGATATACCAAGACCATTCGAGTGTAAGTATAAATATAACCTAACATTACTGTAAGTAAGACAAGCAATGTTGTTCAAGATGAATTTTGCAAATAAAACTGCGTTCAATGCTAAACTTTCTAAATTCGAGAGGTATGCCAGTTGCATTTCTTCATTTGGCTGACTTACTTTACCACACTCTAAGCATGATAAAAGCATTAAAGAAAATGCCAGTTACCTAGTCATTGTGAAATAGATACATAAAAAATTAGATTGACAGCAACCACTCATATTTTTACATAATAATATTGCCGATTTTAATCGTTCAATTAAGAGCACACCTCTGTAGGTATATGGTGCATCTACCTTCACCTGAACAAAAATATCAGCGGAACCAACTTTACCTGCATACTTACTACTTACTCATACTCCACTCCTGACGTACTACTATGACCAGCTTCATTCGAACAAGAAGAAATGAAATATAAAACATAAATACGCAATATGCATATATTCAGAAATTCTTATATATACACGAAGTATGTACGAACAAGCTTTTTATTTAATGTGCTTCAGGAGACACGAGGCAGATAATTGCTTATTTGATGAAAGAATCCAAGCCTATTAGCATTTATGCTCAGCAGAGATAAGCTTCAAGAGCACAGGATAATAGTTGCAATGACATACCAAAAGATGCAATGTAGTTTCGTAAAATCAAGGCTTACCTCGCGTAACAGTCCAAATAGGACGTCTGTGTTTAAGGATCGCTCATGGGCTTCGTCCATAATTATCGCACTGTAGTTGTCCAGGTCAGGCTCTCTTAAAGACTCCCGAAGTAAGATACCATCTGTCATGTACTTGATAATGGTTTTCTGTTAACAAGTATTTCAAAAAGCAACGTCATTCCACTGTTTTTGGGAACAATAAATGAGTATCATTTACAGCATGTTCAGGTTACACCCCTCTTAAAGTATATTATATAAGAGAAAAACAGTCGACCAAATGAAAATAACCTTTGCATGATCAAATATTATGGTAACGCTAAAAGCAACGAACCAGCAATTAATCGCTTTTCTAAAAAAATACTTTTGAAAACTCGTTCTCATTCCTTACTGATAAATCTGATAAGCAGTATAATTATTTAACTATTACACTAAAATGGCCAGTAGATTTTTGCTTTAAAATACAAAGAGCCTGCTACAGATAACTAAGGTTAAAGAAGTTTATATTTAATGGTTGTAGGTACTATTTATAAGAATACATTTAGATCTAGACTTGACAGTGAATGTCATGACAGCAAATACATACCTCTGATGTACAGTCTTCGAAACGTATAGCGTAGCCAACTTCTTGTCCTAACTCAGTCCCCATTTCATCACTGACACGCTTTGCTACTGACATAGCTGCAACACGACGTGGTTGCGTGCATCCAATCATTCCATGTTTCGAAAATCCTAAGTAAATAAAAAATCAAGTCGTAAGACGTCAAGTAATAGTGTTTAAATAAAATTTGATGACGGTAAGGTATAAAAAGTAAAGAGCTAATTAAGAACGTCATGAATCATACAAAACAGCAGGAAAAGTACAAAATTCTTTTATCATTACCTTCTTCATGAAGGTATTGGGTAAGTTGTGTTGTTTTCCCACTTCCAGTTTCTCCCACAATTATAACAACGCTATTTTCTCGTATCACATTGAGTAACTGCAAATAATGAAATTAAAATGTCACATTTCAAAATATCAACAATCATTTCAAAAATACCCAGTAAGCAAATAAAGTGCATTTCAATTGTCCACAAGTTTGACTTTGCAACCCTTGTCTAAATTCCACGCATAAATAATTCATGAATTTTCATTGCAGACAATCTTTACTATTGACGTATTCGTTTTACGTGACCTTCCGGGCACCCCCGACACACAAGTCAAAGGTACAAGGAAGTAGCAATCACATTTCTGCAGTTCATAAATAAAAACTAAGCCAATAATAACATTTACTGTTCGAAAACAGAGACTGATACAAAAAAATCCAGATACGATACATCATCGATAGTAATGTAACAACAGGAAAAACTACAGCTTATTACAGGAAGGTTTATTCAAGGTGTCTGGCGCAAAGTTTAATTATGACCTCTAACATAACATTCATCGCACAGAAATTCAAAAATTAAAGTTAACTCAAACATACCTCTTGCCTGACTGCGAACACTGGTAAATACTGACGCTGTTGCGTAATAGTCTTTTTCTTGGCGAAGTCACTTTTTGCTTGAGAAGAATCTTTCATATGTTCCGCAAATTGCTGACCTTTTTTATAATCTGTCTCTCCATCTTCATTCACGGCGTCATCCTATAGTCAAGAATGGTAAAGGTTTAGTTTAGGTCAAAGGTTTTCAAAGTCAAAAGATTTTAAAACTAAATAAAAAAGCCTACCAAGTTTTTAAGTTCTATATATATGCATCCTCACCTTTTCTTCTTCCTTTTTCATACCCAAAATATTGCCTAGTTTAGTTCCTGCCAACTCCCAATGTTTCTTTTGAGCTTTCTTCCGCTCCTTCTGTTCCCGATAAGTTCTGACAGTCATTGAACCCTTACGTGCAATTAAAGCCATATCTGAGGTAGGGTCCTGGAAATGAAATACAAGAACTTATTTAGGTTAAACTTCTAATTGTAGCTCAAAATTTAATTATACCCATTTGTGACTCCAATAAATCAACAGATAAATAAAAACGTACTCGAACAGGGACAACCGGCTCGAATTGTTTAGTAAAAACAATGCGACCATCCAGAAAGGGTGGGACAATATTATGAACAAGTAAATGAACCCTCGCTTCATTGTCTTCATCATAGTCTTCGCTATGATTTATACCCATGACAACACCACTAGTGAGCAACCGATTTTTCTCCCAAAGTTCATTGTCCCGGTGAATTTGCCTTTGCTGGGCCGACATACGTTGGTTTTTTCTCTGAGCAAGCTGATCTTCCTTTTTCTTTGTGTAATCTTCTGACACGCCCGCAAATGGATTATGAACTTCATCATATCCTTCATCCATCTGGTACCACTCTCTATCCAATCTTTTCTGTTCGTCCTCCCATTCATCCCGATCAATTTTTACATCACCATCATCCTCAGTATCTTTCTCATCTTTGGAGACAAACCCTGGTGTAGCCATGAATCGAGAACTACCAGGATTTTTGACCCAAGGATTATATTTATGAGCGGGAGTCGGCAATGGAGTTTCAGGTTCTCTTTTTATGTCCATCTTGTCAATATACGGATTAGGAGTAGGATAATCCCATTGGGATTTTTTTGACATGAATGCTTCATCATCATCCCATGAGTTCCTAGGTGTGTTAGCTTCACTAAAAGCAGGTGTAAGCGGCTCGTCCTTAAATCGAATACTTCCTTCGCGCCGACTGGATCTTTCGGAACGTCTATCCGAAGAACGGTCTGATTTCGGATATCTATTTCTGTCATCCTCCCTGTATCTCCTTTCTTTATCCCGTCCGTCTCTCTCATGGCCTCGATCTCTCCGATCTTTCCCATGCCTTTCATGGTTTCGATTTCGATCCTCATGACGACCGGCCCTATCGTGGTACGGATGATACCTATCACGCTCCCTTCTATCTTTACCCTGTGAAGAATAGTCCACTCCCCGAGATTTATGACTCCGTCTCTCAATGGAAGATTTAGCCTCCCTATTAACCCCACCCCCATAGGACGGCGTGTCTTCCCCCGCCTCTCTGTACCTTCTCTTATCTGATCCCTTCGAGGACGAAGGTCTCAAAAACGATTCTTGATTACGATTCGGTGTCAGATGAGCCTTTTTAGAATCCAGAACAAGCGCCTCTTCTCTCTCCTTCCTCCTTAATTCTGGTACAACCACAAAAAAAAAGTTCTTCAGCCCATTTTATACACCACAACCGTCACAACACTACAAATTAATACCTCATAAACAAACAAAAACCCACAAACTCAATAACAACTACATCAATACAATTAGTAAAATCACACGAACCCCACCGAATTTAAAACTCTACCTGACTCTAAACTTCAAAATAACCCCCCTCCCCTAAAACACTTACCAGCTAAACGATCCAACCCAAGGAGCGATTTCTTCGGGATTTCCGGTTTTTTGAATTCATGCTCAACTTGCGACTTCTTTTTGATGATTAGTCCACCAACTTCATCCCCAGAACTCCCTTCTAGTCTATGGACTGATGGATCTTCATCCTCGACATTTTCTCCCGACTGTAACATTTTGCTGTACTGGGGGGATCCGAGTCGATAGAAACGTACAAATTAATTATCTCTTTTCGAGTTTTTGATTTTATCAACACCAAGTTTTCCACATGTACTTGTAAGTTCTGAAATATATCTATATATATATATATATATTAATACATCATTACCCAAATTACTTTCAAAATTCGACTAGATTTCTACAAGGGTTAGTCAATATCTATTATTTTCAGGAAATCTGCACCGGTTCAACTATTTACTCAGACTTGACCACAAAATCTAACTGTAGTTTGTATTTTATTATTTGATACGACAATATACGACAGGATTCATTGATAAACGAACAACTGTGAGTGAAACTGTGAACGTGAACGTGCTAACCTTTTCTTATGCGTGTGTCTCTCTGTGGTATGTGCGTGCATAATGCCAGATTCGTAAGGGTTTGTATTACCCCTCTTAATATTCAAACGTATCCTTGGCAAGTCATGTGAATGTAACTCTTATTGTGTCGTACACATTCAAAATATCCTTCTGAACGGGAAGCACGTGGCATTTGGGAATGACAACAATAAGCCTTCGGACTTGGGACACACACGCTTTGGAGCATCCGGAACTCATTTCTTGGCTGTTACTCCAATAATAAAATTATTTGGGTATTTAAATTAGTCTCAAAATAATTATTACAGTGTAACAATAATTATAACATTGTCGTAAAAATAAATTGTCCCCAAACACTTTGTGTAAATAAGGTAATTGACAATGAATTATTATTCCATGGGAGAGTGCTGTTATATTTTACTAAGTAAATTGAGCACATGTGTATAATAAATTGTGAAATATAATTATTATAGGTGAATTGAAAAATGTATTAATGAATATAATTTATTTTAAATTTGCAGGACACATACGTACCAAGGGTGATAACAATAACCAAGGAGGGATAATTCGGTATAACTCGGACAGTTGCAGTAAAAATGGATTTGGAGGACACAGGAGAGGGACTGGACCAAGAGAGCGTGTTGAACGACCCAGAGGGAAATCTGGATGCAGAGCGTGGAGAAGTAGAGAGTAAACTCAAGTCAATTACTGAGCAAGTAAATAGATGTATTGAATCCGTGAAATCTCTTAAAAGTGAACTAGACACTGACTCGTTGTCCACACGTGATGGGATGAGTTTCCTGGATGTGAAGAACCATTTACTCATACAGTATTTAATAAATCTAACTGGGATTGTCAAACTGAAGACGGCGGGGAGGAGTATCCAAGAGAGTGTGTTCTTGAAGAAGTTAGTGGAACTGAGGGTTTATTTAGAGAAAATTAAGCCTATTGAGACCAAGCTGAGGTATCAAATTGACAAATTGGTTAACTCTTCTGTGAATGGGGCGGCTGGGGCTGACCCACTGAAATTCCGGGCTAATTTGGAGGATTTACAAAATGATGATGATGAGTCGGTGGAGGATAGCGAGGAGGAGGATGAAGATACGGATAAAAGATCTAAAACTGGAATTTACCGACCTCCTAAAGTTGCACCTCAAAGCTTTGAAGATGAGGATGAGGTGGCTCCTGCAAAGAAAGCAGAGAAGAATCGAAAGAAATCGATTAATCAGTCATTAATCCGTGAGCTTCAGGAAGAATTCCTGGACACTCCGGTGGAAATTCATAATATGGGCGATGCTTATGCGAAGCAGTTGTCGCGAGAGGTGAGGGACAAGCAGCAGTATGAAGAAAACTTCATGACCCGTCTCCCTGTTACTAAACAGGATAAACATCGTTCGAAGGCCATGTCCACAATTGGTGTGCTTGGAGATGAAATCACTAGTTTCAAAAGGACCAATGCCGGGCCAAGTAAGGGCAAGAAGAGGAAATTTTCGGGCAAGAAAAAAGGAAAAGGGAAGAAGTTCAAGAAGTCGTAGTTTTTTACTGGAGTTACAATGTTTTTCGTTAACCATTGAATTCTTTATAATAAATTGCTGATAGCTAATATTTCAAATGACTATTGATGTAATCAACTAATTTTACATGCCCATTGTAATTGTAGTTATGGCTTTATTTGGGCACATGTCATGATGAAGTATATGCAAAAAACGGATATTAATCAGTGGCAATGTTGGGTGAAGTAAATATGCATATTACTTTCTCTTTTAAAAGGTAAATTAAATCTAAATTTCTGTAAAATTTCTCAAGAGTTTTCTAGCTGAAGCTTGGATATAACTTGGTCAGTATTATTTCAAAATGATAATCAACACTGACAGTACTCATTGCCTGCAATATTAATTTTATTGGTATTTAGGGTAGCATACTCGGTCGTACAAATTAGCCGATCTCAGGTGTACCGCATTGACAAGGAAACTATAAATTCGATGTCAGTGCATGAATCATCACCGTAATCACGTCAAACCAGAAGTGAGAACTTGCAAAAGTTAAAAGTACGTGTGTGTCCCACAAGATGCTCCAGCCGCAAAAACATATTTTATTTGAATGAGTGAAGAATATATATTATTCATGTCGGTGTTGATCCCTTCATTAACAAATTGTTTCATGGATTTTAGAGGCATCCGAATCCTCCGATATCATGGCCTTCATTTCTTAATAAGTCATTCAATACACAAATACCTTTCAAAGCCTCGCTATGATCACGCTGCCTTTTGACACGTATCTTGTAATAGTTTAAGAGATTGATACAGGTGTATGTAATTGCATGCCATGTCTATATATACTAATGTTAAATAATTTCAAAGTTTTTTAAAATGACAGAAACGTCTCTGAATTTATTCGAGATTGCGAGCTGCGCTGGAAACGGTAAATCACCACTTTACCTTACCAGAATATTTTCTTCACTTTGCATAACTATAAATTCCAACACACATAATATAGGTACATACTTTACACTCATTATTCATAATAATATTTTGCGATAAACAATGGAAAGGTACCTGACATATCATTCCAAAATATGTCCTACCTCAAGGTACACTTTCATCTCCCAATCGTCGAAAGTACATCAACTATGTGACGAAATCATCATGCATTTCACTTGTAATGCACTATCTTGCAAACAATAATAATTATTTATTATGTACATATATGGTTAACTGTATCGGGGATAACTGCGGGCTTACAAACTTGGGGAACTAATAACTAGACAGAAGTACTCATTGTAAACACTCCTTGGTTCACAAAACATTTCAAGTTCTGATTCATTCTGCATTGTTTTATTTATTTGTCTGTACAAATTGTTTTATGTAGCTAATTAATGTAATGAAACTGCTTGATATCTAAAAATTGAAAATTTTATTCTTTTCAAAGCAATAATTTTACAGTATTATAACATTTATAACCTTTGCTGTCTGGAAAGCCTTACATTCTAAATAATTTAAACTCATACTATAAACTACCTTATATTTGACTCTTTCTGTGCCGCCGTCCGCTGCAATTATATTTACGTGAGAATCACAAATACCAGCAAGAATTATTTAATTATTGTAACATCTGGTATTAACGTAGTAAGTACGCAGCCAATTCCTTATTGATCCAACGCATACTATAAAAATCTTACCAAAAATGGCACACAATTTTTCGCTTCATCCTTTTCTGTTCACTTAGTAGTACGACATTTTCTGCATTCATTTTTTCGTAACTGATCTTCTAAGTACACTAAAATTTCTTCTCGATTTATCATATTTCTTATATATAAAGCTGTTAAGTACTACGAAGATATATTTACGTATGATCTCATGAATATTTTTGAATCTTAATACAATTTTGCGTGTTTTAACATACATCTCCCATCACTATCAGTCATTTTACCCAAAGATTTCCGTCTTAAAAAACCTTAAAATTTCATTGTACCTGAAGGTTACACTATTTATCATAATGAATGGTTTCAACATACTACAATTATTATAATACACCTAGGACAAGGTGAAAATGTGAAGGAGAAATTGATTTTGTACTGTATTCACTGCAGACCATCTCACTAGGGAAACATAAGATGAACTAAGAATGATAATACATACAAATAAATCAATTCTAGGAAAAACCTTTAAATCCACACTGAAACAGTACGTTCGTATTCTTAGTATGGACCAAAAACAAACAATCGTTACTATTATTCGAAGATTTTACACAACATATCAAAGTATAAAAAAGTTTAGCTCATACATTACTTTAATACAACTATTGAGTTTCTCCACATTCATTTCGGAATGTAATGAAATCAAATATGAACTGAGAATCAATATATACACGAGGAAGTTCCTCTCCTCGCTAGATTTTGTAAACTACTGTTTAAATAATTACAATAAAAACTTAAATAACCATTAAATTAAACAAATCGTGAAATATTTATTTGATTTACGAACGTTATTAATATAAATCGTGCAGCAAGTTTTAGGAAATAGGAATCAGAGTCGTGGTATAAGTCAAACAAAAATGGTAAGTATATTGAAAGTATGGTGACGCTACGTAGTTTAAACGCATTTTAAAGTTGTCCACTGAGTCTCAGTAATCAGCACTACTATTTTCCTGGTATAATAGAGCAAAAGCTAAAGCGGTTGGGAAGATGATGAACATTAGTCATCTTGAATTCTTGCTCTGACGTAATGAATTTCTTGACATTTTCATAGTACAAATGTACACACGTGTACACTGTAAAGTCCGAAGAATTTCATAAACCAAGAAATTACATTAAGATAAAGGATAACCACAGAGGAAAAAGCAGACCCAAGAATTGAATAAAATTCTTTCGTTTAAACTGCATTTGATTCTTTTTCCTGGAAAATTATTTCGACCGTTTTGCTGCTAACCGGTAGTTTCAGTCAACATTATCTTGAAAAATTAGACGGACGTATCCGACCTGACCTTCAAGAGGTGTGGCACAATATGGGCATTCTGCTTGCAAGCCTTTGGTTCCATGAGGAATCGGCATATTTGCCCAGTACCTGCATCAAAAACCAAATGAATGTTCATTACACAACATTATTCATATAACTTCAGCATGAAATACACCAGCTTCTTCATATTCATCCATACAATTAAGACTACGCTTTACTACGTATTTTAATTAAAAGAAGCCTCTGCAAGCTTATGCCAATCAATACAAGCCAATTAGTTGTAGAGTCGTCATAAACCAAGGTTACAAACACGCCATTTAACTACGTAATACAATTCCATGGAACCAAATTCCATGAAACCATGTTACAACACTTGCGAAAGTATTTATACTGACTGTGAACTCAATGTTCAGACGCAACTTCGTTCCTGAAAATTTCTACGGTAAGTAGTCATAGTTCTACACTGCAATCTGACAAATTCCGAATTATAATATAGGCTCACATCATATCTGCTCATACAATTACCAAAAGTCAACATGCAGCAACCCTATTCAAATACATACGTGTCCATATCATTGCATAAACTGGACTGGAGTATTCTTATGTCTGGACATAAAAGCCTATATGTTTACAGACGGTTGTGAAAATTTACTTTTACATAAAACTAAAGCAGAACATGAAATTCCGCTGTAACTAAAATAAGTTATTAAATTCTGGAAGCGTAAAAACTTCAGGCGCTCTACTAAATCATACAAATCCTTTAACAACATTACCTGCAAAAATACAACAAGTTCTTCTGAAGACTTCTTTTACGTATATATTATACGTGGTAAAGCTCACACGAAAAAATTAGTTTTTCAAGAGTAATAATAATTAATGAAAAGTAAAAGCCACAATTTTTGGGATAAAAGATGTCAATTTGAAAGTAAGTACATAAACGAGAACTTGTAAAACGGAGCAAACGAATAATATTACTATAGAATACATATAATGCGGTTGTCCCAGCTCAAATTAAACTCATTCAGAGCATACTAGTAATTTGTTTCACCAGTTACAACTAAAACACTCGATTAAGTCAATAATTTACCCGTTGCTTGAATAAAAGTTTCGTTATCGAGGAAAATGGATTTTAGGGTTCGTAGATTCAGTATCTTACTAGTTAGCTTTAGGGAATGACTTTATAAATCTCAATAAAATATGCCAGTACTTGTACAGGCAGAGTGGCTGAATATATCAAGAAACTTCAAAACATACATAATGCCTGCTAATAACTGACTTTTGTTTTTCTACTTACCACATTTCCAAGGAATTGACGTCAAAAGAACTAAACAATCTTAAACTAACTCTTAAAGATAAATAAAAAGAAAGCATTGCAGAAAACGATAAGTACAGACAATTTAAGCAAATCCAGCATAGCTAGGAGGGCCCTAATTCGGAGAATATGGGAGCGCAGCGTAAATATAAGGCAAACGACACTAATGGCAGAAAAAAATTTCTTTAGAACTTCAAATTTAGCAATTTCCATTCAACCATCTCATAGTTTCTCATTCCATAGAGCTGTGGAACCAAATTTACTACAAATGTGGAGAAAAAACTAACCATATGAAAGTAAAAACTATTCTCATTTGAAACCTTAAAAATTGAATCAAGTTTGAGGATGCCTGACGACATTTGCAATTAGATTGTGCATTTCCCAAGCCTCTTCAATTTATTTTGGGGAACAAATCCATTTTTTATTTTAAAAACTTTTACTGAAAGTTTTTTTTTTTGCTCAACAAACACATTTTCAGCAGAAGCTGAAGCCTGAATACACATAGACCAAATGTAATAACTCACATTGCCGTTTTCTCTGAAACCATATGTCCACAAGGGAAAAACGCATGAGACAGTGGTCCAAAATCAGAATATGCTGCGGCTTCTAAAGACATTGAAAGAGCAACGAATGGTCCAATCGTTAAACATATTGGACAGGTTCGTTCCTTAGATTCAGCACCTTTTTTCAGCCCCCATTCATGAAAACCTTGGACGTGTCCGCACCTTTACATTAAAACACACAATGAAGAAAAAATTAGCCACATATTTCTAAATGAAAGCATTGGGATCGTTAGTATTTTTTTTTGTAACTAGTCAATTCAAAATTACTTGAGGTAAACATATGGTTGTCTTTCAATGGAATTTGTCTTCCTTCCAACTACAAGTGTATTGAGTCCCACGGGGCATTGAGGTCTACCGGCGTTCACTATATCAACCATTTGTTCTATGTCCCGCCTCATCTAAAAACATACAAAAACCGTTCCAATAGTGCCCACAATTGTCTACACGATTCTATCCCAATCTATAATTGCATTGAATGGAACAATAATTCATAAATCAGCCTACAATAAGAATCCTTCCAAACTACCGATTATAGGGGTATAATAGCATACCGGAGATTTTTCCAATCCTTCGGCTGTCCTCCATAAAAGTGTTACACCACAAAGGTCAATCATGGAGCCATCCCCAAGCACATTCGACTCATTTTCCATTTTCTTTCCTTTTTGAGGTGCAGAACGAGACTCCCGCATAGTGTACATTCCTCCATTTACCGATACTTCTCTCCAAGGCAATGCTTTTGCATCTCCTCCCACGAAGGATCCTTTTACATGTAGTAACAACACTCCGTTTGTTGTAAGGCCATCGATTACTCCATTCTCTTCCCACTTACTGGCTTTTTCCTATAGGCAGACAGAAACGTTATAAGTACATAAAACATTTTCTCTGAAATCTCTTGAACCAAACAAAACCACTGACTGTGGCTACTCGTATTTCACTTTAGCGTCTTTACAAGGTCCATCAATTCTCCCTCGGTTTACATGAACAGAATTACTTTCCTTCCACCACAACTACCACACTACAACGTTCTAAAAGTAGGAATAAGCACATAAATGCATTATATATGGTATGCTCACCCACTGATAACGAAAAAACTCAATTCTGTTACCTAGTACAAGCTAATATATTTATACCAGCAAAAACAGCTATGAAGCTATGATTATCAAAATCGCAGTTTTCCACTTTATATTTTATAGATTACGTTTACAGAAATTCAATTCCCTCAAAAGTCGTAACTTTTTTCACTAGAAACCGTGCTCTAATGGCCCCTTTGCTTTCAGGGCGAACATACCCTTTTAAAAGCCGCCTACACTCGTCCGATCCATTCCGGATATTCTGTGAGGTATGAACTGCTCCAAACTGATATTTGGAACAGTTATATCCTACCGCAAAAGAACCAAACTACAAACTATGCAAGAGGGAAGTTACGGCAGCATCGGTTTACTTATTTCATTTTATTTAACCCGGCACTCAAAGACGCTCTAGGTCATCAAATCAATAGCAACTTATTAAACCAAAGGAGACGCATGGGAGACATGGAATCAAATTTTGCTACTGCTTAACTCCTCCCTTTTTCGTCGTGGCTAGCATTAACTTTACCTTCTACGTGGACCCCGTTCAGTACCACGACGAACTTCTGGGAAATAATCTGGATGTATGGCAGACATTCGCACAAGAATTGTTATTTTTGAATTTGTCAGTAATAATTATTATTGACGTTGTGAAATTATCATACTGCTTTTTAATCTTTCACAATCTACAATTATTTGCGTTTTAAACTACTACACTGCCGACGAGTGTATGTCTTGAATTTCGAATTAAGCATCCAAAATTTGATATAAAATTTAAGAGAAAAAGTACAGACTATCCTCTGCATACTATTGCTACACTATCACACAATACAATAGAAATCGAAGATACATATCTATGTACATGCCATTACTCTGATTAACAAGTACTCACAGATACTCAAATAATTATTGTAATCATTATTCTTGTCCTGGGTTTCGTTGTTTCTAAACATGTTCATGAATACAGAGGTTTAGCTTTAGGCAATTCTAGATATTGGAATCTTGAACATACGCAAATTTATCCCGCTCCATAAGAAGGTTGTGGTAGCGAATAGCAATGTTAAGAGTAAGGCAGAGGCAATTTATAGCAGACATTCTTTAAATCCATCTAATCATACTGTACTGTCCTCTGAAACAGTTCGAAGTACATAGTAGCCAAGACATGTGAACAAAAAAAAAAAACTATAAAACTAATCTGTGATTTTGTGATGCACGGCTAAGCAAAGTGTATGAGGCTAAAAAGGGGTGACAAAATAGTTTCTGAGTCAAGCATCCTCCCAATTTAGGAACAAAATGAAAAATATCTCCATCAGTACGAACCTTTTCACTCTGGAATTTGAGACATTAAACAAATAACCCACCCGAGTTCGGATAAGGATGTAGGCAGAACACTACAACGAATGTACATTTTACGAGATCATGAATCAATTTTTGAAACAATTTTAATGATTTGCGTTCGACCAGTAAGCTACTCATGGTTTGGGAGTTCTCCCTTCCAATTTTCTACTTCCAACTCTATTTTACACAATTCTAATTATGCATCCTTTAAATCTACCACCCTTCCCAATTTCAGTTGGTCTTCGCAGCAAGTATCAATTTTTTTTTAGTTTGGATGTCATGTTAAAAAAACACAGCATAAAAAATCTCTTTCTACGGTAATATCTCCGTTATGCAATGGTTGTTTTAAAACACGTTTGCTTTAACTAGTACTAAATCATGTTGATTTGCTCTGCTGGGAATTTGGGTACAATTTGCCCGCATTTAAATCCTTCATCATGAAAAAATAACAATATCTAGAATATTATTCCTTCTTAACTCCAAATACTGTACCGTAATGATATCGAACACACAGAAGCTCTCCTAAATCTTATGAAATACTAACATAACTGTATAGAGACATATGCACATGAAACATGTGCAGACGGAGGCAAGGGATATCCACCGGAGGAGTCCCACAAGACTTACAGTGTAACTATACCCCTTTATTTATCTAACGTTGTTCGAGGGTTTAGGAACACCCACAAAACCAAAAAAAGCACAATAAAATAAAAGGGAAGATCATACCTCAAAGCAGACTAATAACAGACTAACTGCCAGATGCAATGTTTATGTCCACAATGAGGTTGACGCTGAAAAATTATGAAGCAATAACAGTCACCTATCATCCTTCCAAACGAGAAGTCTGACACTTAAGAGAGGGAAAGAATCCATCCAAACTCGGATGAAACCTTCCTCGCACACCCCAATGAGCACGGATTTACTATGTCATATTTCCCCCCTTCCGTGATCGCTTTGAACGGAGACGTTTTCAGAATTTACACACACGGAAAAACGTGGTCCTCAAGAGACAAATAACGATTCCTTTTTCTACTCTTGGAGATGAGAGAGAAGAGGTTACATATAGAATTGGTCCAAGTGTAGTAGGATTTAAATTGTACTGATTAAACTCCTTGTGGGAGTACCATTATACAACAGAGGCGCAAAATGTCTTGTAAAGCCCGTAAAGAAGTATCTACGGATTATAGATAGTAGTCTGGGTTAACGGGACATGTCTATCCGTACCTGCGTAGAACGGCAGAGTAAAGTAAAGAATACTAAAGTTCAGAGCATTAATTATACAAAAATATCACCTCCTCCAACAAATTCTCCCGTGTAATGGCCCAGGTAAGAGATCAAATTAATCCACTTTACGGCAAAATAAACCTTTTCAAGTCCTGACTCATCTTGCACCTTGCACACCATCATTTTTTAGTGGTGCTGGCTTGCAGTTGTGGCGATGCATGCTACATGCATCTAGTAGTAGTAGTACTTATCGAAAACCCCGATAAGCTTTCTCACCAGTCACAGTATTAATTCCGCTAGGTCATCAAAATGTCATGAAAAACCTTTTTGAAAAGGGGATTATTTCCATCAATGATTTACATTACGTGTAAAGGTCAGAGGCTCCCTACATATTACATAACATACATTTTATTGTTGACGCCATCCTCCTCCCTTCCAAGCATGTGTATATCCATATCCATCCTACGTTTATATTTTACAAGCAAAAAGAGATAGTTGAACAACAGTTGAAAATTCATACGTCAAATATACACGCTTTCACAAAATCAACCTCCATCCTTGTTTCTGCACTGGAGAAAATATCACCATAAAGATTTTTTATTCTGCGGTATGGGATATGGAAACCCCTAAAGTGTAACGCTACACCGAAGTGGAATATCAGCACTATCCAAACAGATTTATGCAATGGGGAAGCACTATATGACTATACCTATACCCCCCTATAGCAACCCAAGAGCTTGCTCAATACTTCTATATATGAATGTGCAGTATGTGCAGACTGCACACCAGCTTGAGCATCATCCCTCTGTGGATTTCTCATCCATCTCTCCAATAACGTGTTCGGCTTGTACAAGGAGTGACTTAACGAGGTAACGAAAGAGTAATTTCATCAAACATTTATATTTCCCATGTTCCAGCTAAAATAACATATAGGATAGCTGGGGAGAGTAGGAATTCATTCTTTAAATGAAACAATATTGTAATCTTAGTTTAAAGAATACATTAATGTAAGTGTAGTCTCTTAGCCAATGGCCACTACCACAATCTCTTGCCAAACCTCCCATCCCATATCCCATCAGGGTGCACGGAAAAGACAGGAATGAAAAAAAATATACTTTCCACAAAGACAAAAAGGAAGAGTGTAGTAGAAGGAAATTGTGTATGACGGTTGTACATAAGTGTACAACCGCCATACATATATGTCAAGTTTTCTAGCAGATTAGCATTGACCACTGTTTCTCCCGTAAAGAAACAGTGGTCACTGCTACTGCTATCAGTTTTGCCTATCAAGGGAGACTCAACTGAAGTCCAGTGACTTCAGGTGAGCCTCCCAAAGGTAGGCAAATCTGATAATGAGTCGACTGCTTGTCCTTTTTTTAAAAGGAACAAGCAGTCATTATTTAAATAGATGATTTTGAGTAAAAAGGGAGACCCAACTGGAGAAATGTTAATCTCCAGTTGAGCCTCCTGAGATAATTCTAATTTGGTCCGGACATTGCCTATATAAGGAAATGGCCCGGACCAGAAATCATCATTCTCTTGCTGGATTTTTTTGGAGCAACTTCTCCATATTTTTTTAGTAAAGTTGTATCACTTTACTCTCCTGCTGTAAACTATACAAGAAATATTATTGGAATAAAGTCCCTAAGTCTCTTTGAATTTTTGCTGAAGACCTGCATTGCTTGAGTAGCCGTATTGGACCATAGACGCAAAGTAGATAGTACGTATATTCCCACTACTAACAGCATTGCTTGCCGCTACTGCTTTCGCCTAACTGCAATCCCTCAAGCTGCTCTGAGCTCTAGCTGCCCTGATCTTGTTGTCCGCTGTACTGCTCTCTCCCGTGGACCAAATTGGCCGACAAGAGCTTTTCCCTATTTCCATATACACACACACACACATAATATACACCCAACCCACAAAACAGAGAGACAGTACAAACTTGACTGTATTTCATAATGAAAGTTATGTATTTCCCTCTCCTCTTCCACAGTATGTAGTCGTGGTTCCCTCCACTCTTTTTGCTCTCTTCTGAGAGTGCAGGGAGAAGTATCTCCCAGCACACACACACACACACACATCCACTAAATATGTTCTTCCCACGTGGTTTCTCAAGCACGGCAGGAGAGCTCAGCGAAGGATGAGGAGAGACCTAAAAATTTCTTTCTCGGATGGAATGGATGGCTTGGATCGATAGCCTCATTTCCTAAATCCCGACTCGGGCTCTCTGGTGCTGCAATTCGACACAAAACTATATAAGGGCTCAAGTAACACGCACCCAGGCAGTTACTCTACCTAAATTCCCCTATTATTTCTACATCTTGGATGAAACTTAAGACTTTCTAAGGAAAATAGAAACCCCCCAAATGTACCATTATTATTCGACAATTTCTATACCTCATAATCTCCATTCAATTCAATGACTGGGTCAAGTTCTCTACATAGTACTAGTAGATTGTTATGTACCTCCTACCTCCTCCCTAGGAATTTTTTCCTACTTTCCTTTTCAAAGACAGATCTCCTAAAAGTAGTAGGAGTGTAGGGGCAAAGACGGAGCGACGCGAGTGCATAATACAGAACCTAAAGACGACAATTTTTCCTTTTATCACCACCATTACTCCCTTTGACTATACGGAGTTGGGTGTTCCATCTCATTTACTAAGTCCTGGTGACACGGCTCCCCTTCAGAGCGACTACACTCACACACACACACACACACATATCCAATTTGATGAAATGCAAACGAATTTCTTTATCCGGGCTGCAGGTCTCCATAATGCTTCAACACACATAGTACAATGACGATCGAAATTTCAAACCACACCGCAGTCGACGACAGCAACTTTGACTATTGTCAATGGTAATACCCACGATGAAGGGAATAACAGAGAGATACGTTTCCAGAGCTAGAAATACACTATGACACGAAATGTAACCTTTTACATTCCACTGCACAATTCCAGATAGAGGCATTGTATACATTAAACTAAATTCAAAATCAGTTTTCCTCCTTTTCCTCCAAGAAACCCGAGTAAAGCTTACAGTACCTATACTAGAATCCTTTCATTTTAAAGCTCCCAGGCAGAAGAGTACACGCATAGGGACTCATACATATGTATGTATTTTTTTATGTACAGTAATATGTAGGTTCTCAATCCTCCAGTAAAGATAAGAACGGCTTTCCGCACTTTCCGCACAGTCATATTATTCTCTCAAGTGAAAAACTTCCCTCAATTTATTCTTTTCTGCATTTCTAGCAAGTTAGCAGGAAAGAGCATAAATGCCTGGCGCCGTCTCCATATTATAAAAGGATTCACAAAACATCAGTAGTAGCAAATTCAACTCCTCAGTCATTCGTCCCTTATGTATTGCTTAAGACGATGGAGACACTTGTAAATACTTGCTATTATTTACTCTTTCTTCAGGATCACTCTTCAACATCTTGGAATGTGTCTCACTTCAACTTGAGTTTTAATGAAGTGATGATTCCACCAAAGAGGAGAAAGAACACAATAGATAACCCGATAATTATACCACGTGCTGTAGATACATAATTATGCATTTCCCTATACGAAGCCTAGACATATACTCATTTATGGACTCAATTAAGTGTACATAGATAGATATGTAAGTATGTGTAGTTGACAATTTCATCGGGAATCTCCGTTGTTTCTTATTTTAAATTTCCAGAAGATACTAATCCATCAATGCTTACTTCATCACAACACCGACTACAAAATGTTATGACCCCCAAGCCTTTGTTTACCATTTGATTTCCCCACTAATGCAGTTTACAAAACTCGGATGGAATTGTCGTGGTTTATATCAAAACATAAACATTTGTCACAGCCATGACGGCATGGACTTTAAGTCTTGAAACTTGAAATGTGAGGGAAAACAAAACCTAAAGACACAGCTCAGGGCTTCCCTTTATCTGTCTTCCACTTACTTACAATTTCCAAACCCCCCCAAAAAAACTATTAAAAAAATAGTACTTACGAGGGCATGGATGCATTATCCCTCCCTTTCAATTCATCCAACTAATACTACAATATGTTCTCTCTGTACCCATAAATACTGTTCAAAGATGAGATAAATAAAAAGAAAAAAAAAGAAAATAAGTGTGTGCGAATAATAACATCATTCCGCATATATGGGTTGAGCTTCGTTGTAATCTACGGATACGGATACGGGTACCCGTAGTGGCAAAGCTGGAGATTATTCTTGTCTCAATGCAAAGACAACATATGTATATACATATGTACATACATAGATATCTGACAGCACAAATATTATAAAACACACCATATAGGATCTCGTCACGACAGACATCGTTATCAACAAACCATCGAATTCTTACTCAACAATACGGACTGCTCAAGTCCGTGGCACGTATAGCCCATGAGTAATACTTTAAAGAATTAAGAGATATCGTCAGTAGTCATCACTCCTTTTAGCTTTGATGAGTCCCCACATATGACTTACATACACGCACATGTAAACACTGTAGACAGAAATCAAAGTCCCACAAATGAACTTCCCTGTCAATCCAACTTGGACCCAAAGAGGACTACATAAGCGGAAAATAAATCTCATGCCCGTATAAGTGCCTGCATTTCCCACAGAATAACCAACCACCCACCAATCATGTTTTTCTCTGCCACTTATACTTTTACACTTTTTTTCAATCATAGAATACATATCACAAGTCATCACGCCAACTTTGACAATTTTGTAAGTCCACGGGTAGTAAGTAGTAGTAGTACAATTATTTGTACTAACAAACTATATGGGCAAAAACTTCCATGGGACTGACATGGGAATAGAGTAGGAGCATTCATATTCTCCTTTTACAACCGATCACTCGGAAAATCGACCACGTTCCCAGCCTATCACAGGCTCCTAAAATATAGGTAGAAAATTAGAAGAATTATGAAATGGCAGACTCGTGGACGAAAATATGAGTCACATAACGAAGGCTCGCAAGAATCTACTGCAACATACATATGTATGTATGTACATACGTATTTTTAACATCCGGGTTCCTCCCCACATTTATTTGAGAAGTGGGGTCTTGAATTTTTTGGAGCATACAAAGAATGAACGCTATTAACTTCACGTGTGTGAGCTATAATACTACTGTGGTGAAGATAATGGTAACCATGAAATATTGGAACAAATAAAGTGACTTCATTTCAAAATTACAATTGGAAATATTATATATATGTCTATCGATCCCAATCCCAACTCATAATTCTGCACCATCAACTTTCTTTCACCCGCTCCTGTGGCGAATCGGAAACGCAACTCTCACTTTATTCCCAGTAAAACCATAATGTACGTGAATGTATGTATGTATGTTTTTAGATCTACGGTGATGCACAGAGGAAAGACTCCATCAGAAATGCAAAGCTGCAATTTATGAAGCAATAGTAACATTTAGCACACAAAAATTGTAATCATACATTTCTTGACGTCAAAGCATAATGAGCTTCACGCGACTGCATCATATTGAATCATTAAAGCTTTATATAGATAGGTATGTGTAAATACACAAGTATAGGAACTGCACATAATTACGTCCACCTAGCCATGAACCATTACAATATGAATAACTACTACATCCAGATACATATCAAACATGGTGCATTTCTATAATTTTTATCTTTCTCCATTACCATTGTCATCTATGTAGATAGCATATGTACGGATTTATTATGTGGGTGTACACATGTATGCCAATATATCTGTATGCACTTCAATATCGACTCTGTCTGAGTGCCAAGAACAGATCTATCTGTTTTCTATAATGACTATAAAAAGTGCTGGAGAAAAAATACACTAAAACCAACAGCGTATTCATTGTCTTAGGCTATTCCAGGAAGGAAGTGCATATAAATAATTCATAAGTTTCTAGCGAAACATAACCAAAATACCGTCAGAGAAGAAACCTTGGAAAAAATCGACCTTCAAAGCACGAAAATCTATACATACAATATGTATATTTATTCCCCAATGTACTTCCCAGACTTCACTTACCCGCACCACCATCACACATGATACACATGTTGATAGGTTCACAAATGTACCAACAGGAGAAAAAAAATGAAACCAAAGCAAAAAAAAACTGATGGCTTAGGTAGGTTCGGAGATGTATGTACATAGTAGCTCTTTTTGCGGTAAGACTAGCTTTATACAAGGGTATAGATACCATGGGTATCTGCGAGTGTATATAAACACATACAAAAATAATAGCAGGTACAGCTAACTCTATATACTACGTTTCTGTCCCTATCAATCTTCTCCGACAAAAGCTATTTCGATGATTGAATCGAAATTTTGGATACCTCTCTATAAAGATTTAAGGAACCTTATCCCGCTCGTGTTTCTAACACAGGTGGGAATAGTGGGAGAATGGTTACAAGTGAAAATAAGGTTGAACAAAAAAAATTTTTTTTTTTGAGCCGAGTAGAAAAAGATCTTGGATTCAAATCAAACCTCAAAAAATCCCTTACCCCAAGAAATATATTTCTTGAAGAGTCAAAGCCAGCCGCAAAGACTCGAGCCTGATAAGGTGGTTTTCGATCTACAAGGATTCGGCAGGCAAATCTTGAAATGGTAGACTGCATCGATTTATCCACACCACCAGTCTTTTCTCCGGCCACAGTGTCCATCACCACAAAGTCAATGGGCATCTCTGACGATCTGCCAATCTGTATGTACAAGGAGTAAAGAAACGAATAAGTATTAAAAAAAACAGGTTAAATCAACAGTCACTTTACATGCAAGACGCATCAGTATTTTTTCTACATGAATTTGTAATTAATATTACATTAGAAGCTACATTTCCTCCAGAAATTCACACCCATTACATCTGTAATTCGAATCCTTTGCTGACATAGTCACTTCACGCACAATAGTTCAATAATCAGTAGCAGCCCAGCAGTATGTATACTACTTGCTGAGTAGTAGTTGTTCAGAGAATCGTTCCTGATTTCTCCATTCATTCCCTCATTTTCATTAATTGAAGACATGTGAGCAGTAAGTATGTAATTACATTAGAACTTCCACAAACCCAACCGTACAAACAAAGCCAGAGTATATATTACACGCAATACTGAGCTTCTTACACAAATACAACTTGTCCATTAATTTCGCGCTTTAGGATTCTACAAAGTCAACTCACGTTTACGCCCTGTTGCCTTCCATCACTTCTTCCCATTTCTCTCTATCTCTCTCTCTCTCTCTCTCTCTCTCTCTCTCTCTCACTCTCATCTCTCTCCCTCTATGACTCCAACAACTTTGAAGTAAGCGTACCTAATTCTAAAAGAGCGTGTTTTATAACACATTTTATAACGACAACTTGAGTCACCCAAATAAATATTGTGTAAACGGAAACCATAACCCCAAACATAAATAAATACAATAGAGATCAGCTGGGTATATAAGCCAGCATGGAGTTTTATCTGTTGTCTCTGCTGAGCATATAAGTACAAGTGTACAAGTACACTGTCACAGTACATATGCTGTGTCCCACCCAAACCATGGAAGCAGAAAGTATTTTAAACGAGACGTGTCAAAGTAAAACATAATGGGTTCATACCTATAGATATTTAGTATTTCATTGAGATACTCATAGCACAGCACTATCTACCCAGCACCTTCGCAATAAATATTTTAAAATCCTCCTAGATTAATATACTTATATATCAAGACCTAAATAAAATCCTTTCACAAGCAGTAATAATCCTTGTGGGGTCATATCTACCTCCAGTATCCTGCAAAAATTCTTAGTCTACACCCTTAAAAACTGGTTCCCCGGCATATTCCATTATCTCATCTCATGAAATGAAAGCTTGGAAGGATGATATATAGGTTATAGGATATATGCATTCATTTGATTCTCCAGAGATGCAGCAGTCCTTCCCAAACACCCAGAACCCGAACAAGGTTTTGAGGATGATAGTACTTGAAAATTGATTACAAGACCATTAATCATATCAGGTAATGAAAACCAATTTAATACGATCTCAAAATCCTTCATGCCATACAACGAGTGAAGGAATGCGGGGTTCCCACTCGACTCTCACCAATTTTCCACGATGAATCCTCCTGATCCTGTTACGCTTGTGGAAAATAATTCCTAACCAGGGCATCAAAAGGAAATCAGGGCTTTGACAAATAACTTTCGCTATCAATTCTACCGTTCTCCATACAATTGTATGATGTATGTATGTACCTATCTATATGTAGGTGTATATAATACAAGTACACGTCCAATCCTCCTCTTGTATTGTGTGACCGTGTGCATCTAAATCTTAGAATACTAACCAAAATAATGTAATTATGGCTTTTGTACTTCCTACAGAGATATCTATACTTATATATGTAATTACATTTCATATAGTCCCCTTTTTCCTCTTCAAAATCCATGGTTCAGTAGTAGGGATGCGTCAGGGCCATAATAAAACACACTTTTCGAGAGCAATTTGCAATCACCTGGTAGTTAAATTTAATCTCCCTTTCTCATTCCAGGAGAAACTTTCAGGATCAAAGCAATCACAGAAAATCCTACACAAACAAAAGAATGCGCCGTATCTTTGATTGGAACCTTGGTAAAGCCACTTGAGCGTCACAGACTCAATCCAGCTCAACTATACATACATACATATTTACAGTACACATATGTACATACTCATCTGACTATCTATCTGAAACCCGAACACCAACCGTTCATACATGCATTACATACAAGTAATACGTGTACAACTCAAATCAACAACTTTTTGATGTGGCTTCCTCCTCAACGAACCTTGCTGTAACTTGCAACAGCTGCAGCTCCAAAACTACATTTGAAGCAAGTAAATCAATTTCCGACTTCTCTATACTCCCCGATGATGTACACCATTTGTTAAAGGACAAACCGAGCGGGACTTCAAAAGTAGCTTCGCAAGTAGAAAAAAGAAAGAAAGAAAGAAAGAACCTTGCAAAAAAAACTAAAATTCGATCAAATGCATTCGATCCGTACCGTACCCAAAAAAATATGCTCGGATGAGGTCATACAATATGAAACATGTATAGAATATTTATAAAACTCCGGAAATTTCCCAAACAAGTCCTTCTTTCTTACTTCTTAGGCTCGTAGTATAGATGGTAGGAAGTCTTACAAAATTATAAATGATTGAAGGATTTCACACATGACATAAGTGAGTTTGTCTCCTTCGTGGAGACGCAACGTGATCTTAAGTGTAAGTATATACTTATATAAGTATATAAGTATCTATATAAGAATGTATGTCCTTATGTAAAGGTACTGTGAGCAATGAAGTAAACCTCAGACATGGGAAATTCCCGAAACTTCCTTCCTAATCCGTTGAAAGCTTTACTATAAGGGAAGTAACTTCATTCAAAGTTCGTGAGCTTCTTCCCTCTCTCAAGTTTTTAAGCCTCCAAACTGATTAAAATTCGCTACACAATGTAACGCAATCTGAAGTAAAGCCAGGAGCAACCACATCCATTTCACACTAATGCAGTCGTAAATTTTGCAATTACAGAGCGGCCACCAAGATAAAATCATAGACCAGCATACAAATAAATTGGTTCGGTTCTTACGATACTGTGCTCATACTTATATGTAAGTACTTATAAGTACTTATATACAACCAAAGAGATAGATCCTCTCCCTACAAATACTGTTGTAGTGTACAACACGACTCGAGAAAATCGATTATAAAACTGACACGTTTACTCCATAAAGCAAAGAGTGTCAGACTCATGTAAGGCTCATATTTCTGTAGTACAGTGTTGCACATATTTTCATATAAGTATACATGCGTTACTTAATTATTACATAGGCGTAGGTAGGTAGGTAAGTGTAACAGAAATAATTACAGCGTGCAATTTCCAAAGTTCCAATCTTTTCATTCCTTCCCTCCATCTGATACCAATCACAAATTTCCTGCCTTTTGTGCTACTTCCACATTCATCAATACTAAATCATAATGTTTTCACGAACTGTCAAACCAAAGGTTCACACATACTAGTCTTCATTCATTCATACTATATAGGACTCATACACTACTTTGCAAATCCCTTGACTTGATAACATACACATGTATGTATCTCCATATAAGTAGAATCTCTATGTGCATACAAGTAAGTATATACTTTTAAGATAGGAAAGGACCATTACCTGGAACATATCCGTCTCTTCGTCGGGTACATACTCAACTATCACGGCTTGATTCCTCGATAGGGTGTAAGAAATGGAATGGACGTTCGCGTCCAAGACAGCTTTGGACGTATGCGGGGTATCCACCACATAATGCTTCGATCGCTTGATCCCATTAGGTTTCTCTCGCCGATGTAACACAAACTTCGATCGTCGTCGTCCTTTGTCACCTTGTGGAAGGTATCCATTGTATCTGTAATAATCCAACGAAAGTTACCTAATTAATTACATAACATGGTTAATCAGTGATGAAGGCCACCACAAGTACTTTCATCACTTCACATCCCTTCATTATATACTTACACTCATGCTCATATAATATAAATAAGTATCCTTCCAAGTGCACGTAGTAAGTAACCGCCATGGTACAAGCGACCGGGGGTTTCTCAGGAAAACACCCTTTTTATCTCGCTGACATTCCAATGATTCCACCCATAAAATCGATACCATTCCGCAAATTCATTCTCGAGAGAAATCACGTAAATTGTCTACAAAATCCACAGTCAGACATGAGACCGTGACTTTCCATTAAATTATTACTTTCATGCATTGATATCTATACATACATAGGTATAAGTAGATACACTACGAACGGTCTTTTTTTCCCAAGCTATCGGCTACATGTTGATTTTTTCCCTTCGGACAACACATGTCCGACCGTTTCATTATAAACAATGAAATAGAAAAAATTAGTTATGGTACGAGCCTGTAATACACGGATACACCTTCCTAAAGTCAGCAAATACTCAGAATATATATACATACATCCGTCCTCTGCCCATATAAAAAACCACAAAGTTGGGCAAATGAAAACAAGAGAGATGTAAGCATGTATGTATGTATGAATGAGAATTATTTTCGTATCTCATAAGCACTCATTTATTTTCCTTTTGTGCATGACTTGAGGATACTACACTGTCTGTGCAGTGGAGACCATGTCTTGAACAGAATTGGAACAAAGCTATTTACCATCTGCATCGTAATAATTATACTCCTGATGGCAACTGGCAAAAACCCAAAAAGTGTTTACCTATATATGCACACCCTCCGTAATCCCTTGTCAGTTTCCTCATTAGACTAATTCATTCATTAAATATTAGTCTGCAGATATACACGGAATCACACGAATTCGTAAATAAATATCACACTTAGCACTCGCACTCTGGCAATTAGTGAGCATTCCCTACCGTCATCTCATAATGACTTAAATGCACTCATATTTTTCCCTCCCTCCAACCATCTGTTCCTTCATCCCATCCTTTAAAGGCCCCAGCTAAAATACGACCAAGGCATATAGTCAGTCGGTCATGTCACAACAAATAACTTTCCTTCTTCCCACCATTAGCTTTTATATATAATATCTTGCGGTTGACAAAACACCATTACGCGATAATCAGACAAACACTACAGATACAAAGCACATGTACTCGACCGTACCACTACCATGTGTATGTATTTACATGTATCAAGGTTTACGTTCAATAATTTACCACAGTTTCAGTCCTCATTCCATTTGACCGTATGTAGTTATTTTTGTATTGTAATACAAATAGAAAATAACTTGAGACTGTCGGTTGTGGTATGATCAAAATTTCTACACCTTCATCATCCCAGTAGTAGTCATAAAGATTTTTAAATTTCTCGTAGTCAGTACAGATACTAGTATTTAGTATATTTATATAATTATATATATATATTCTATATATATATATATATATAGGTATACACACGTATAAATATATTGTCACACCAAGAAATTTAACTACTGACAAATAGCTGTAATAGCATTAATGTGTAAAAAGAACATGCATTAATGTTCCTTTTTTGTTTAAAACATCAACAGAGTTCACATGCTACTACTTTCAGTGTACTTAATATTAATTATTTCAAAAGTGACACACACTACTATATACGAGGCTCAAAGTTATTTTCACTCCAACATAATATGTACATATGTTACCCATATCTATAAATATATCTGTAAGTATATGTAGTAGGGCAGTTTGGCTACTCTATAGAATATCTAGTAGACTTACAAGTAAAAGCAGTCACAGAATTATGAGCACGATCGTACAATAAATGTTCCCATAAAACTTTTCAAAGCCTCCAATTTTACAAGCTGTTGAGAGTAATTAATCTTGTAACCACAAGTTTTAAATAAGTGCCGACTGCCAACTAGAGCTACTTTTGGGATCGGGATACACCCGGGAATTGGGTTCGGGATCGGGAACGGGTTCGAGTTCGGGTGTCTAATTAATGTTCCCAAATACTTTGGGACCAGGTTCAGGAACATGCTCAGCAGACCCGGGATTTCGAGATCGGGACCGGGTTTGGGAACGGGTTCAAGCTTGATGAAGGTATTTGTGTTCCCGTCGGGAACCGGGAACATCTTCGTTCCCACACCCGTTACACGCTTCACGTTCCCGGGAACTACGCATCCATCTAACGGAGAAAAAATACCCTCAGCGGGATTTGCTTCCCTCGTTAAAGTGTTGAGATAATAATTTTACATAAGCGACTTGAGCCGTTTCGCATATTGTCAGTTGGGATCGCATAGTATCGATTACCGCCTACTCTAACTTGCAAGATGAAAGTCATTGCAAAACTCATAGCGGGAATCGTTTAAGCAGTCTTCCTGCAGCTTTTTCGGCAACGCAGACCAGACGTTTAGTTTGATGACCATTTTTAATAGTGCCTAAATCTATTGTTGCATGGTACGCATGCATAAGTATTGCTAAATCAATAAAAATGCGAAGAAAAAAATTGATTTACACTAACTGCACTGGTCCCGGGAACGAGTCCGGGTTCAAGGGTTTTGGGATCGGGATTGGGAGCAAATTTTATCTGATTTCGGGTTCGGGATCGGGATCGGGTTTGAGATCAACGATTGAAGCATATTTAATATCTGGGTTTTTGTGCACCTGATCCCAGTATTTCGGGAACGGGTTTGGGTTTGAGTCCGAAAATATTGATGACCCGATTTTCGGGATCGGGTTCGGGAATGGGATCAAACTTTTCGTTCCCACAAGTAGCTCTACTGCCAACCACCGCGATCAATAACTTTTACTTGCATTATGTCAACTTTTATGATTGAAATTGCATAAACAGAAATTAAATCTCCATTACAGTAATAACTGAGAGCACATGTAACATGTAACATCTAGTACTAAAAGTTCCTTCCTATACTTTCTATTTTCACATGAGACAAACTACACACATTCACATACTCACAAAATAATAGTAGTCGTTGTACTAAATCTAACGGTACAGTATAAATACGGTTCGGAGTTAATTGCACATATATAGACACACTACTCACACACACACACCATCAACTAGTACCCAGCAACTAGTAGTAAAATATTTACAGCCATCCAATTCATTCAAGTAAGGACAGAGAGTCCCGAAAGACTTGGAAGACGGTGACTTCACCCTGAATGAACAACGTAAAAAAAAAGAAAGAAAGAACGAACGAAAGAAACTGAAACGCATGCATTTGGGAAATTATGACATGACATGGTTACAAGCCATTCCCATCAAAGTAAAACTGGACTTTAATTTGCACTGTTGATAGGATAAAAGACCCTATATAGACGGCAATGTGTTCCTATCATCAGCACGTCTTTTCATTACTGTTGTTCTCACTTCCCACCACCCCTGGCGATACATCTTCCCTTTTGAATATTAATTTCTAATCCATCATGTCTGTCTATTTCATGTTTAAACTCTCCCTAGCATCTTATTATAAAAGTAGGATCCAAAGCGGCGTAAAAGCTGATGAGCGGTTTCAATCATCCAACAGTACTACACCATACCATTAGTTGGGAATTAATATCAAAAATGCATTACCGCTAGACATAGTTGTACTTTTCCTGTAATAGAACATGCAAGATCCTCCGAGCCTATCATCAGAGGAGTAGGAGGAAGAAGAAGAAGAAAAAGAAGAAGACGCTGAGTCTCCTTTTGCTTTTTTAACTGCAGCGCCCACAAGAGATACTGTATAATATAGTATGCACTGTAGTAACATGCTCTACGTATGTATGTATGTATGTATCTATGTAATGTAAGTATGCTCACGCAGCATAAAAAAAAAACTAGGGGAAAAAAACCATGGAAGTCTTCCTTCCTGCACGCATCGGTAAATTATTATTGTTCCCTCGAGATTTATAGTGGCACTGGGAAGAAAATGTAAGGAAACTTTTCCAACCGAGTAAATGTTTGACTTTCCAACAGCATCAGCTCATCCCCACACTCACACATACCACGTGTACATATACATAGATATATCTATACCTATCAATACACATACATACATAATCTATGGCTGGCTACAATTTGGTCTGTCCATACCGATATACATATATATAGGAAACACATTTTTTCCAGTTTTTCTTTTTACACCCAACCCAAGCCTTCCCATCTTATCACAGACATTCTCATCGTTTTTCAATTTTATTGGCATAAATTCAAGTGAGCGTGCCTATAAACCAAAATCCTATCAAGTGGATCCCAACTATACTTATTTTTTTTTGTAAGGAAGTTGTCAGTCTATTTCCTTAAAAAAACCACACAAATTCACATATATATATAGGTATCTACATTTTCTCCGTTCCTTCTCTCAAAAGCCATAAGTACTCGCACACTCTCTTTTCTCAAACACTCAAATAGTTGTAAAAAAATAAATATTCAAAACCATACTCCCAATTGGTAGAGTCCTCTCTCCATGTAGCTCTCTTTCTATGTACATCATATCCCTGAGAGAATTTGCTTTAAGAAAAAGAATTAGAAACCTAATTTCAAGTACAGATTTAAGCACTCTCCCTCGTGTAATCAATCTTCAACTAACTCGACAGAAAATGGGAAATCAATACAAATCTAGAACCTATATAGATGGGTATAGACACATTATATATACATACGTAAGTAATTATACACTTATGCACATCCAGCTCCTTCACTGGACTCTCGAGATGGATGTTCCGGCCCCCACACAGCACACCATCCTATCATCACGAACAAAGCACTCAAAAAAAAAAGTGGAGTGCCTTGTTCAAACACTTGACCAAGAAAAAACCTTTCGAAATGATTAGCCCTTAATTTTATAAGTACAGATTTAATGAGCTAACATCATAATAAACTGAGCCAAGAGATCATTAAAAGTTCTATCCAGGGACTCAAAAGATATCAGAATCAGTTCTGCTTCATAAAGTCACATCATCAGGGTAAGTGTAAGTATACACAAAATTTAGTCTTAGGAAAAATTCAAGTATATTCTTATACATACAGTAGTCCTATCTCTTTATTAATTATACTCCTTATTTATAGAAATATACCTATATAATAACTAATAGGATATAATATACCTCTTACATAAAAATTCCCAAATGATCAAAACTTTCAAGTCACTTAGGCTTAACTTGCCAAGAGTTCCATGCCCATTTTTTTACGTCCCCAACCTCTGTTTAGTTTCCAAGTTTTGAGAGTGCACAATTGAAGCAATCAAATTAAATAACATTTAGTAATGTCACTCCTTGTCAAGACTCCCTTTGCAGATCCAATGCCAATGCTCAGGATAAAATTTCTACAATATAAAAAAATACCTAAAATAGAGTATCTACATTACGTACGTATGTATATGCATATTGAGAGCTGGGGAGTTAATCAGCCTTTTCAATATTTAAATCCCTGCTCCCTGTCTTCTTTAGATTTGCCATGAATGAATAAAAGATTGCCATTCTCACGTTAAATTGCCTCCATTACTCTCTCACACTTTTACTTTCATTAGTTCTTCAAGCATGGTTATATATGTACATATATCTATCTAGTTTAGATACTATAAAGACTTTTATACTTACAATTATAGGAAGGCCTTCCTGAACATTATATTTTCAATATATATGCCATTGCATTTAACAACACGAAAATAAGATCAAACCTTGTAATTGTAACTGTAGTTAAAGCAGCTATATACTGTAACATGGATTTTTGCTTTTTAACAGACGATTTGCCAAGTACCTAAAAAACAGCCTTTACAGACACATGTAATAACATCAGTCAGAATTTGTCACAAATGTATCTTCCCAAAAAAGTACTCATACTATATACAAGATAGGATTTCCATCAGATTTTTAATACCACGGATTATTCTGTACATATGTACACACAGTACGTGTCGGAGGCGAGACCTACTACCAGAGTTTTCTTACAACATCAAAATCCATTCGTTACTCCACTCAATCCACTATTAATCTAGGAGTAAGGACGGATGGTTGAAATAGAAGGAGAGACTGCAGACTGCAGTCGTGTGCTCTCTCCCTCTCAAGAGCTAAATGACTTAAATGAAGGATATCAAATATAATTACATGGTGTTTTACACAAATCATTCACTTCCATCTGTACTTATTCTTTTCAGAACAGAAAAATACAAAGGGCTCGCAGAAAATCAGCCCTACAACTACAACCATATAATATTTCCCCAAGTCCAAAATCAGCTCAAGATTCTTTTCTACGCTTCTTTCAAGAAATAGATAAATATATAAAAAGGAGAAAAAAAATAAATAACTACAGTATCTAAGTTGACCAAGACAGTATTTCAATCACTATCCTAATCTTTCTCTTCTCATGCACAAAAGCATGTAAGAGCCTAGCCTATAGCCGCCCTAATCACTAAACGACTGTAATAGCTCTCACAAACAATCTTGCAGATTCAACTGGGAGCTCTCCTTTGATAACACACACTTCCAACAACATGTAAGCACACACACACACACACAAAAACGAGGAAGAAAATGAAAGAAAACACAGACTTATTTATAGCCTTGTTAGGACATCAATGCTCACCATTATTATCTGCTCTACTTACGTCATTATTTCCAGCGGAGTAAACACAATAATTATTTGTATGTTTACACATATTTTATCCCAAAAATAAGAACATATATAATTTGATTCCCAAAACTCTTGTTACCAGAACCTATATAGATTCAGAGCAGAAAAATACACATAATCATACAGAGTAATAAATCAAAAAAAATATCAACCCTTCCTGGTTTTTTTTCTTTTTGCTCCGTCCCCCATGACATGCATGAGACAAATGTGACTATGTAAACTACATACATAAGTACACGTGAATCTATAGTGCTCACCTAGGTATATGTGACTAGTACATAGGAAATGACTCGATATTGAACGTCTCAAATCTCAAACACTAAGGTGAGCACTTACAAAAGTAGATCCGTAACCTCACAAAGCGTGAATCGACTATTACTCGTTGAAAACAATCAATCATTCATCTGTCAAATGTTACAATTCAATTGAACCCATAGCCACAGCACGAATCACACAATGTAAGTATAAGGCCGAGCAATGCATCAACGAGTCAATAAAACATGCCACTTTTGACCGAGATATCAAATGTTCACTTCCAAATGAGGGGAAAATAAGGGCAGGACGATGATTATTATCATACATACATACATACTTCCGAGTTCCTTGTAGTATACTTTTATGTATTCCCCCTTTCCCCAGACGGATTCGGATCTTCACAAGAAATAATATGTAATGTCAATTGGTGAACATTTTTGTCATCTTGTATTGTAGTAAACACAGAGGGATGTCATGACAGAAACCGAGAATTGAGGGTTGGAGTTGGAGTTGGGTCATCATGAGATAAGTTTCTCTCTTTTTTTCTTTTTCTTCTTCTCTCTCTCTCTCACACTCTCACCGTTCGTGCGGCGTTTGAGAAAAACTCAATAAAAAACAAAAGCTATTCTACTTTTCCAGTATGACCATTTGTCACTTGCAATATCTCCTTGTCTTTCGCCAATCGAATCAGTTGAAAGGAAGAGAACTTACAGGAGTGAGTGAGGAAAAGAGAAGAGGAGAGAAAAAGAAAGAGGAGAGAAGAGGAGAGAGAGAGAGAGAGAGAAGTCTAAGAAACAGAGTGGAGTCCCGGATTCGCTGAATGACGTTGACTGCAGCAAAAGAAAGACAATTGATCCGTGAAATACCAATCTCCACACGCTCCCAGTATGTCGCATGAACCTCATTTTAGGAGATGCAACGTAATCATGGAATTGTTTCCCCTACTCATGTAGAGCGTATGCCTATTGCCTATTCCACTGACTTAGGGACGAGAGTATGTTAAAACGACTTCCAACTTCGCAAGCAAACTGATAATAAATACACTGACAGAATTGAGAATATATAGACTGCATGACAGAAACAGACGAAACTGTCTTCGAAGTAAATACATCTGTAGTATACACATCTTCCCATCTCTTTCTCTCTCCTTCTTTCTTTCTCTCTCTCTCTCTCTCTCTCTCTCTCTCTCTCTCTCTCTCTCTCTCTCTCGCCTCCGCAATAATACTGAGCGAGCCTTCGTTCTCAGTTCTTCATACATTTAAAATGGACGCTTGTGAAGAAAAACTCACAATTTTATCACTGCTTACATCTTACACTACACGCATGGATACTTTGAATATGGAAAATACATCTTGAAACAATTCACTCGTAAAAGATGAGGATCGTCATTCTAAACGACACATATTATTATGCTCTTCGTAGGTACATACATACATATGTATGTACCTACGAAGAGTTTCTATTCCCCACGGAACTTAATTCAGGTTTCAATTCTGTCTTTATTTCCTTAAAACCTTTTCGCCATTAGAAACTGAAAATTGAACAAAGCTCTAACACTTGTCGCCTACTTGTCCTTCTAGGGATTTCCATAATGAAATAAACTGTACAAATAGTCATCCCAACCTCCATTGACTCTTTCAAAAGGAACATAATAAGAACTGAAATAAAGGGATGACTTCATTTGGCACCTTACCTCAATGCATGTGTACATACAAATATACGTGCACTACTCTAATTTCTACCCGTAGATGCCTCTTCTTAAAAATCCTTTCTTCAATGACTCGTCCTATCTTTGTACATATATACATACATACATACATACATAGGATACACGCTCACTCAATTTTACAAAGTTATTTAACAGTTTTACACTTGCTATTAAATAGTGTGTGTGGGGGTGTGCCTACAATTACTTTTAAAATACAATATACAAATCCGTGTACAATATGTATCTACACACCTCGAACTTATCATTCTCAAAGTTTATTGTTACTAGTCCTGAGTTGTTTTAGGCTCCGTCACTTCATTTCCGTCGGGCTATACCCGTGACTCCCAGGTCATTACTGTCCCACTCCCTAATGGGCATTTCCCTGATTGTGATCTTCAGAGATAACGGTCTCCAGAGGAGACACCAATTTTTAATATTACTAAAGGGGTAATTTTAATATTACTAAAGGTGTGAATCTAAAAAAAAGAAGAATAAAACCCATGCGAAATGTAAATAGGTATCTACTCATGTCATTGATTATTCCAATGGGGCAAACTGAAGCATCGAAATTAATATAAAATAATTAAACAAAATTTTGAGTTACATTTACCACAACCAATCTCATTTTTACAACTCCCGGAGCTGCATATTCATATGTACAGATGTAACCTACGGAAATTAAAATGTCAGGGGTATGCATGTCCATATCTCAATTTGAATACTGAATGAACTTATAGAGATATCTAATTACGTAGATACGTATGTATTTTTACTTCCTCGCTGCAAACTGCAAACCTTGCTTACATTAGGATTAAGCTCTATTTATTTTATCGGATGACCTGACCTGATCTCTCATGAAGCACGTGCATTAGTTTAAATGGGCATGTGTATAGCGTAGCATGGACACACTATTAACGTCAAATTACCAGATACGTAGTACTATATGCAGACACTACGGAAATGAGATTATATTAAAGAGTGGATATATCTATAAGTACATACATGTAGATATATGTGTGTGTGTGTACCCAAGGCAAAAGTTAATATTCGTGAAAGTTCAAACGTATTATCTTGCAGTTTGTTCATTCTTCCAAAAACAATTATCTTCTCCACTCTATGCAGTACAATCTTCATTTCCATAAAAAGGATTAGCATCTTTACCGAGAGAGTTACTCTACTCTATACCTTTTTGCATAACATCCGCTCTCCTGTCTCCTGCTACATACTACACAAACAATGGGAAATAATTTGGAAAAGTAAATGGACACAAAGTCAAGGCGAGATGAGAGATTCCATAACATGCGGACGGAGAGTCATAACTTAACGACATAACGAATGCAAATTAGAAATTATGATTCTAAGACATTTCGCTTCGCTGCATTAGTCTCTCTCTCTCATTCATTAATACTTGAGACACATTAAGTTTGAATAACCACTCATTGTCAGTTCCCTTTTTGGCGCCTACCCGAAATGACTGTAGCAATGTAGTCGGGAAATGTGAATGCATTTTACAACGAGGAGACTGTGTCCATTGTCCACATAACTACTAACATTACTAACACTAACTCTTAGGTTTATACAAACTCCTAGGGAAAACTTTCCTCAACTCCACTCCACCATACACTTGTAATTATACCTCTTGTATGTGTTTTTCTACAGCAGATTAGCTTGGAGTTATCTACTCTACAGAATTTATAATTTTCAATAGAACACGGCATTGATTTAGCATACTACAACACAAAAGGCTTCTCTATTAGCGTGTCCGCATGTCATCAGGTCATCATGAATAGAAACTTTATCCATAGAGATACACTTCATACTTATGCCTGCCTGTTCTAAGCTAAAGGTAGATACTACTCATCATTATGGAAGCCATTCATGCAAGGGTATGCTAAACTATAGATATTCAAACGACCCCAACCTGAAATAGTTTAATGGGGAAAATTCCGTTATGCAAATGTAATGGACCTAGATACCATTATGGATACGTCACAAATTACTTCCTTTCAACTTTAGATGTATTGCTCAGCTCTCTCTCTCTCTCTCTCACTCACAGACAACTACTCAGGGGGAAACAGGAAGCACATCTTTTAACGACCACCAAATTGTTTTCAAGTTGAAGTTCAAAACCTCTCAACGACCCTTTTTCAATGTAAAAGTCAAGTATATAGAGGAGAGAACCAAACAATGTTATGTTTTTCCAACCAACATAAGATTTATTTCATGATACTTCAATGAATTTTACAACAGTCCACCTTGAACATGCACAAACAGCCCTTTATAACCTAAAGTACCTCGGGGAAAAAAAAAGAAGCAAATTTCTATCCATCAGCTCGGGTCAAAGACTGCATTACTATATGTAGAGAACCAAATCCCAGCACCCGTTTGGATTGCAACAAGTTATGTAAAAATAACCTATCACGACATCCCATCACATCCCATCACAGCACATCACACAAGGCTAGAAACGCAAGTATTGACGAGCTTACTACCAGATGATATTAAATCATGACAGTATATGCAAATGCACAGCTGCTTCACACTTTTGTAAATTTTGTGCAATAAAACCAGAAACCTTTACCAACACTAAGTGTATTAACTACATCAGTACATACATACATACGTGCCCCCCCTTGCATTCCCTAACGGCATGCACGTCATATGTATCTATGTATATTCATTGTATTATGTACAATATCTGCAGAGCAGATCATGGAAGAGTTGAAAAGCCAGGAAATCTAAGATTATTTTTCTTAAAGGTAGATAGATTCCTTGAGTTTCCCAAAAGCTTTTATTTTATTTAACACAACTCACAACTGATACTATCTCGTAATTATAATCATGTGTGTGTGTGTGTGTATATATATGTACCTATACATATGTATGAATGGTGTATGCATGTATAATACAAGTTGTAAAGTACTGATATGGTTATAATTTTAACATCTGCAATTCAATTATTAACAACGTACATAATTACACTGTAATACTATTCCCTACTGCTTCTGCAAAGACTTGTCAAAGGCCTGCCCTAGACTTTTTACTGAGTGTTACTTTTATGGTTGCCAGTTTTCATAAAATCGTAAGAAATCTCTCACCGTAAAAACACATGGGGAGACAGAGTCCATATAAACTCACACTTGAAAATCCTACACCCGGCACGGCTTCCTTGTCATGCAAGAATATCAAATTGTAATTGAGAAGAAGAAAAAAAATCCATGCATGTGTATCTACTAGTAGAGAAACAGTTACACACTTACAATTAGGATAGAGGAAGAGTTTGATGGGTAAAAATTAAAATCTCAGCAGAAAAATTAACTTCGTAACTCCACCGTTATATCTCTGTATGACTTAATCTCCGGATTATCATACGGCTAATTATATAAACGCCATGGTCATATACGCTGTATACGAACCAAGGTATATATATGTACATACAAATATCATAGCTGGTCACATATCCTCCACACCCTACCCTTTTCCTACACTTATGCAATATACTGCTACATCAAGGAATGAATAACGTACGAGGAAAAATTAGGAGGACCCTCAGAAAAATAACAACAACAGTGTTGTTACAACACAACACGCCCCGTCAATATATAAAGATTAAGATTTATTTCCCAGATTCCCTACGTACATACAAAGTACTTGCAAAAGCACATTGTAGCTTGTATCTTCCCATCCATACGAGATGCTGGGACGGAAACCATCAAGAATCTTCTTATCCATACAGATGCAAATAAATAGTTAATTATAATTAGCATGTATGTATATCCTTACATACTCTCACTGTATTTCTACCACGCATTAAAATTAAGCAGGATTTGCAGCTTTAGGTTTAGCATCCCTTGTAGAGATGAGTCTTCCATTGACATGTCTACATAATTATATGTATGTGTACATATACATACATTTTGTTTGCATAATAGCATAAATACGGATGAAGAGAAAAGTATCTTTTAATGAATACTTCACCGAATTCAAACTCAATTGTTTCCTTGAATCAAGGTAAGTTCGTTCCATAAAGAACCTCAATCATTAAAAAAAAAAAGTAAGATAATACTTGTTTCAAAAATTACAATAAGCTCCAGCTCATTCACAACAGGGAGAATCATGTCTGTTCTCTAAAATACATTAATAAGTCAATAACCGTTGGAGGAGCACTAAGTTCCTACTTAAAGAATAATGGAGCGGGCTGATATTTTACCAAGGAAACGCTCAACTCATTTACTTATTATTATATTATTTAATCAGGAGAAGACTCTAATGATTTCCACATTGCACGATCATCATCAGCCAGCCATGCTTCATAATTTATACATGCTTCAATTTACCTCTTTGTTTAGCCGATTAGATTATCCTATACACACAGAGACATGAAGTTATCTTTCCATATAACTTCATTTTACATGGTCTCGCATGTATGTAATTAGGGAAACGGACAGCGGTACACACAACCCACATCATATTTGCAAGCATGGAAAGTCATGAGAGAGCACTCTGTTTTTTAAAGCACACAATTACATACATCTCTAATAATTACATGAAAGTCAATCCACCAAATAGATCTATTCCAGTGCCACATCGGCACATACACACAGGTAAATCAAATGTCATTATACTCTTTCACATGTAAAGCACAGAGGAACTATCTGTATTGTGTATGCTACTAATTACTTTTAAGTAATAGGTCCTACAGTATAATCTCCATACCCTGACGACGATGAGGGACAAAAGGAGGCCTTACTCCTTATCTTGTAGTAGTTATTAACCTTAACACACACACTCAGGGAAAAGCTCGACCTACCATTACCATTACCTCCACTTCCCTTCCACTATTAGTATATTGTATACACAAACTTTTAGCATACGATGTATCTCTCTCATTCTCATTGTCAGTTAGAGGAGGGCACACTAATAATAAAAATTATTTAACCTGCACTGCTTACACAGTTTACAGTCTGTTTGTTTAAGTGGATGGGTTATCGAACTCCGAAAATTGTACACATTGCCATCAGAAAAAAAAGCTTTTTTTTTGAAGAACTATCCTACCATCATACATGGCTCATCATACTCTCTTTACCCCACAAAAATGTACTATGCACGCATTGGTTAGTACTACACAACCACACACACAGAATGTAGCAAGTAAACTAATCAAAAACATGAGTGTATATTTGTTTTACAAGTCGCAAAATTCCGAGCACTTTTATACAAACAAAACCTACATTTTGGATTACAGCTGATAGTGACGTGACTAGTGACTACTCCAATATAAACAAAAATATATAATTCACATACATACATACATGTAATTACAGATATGTAATACTCCCATATAGCCGATATTATGTATCATAAAAAAAGGCCAACGAGTCCCACCAGAGTATTCCGAAAAACAATTCTAACCTAAGGCCTTGAACGAAACAATTTTCGCAACTGTAGTAGTACGTACAGATATGTACGTATGGAAATGTCGCATGTAGCCTGCTTGTTTGGAGAAGTAATTAATTACATGGAACCCAGCAAACTTGTTAAAAATTTACCATCCAGGCATCCCATTCACTTCCAGGGTCATTAGCACATTTGAATAACATCTTTCTCGGAAGTCCTGATCGAAAAAATACAACAACCCACTTAGGAAACACTTGGAATAGTAATTCCGCTGAAATACTAAAACAACTTTTGTTTGATTACTTTGAAAATTTACTGAGAATATTCCCTATCCTTGAGCCTTCTACTTGGGTCAGAGAAATGTAATGAATCTGCATGAGTGGATACATACTTGTAGATAATTATATTATGTACACTGACGTATGTATGTATTATGTAGATAGGTATGTATGTTTGGAGTATGACAGCCTTTCCCAGGAAAAGCAACTCAATTCAATTTAGTACACAAAATACTTTTGTTTAGTTACTATATACATACAGACACATACATAGTTCCAGATGGAATTAAAACCCTGTATGGAAAAATTTCCTCTCGACACTCAAGTTGATACTTTTCCCGATGATTGAATCATGAGCGAAATAAATAGATACACTTTTCCCCTCCTTCCTATTAATTTGATCCTTTATGTAAGGATTTTATTCCACAACGACAGCAGAGAGCAGCCCTTCAAAGATCCCAATTCCAACAAATTTATTAGAATTCCCAATTGTTACCAGAGTACATACATATGTAATTATATAAGACCTAATAGTCTAATAGCGTTACTTTTTCTTATGCAATCCAAATACCTACTCTAATAAAAGTATTAATTGACATGGACAAGGTAAGGTGCTCTCTTCGGCATATGTGACAGCGCATATATGTAGTAGTAGAAAGACTAAAAAAGCATGATTTCGCCATTACTTAATGGGACCAGGGCTAAATAAGGCGGACGACAACAAACTTTTCCCAACTCTTTGCACTCACAATACTCACGGACATGTGAAAGACAGAATAATAACTAATTTGTCGAAAGGTTTTTGCACTGTTTACTCTTCCACACCCTTCAATAAATGCATACCAACCACATGCTTCATGGCGTCATGCTTTTATAGTTCCAACTTGCACATTGCATAATTATAATTTCGGGAATAATAATAATAATAATAGGGATTTACAGCCCTCCCTTCCCCATAATAATTATTACTTACATCTAGTTCCCATTCTTCCTTCTAGTGCTTGACACATGTGCGTAGACCCACAGTTCCCATTAGCCCAGCTGTTAATTGCCCACGCATCTCTCTCCTTTTTTACGACCAATAACAAGCCCACTACTATACATACAAAGGATCCTCTTCTGCTGGTGTTGTACTTATAAGTACTCCAACTTCCAGAAAATATCAAATTCAATTTTTCATGTAAATAGACAGCGACAGCGACCCACTACATTTATGCAGTATTGATTTTGAAACTGGGACGAAATCTTCCTCAAGTAGGTTATATCTATATGTATGTAGATATGTATATTTGGGACTGGGGCTGAGGTTGTAGTAGGTAAAATCCATACACATAATAACTATAAGTAGTAGATATATAATGAAACCAAAAGTAGATGGTTTACAGTATATGCGCAGTAATAATAATAATACGATTACGGTATCCCATAACTCAGAGCAAAATTCTAAATTGTATTCAAGTCCCAACCTTCAGAAATAAACTTTCCCTAGAAAATTTACACTTTGCAAAAATTTCCACGTGCACAAAAATTCATTTGTATAAACTACAAAAGTCAGGGAAGTCGAAAGGAGCAAAGACCGGGGACTCGTGCCTTGCACTCCATATTTACTTGGGGATACAACACTACACAAACATAAGTGCTTATATGTAGAATGTAGATAAGTATAATATCTATGTTGTACAGCCCTGAGCCCTATATCATAATAGCTTCAGGATGTTTTCTTACTTCCTTCAATCCTATGCGGGCATAAACTCTTTCAATCTAAAGTTCAACCAGTCACGTTTGGTTAATTTGTGATCCATCTCTATGCTTGGCGTTACTTTGGTCGGATCTCATCCATTTACATATATGCATCTGACAGCATATGTAGGTACATACATACATACATGGCTTTACCTATGTATGCATCTAGGTATCAATGGTGGTGTGCAGCAGTACCAGCAGTTTAGCTCCTGCTGGTGCGGATACGTAAACAGCTGCCTAATACAATATGAAAGTATGCACGACCCCGTATTCTTAGTTACTTGGATATTTTTCATGAAAAGATACTCAACACAAACAAAAGGAATGACTCGGAGACAGTCGAAAAAAGTGTGAATTAGGGCACAACATAGAGTATCTTACAGTATCTACGTATAAACTTAGTACATATAGATAGTTGATAAACCGACAGCTAGCATCATAATGTGAATACCGATACTGCCGATACGGTTTTTTTTTTTGCCAAAACTTTAGGCAACAAAAATCCAGCAGAGTATTGAGAATAATATATATGTATACATCACGATCCGTACCAGATGTGCTCAGCTAAAATAAAAGCGAAATTTCATGGCCCACATTCATGTTTATGCTCTACCATGGTGTATACACACAGGGCTGTAGTTACGTATTGCGCTACTGAGAGAGGACATGGAGGAGCTACAATGTTTGTGTACTTTAAAAGACTATATGCTCCAAAATACGACCACCATATAGAAGTTGATGTTCAAGTCGGTTCTTCTCCACTACGACTATTACTACACTGTGTAGTGTTTTACCCTATATAAGTATCTACTGCGTTTATATTATGTAGTAAGAGCAAGTTTGTAAATTGCCACTGCCTGGTTACAAACTCAAACAACTCTCTTTAACGTTTTGTTTTCTTTTCTGTTTTACTTTATACCCTCACAGACGCATTTTCTCTTCTCCCTACTGTACGTAACAGTAAAGTGTAGGTACACAAACACACACACACACACACAGACACATGCACACAGAGACGGTTGAGAGCCGCTTCTTAAACTCAAGTCATGATATGGGAGTTCCAAAAGCTTTTCACGAGTATTACGTGCACGCTCGTGGCGACACACGCGATTTACTAAAACTTGAAAGTCACATTGCGATGCTTTGTGTAGCTACTTTACTGTAGATACCATCTAATAAATAAGTTAAGTCTAGCTCTAGCTAGATATTACAATGACTCTCGGAGCACATGCCATGTGTATGAAGTAGTAGTTCAGAGTGTGAGTGGAGCTTGTACCGTATGTACTATGTACATTACATATACGTAAATATGCATGGACGTAAATAAACATAATAAAACGCACTATGACACAGCTGACGGATCTTCTTAAAGTGAAAGATAACATTAACATTGCCGACTTGAGAAGAGCTCGCCTGAGCAAGCACATAAGACCAATTTTGGAAGTAGTTTTACCTTTCCTCTTGCCAATAATAACACTAAATCCAGAGTTTAATGCCCACCAAAGAAAAATATGCAACTTGGTCATCACTGAAATTCTCTCTCTCTCTCTCTCTCTCCTCCTTCTCCTTCCCTTTGATACTTCAACCTTTTCGGTTTTCAAAAAAATTGTATCTACTACACTACATGCATGCAAGTATGATGCACATCCATTATCCACACAGATAAGTGTACACACAAACTGAAGGAAAAATTGAGTGTATTTTGACAAGCCATAAATTCCCACCCAACATTCTGATGTATTTCCTATTATGCACTCCTACGATTCCACATCAAACTCTTAACCCAAAAACCAGAGAACAGCTAGGAACAAATGAAGGTCAATGAAATAAAATATTAATGGAAAGAGAGTACACGGACAGCATTATAAAGGTAATGCTGTCAAGTTCTGTTCTAAGTAAGTAACCTTTCAATATCCTCTAATCTGATTCCTGAATTACGTGGGAAATGTGTTGTGTACAGTAGCTTACTTTAGTTATATATATCTATATATTTATCAATGGCATGATTCATAACTGCATATCGGCGTGAAATCCATGATTTAAAGTGCTTAAGCTTAACTGAATTTTCCTTACAAAGTTGTTCCCTTCACAGCCTTGTCATATCAAGACAGAAATGTCACTGCAATAGTAGCAATAAGCCAAGTTTTCCTCTTTGCAAAAGTTTTCGTGTGGTAAGTATTCTATATCTAAATATACATATGGACATGCTATATTTTCCCAACCAGCCACACATAAACATAGTAGTAGCATTCAATTTCGCACTTGTCTTTCCTTTCTATAGCCTTCCTTTCTGACACTCTCGTTGGATAGCCAGAGCCACAAGTAGAATTAAACCCGTTGGCTAAAAATGTAAGCTATGTATATCTACTTATATTTGTATATCTGTATATATTTATTTAAGACTAGCAAAGGACCTTAAGCCCCAGATAAACCGAACCATATTAATCCAGCAGCCGGTCGGATTGCTCTTCTCAGCTGAATTGCTGATTTGTCTGTACATTATATCACATAGTATGTTTACTTGGTACTTTACAGCCCCTGCTATTTAATCTGACTGGAGGAGATAAGACAGAATTGTACCAAGTGTCAAATGTAGGACACCGTTTCATTTCAAAGTACTCCTCTCGAGATCCGCTCCAAGAGCTGTAGTGGGTAAATATTTGTCTGCCAACCTGTCATTTAAACCTTTCCACCTTTAATTCAAAATCAGTAAAAGCTTCCTTGTCAGATCTATATGTACATCTATCTACATATGTATGTAATGTGTGCAAGCAACAAACACATACATGAAGTTACATTTCTTGATAGTCACAATTTGCCTAACCTACAAAAATCAGTTGGGATTATTGGTTTCTCATCAATTTACAACCTGATGTGTCAATTAGTCCCTCATCAGAAATAGAACATGAACCTACAAAAAAAAGGTGACGATGGTAGAAGCTGGGGCAACAAAAGAAATAAACCAGATGGAATTACACATTTGCAAGAGATAAGCACTTGAGCGGTACACGGTAGCGTTAGTTAATACCTGTGCCTGTCTAGTGTCTACCAACAAAAAAAGAAGCGATAGATTGGTACATAGTACATACATTACATAGTAACTAGTACAATCCAAAAGTTTGGGAGTACTACAACATCTTCTTTGGCAATGAACCATCCATGCTGCTACCTGACTTCTCCTCATGTATAGACACATGAGCACCATACTGTGTGGGTTAAGAAAATAGCAATTATTTACAGCAAATGCAAAAGGTAAAAGGACAGGACCAGCTGTCCTGACACCAGGAAAAAAAATCCCCTTTTAGTATGCATGGAAGCTTTGAATCATATCCTGGAATTGCACTTTATCTTACTTAAATAAGATTTTTTAAACAACTTTTCAAATTAAATTCAAGCAAGACTAACCGTTAATAAAAGGAAATGTTGGCGTTCGACTACGAAAACGAGATCGTAAAAAGATAATAATTGTTGGTATTAAGTCTTGGACGAAGAAGGCAAGCCGGAGCTTTACTACATACACACATAACTCTCAAAAGTAAGCGAGTTTTTATATGCAAAAGTTAGAGTTATTGCACAACTCCTGTTCTGTAACACCCTCACAATATCCCCATGCATTACTGAAGGACAATTAGACAGCTTGAAAATACAAAGGGTCCATTGTTCAAACACAAGAGTAAATCTTTTACAATTTTAAATCCACACACACAGTCAGCAGCCCATAAGGGACATATGCCAGATCTTAATACTCAAAAGCAGTCTGAAACGAGAGAACGGTACGTTACAGTAGTAGTACTACTACTAGTAATCAGTGAATTCATCATGATGGAAGCCAGTTTTGAATTTTGCCAAAAGTGAAATCCAGCGGGGAACCCTACATCGTCTCATGTCTCATTCTCATGCAATTTGGTGGGCTTGTGCTTCCACACACAACTAACTACATACATATACATAATTATGCAAAGAACGAGGTTATTTATAAGTGAGTGCATAAGGGGGCTGACAAAAATATCCGCAGTCTAATCCTTGGAAACTTTTGTTCAACAATTGTGTAATGTCAACCTACTCCTTTCCTTGTGTTTCATACTACAAAAGTTACTTTAACTGCACTTCACTACTTACTGTTGTTAGGCATACATAAGGATCTTTGTGCATAGTATAGTGCACAGGGTTAGAAAAAAAATTGTTGTCACCGTCAGGTGTGATATAAAATATGCGGGCGTAGACGAAAACCCTGTGATGGCTCAGTCGCTCAGCTAGAGCCAAAAAAAATGTCTTGCTTTATCTACTCAAGCGTAAGCGTCAGCCTAAGCCCTTAGCTAATGAAAACTGACTTGGAGGAAAGAGTCAGTAAATATAGCATCTACATATAAGCATGTAGGTACATAGTGTACGCAGTACACATTCAACTTGAAGTTTTCCTCTTTCAAGGTATAAGTAGATGTATATACGAGGTACTTACTCCCATTTTTACATTAACACCCGTATGTATCACACATGACTGGAGATGCAACATGACTCTGAGAGTGTAAGATGTAGATAGCAAAAATGCCGCAAAGTATTACTTTCTTGCAAAACTTTTCTGTCTTATGGACATCTACGAGCTACATATCTATTATGTGTAAGAAAAGTAGTCAAAAGAATTCTGCACTCTCTGCGGTTACGTCTGTCCCTCTCATTCACAGGACTACTACTTTATATGCAACTTTGTCTTCCCGCATCCTGCTTGGAACAATATGAATATTTAATTAGACGATTCAGACCATTTCAAACGTGTATAATCACAGACTCCGTAATGGTAAACAAAGGAACTTTTGACAAAAATTGTTTCCCTGGATGTTTATCACCTCATAAAACCAACTATTTTTTTTATAACTTATTCTTTCAACTTGACTCTACTTTATACATATATGCGGTCTCAACAAAAATCCCCATTTTATGTTTCTCAATGTCACTCAATCCGTCTGAAGAAAGTTTTATAATATCGGGTTAATCCTGTTATATATACATACACAAGGGGATTTATAGGTACACCATGTGCAAACAATCGAATCATTTCCCTAATTTATATCTTTCCTCACGAACGACTTCAATTCTATACACACATGGGAACAATGGGAAAGTATAGACTTGGGTCTCTCCCTATAGACATGGCAGAGACACGTTCGCATTTCAATAAAATTATTACTACTCCATTTCAATGCTGAATAGGCAAATTTCAACTGTCCGCAGCAACCTTGTTCAGGAATCGGCAGGACACATTGTCGAGTGGTTGGAGTCAATGTGAGTGCAATTTTTTATTTTGATGGCAATCATGAGTTCCTATTCAAAATCAGACTTTTTACCTACCTGCCTCCCTGCCTTTTACCCAGCACAGCACTCACTAAAATTACTATTGTTGCAAGGCACAACAATTCCGAGAGCAGAGAGAGAGAGAGAGAGAGAGAGAGAGGAGAGACACCAACAAGGGAAACATGGTGGATATTCTGCGGTCAAAAACCCATCTATCAACCACACACAAACTTGTCATTATTATGTTGAGCGTATCGCTCCAACAAAACATGACCATCTGAATTACACGGCATAGTCTAAAAGTATGCATGTGTGGATGGATATACTTACGCAGATAATTTTATATCCAAAAGGTAACTGATAAGCAGAGCTATTTATGTAATAATATACAGGAGACTGGATGTACATTCTACATACATATATAACTCTTTAATGGCACGCTGAATGGAACGCTAAGCATCCATATCCACTTAAACTTTACACTGCATGGCCGGAACTGGCGACCAGTCACCATATTAAATAATATACTGAAGACTATTATATATCCCTGTTGGGATCCAAAAGGCGATATCTTATATACGCATAGTATAATTATATATCTACTGATACATGCATGCACACACAGTGCACATAATTTCAGTTTCCACTCGACATATTATTTTTTACTAGTTACTGCGTGCCTTTCCCCCTAAAATCCCTTTATGCTCTACTAAAAGTACAAATTAGTAGAAGAAATTTCCGGCTTCATTTCAATCCAACCACAATAACAATCATATGAAAATGTTGGCAAAATTTCGCATCCATCATTGAATTTATTTGGTCTGTGCATACTAAACCAGGATATTTTCCCCGCTGATTCGCCGCGTGCATTAAACTACAAGAGTATCCTCAAACTGTAAAGTACAAAATTGAAGCAGCGAGAGACTTATAAAAGGACCGTTTAAATATAAATATTTGAAACTACATGTCGAAAATGTATTTTCTGGATAATCTAACAGAACGGTGCTGGTTGCTCCTTCGTAATAACCATAGAACAGAATAATTATTATTGAACACTAGGAAATTCTCCCTGGCTTGAGCCCGAGCCTTCTTCATCCCTCAAATAACATTAATCGTCAACACTACGTGCAGATCCAAGGAGAGGACAAGTGTTAAGTCAGGGAAAGAATGTATACCTATAGATACACGTCTGCATTAAAATTGTCATTAAATTCACCCGACCGAATCAACATGAAAAAAAATGTATGGGAATATGCATTGAACCGAGTAACTCCAAACATCTGTACATGAGGAAGACAAGGTGGGTAGAGTTAACTGAGTGGTAGTGGTGCATGCATTCTACACCGTACACACAACACTTTAATTATTTCTTCAGCCTTACATAGTGGATATATAATCAATTGGTAAGGTTTCTTCTCTTAATATTAATTTGCTCCAACTGCATCATCCAAATTGATTAGTTCAACTTTCAGTCCTCGTCTCCGGTGAGTCCAGCTGTCTATATTTTATCATGACTTTATGCATCACATCCTATCATCCCTCGACACAAAATGTCTGATGTCGATCGACCCAGCAGTAGAAAACGTGAGCCATAGTATGTACATAAAAGTACACATAGTATACCTATGTAATATAATATTAACCCTTTCCAAAATCTTATGACTGGGTCTTTTCCTTAATATCAATTCAACTCTCACTACAGCTGAGCTGGAAGACAGGGAACGATGTCTCTATCTATGTATAATTAGAATACTTTAAATAACCTCCATTGGACAGACGTATTTGGGAGTAGATTGCTCCTTCCTATAAATTTCCTTGATGCTCGCTACAATTTGTAATTACACACAAAGATTGCAACAAATTCAGCTGGCACACTTGCCAAAGTCTATAGAGCCACTTCTACGTCGACTAATTTGCTCCTTCTTCAATCAATTCAACAATCTCTAGGCTTATTTTCGTTTGAAGAGCAACTAAAGCAACAGCTTAGGTTCAGCTTAGTCAATGTATGTATGTATAAAATTATTCACAGTAAACTATGTATATGTTCATGGGTGGGAAAATCACATGGTATTTCGTTCTGAAATAATTAATTATACAGAGTACATTTATTTTAAGACCGCACAAAATATAAAACGGCCAGAAATCCAATGTCATTACTCATAAGTATATAAAACTATTCATATAAAACATTTGCAGAGACACGCACTCCTGAGGGAAATACCTTGTTGCTCGTGATGAATCGACAAACACAGAGGGAGCATCCTGAAGTGGAAATTTAATTGATCATGAAGCCATCATCAAAGCTATTTAAAATAAATCATTAAAGGCAGTGACGGTCTGGGTCTGGGCACAATCATTCCTCAAATACTGAATAGCTACAATTGCCTTGTCACCCCCGTCTGTACTAGTTACGGTATTACATTTGCTTGGAAACGTGCTCAAGTCAACAAATTCCTTTCATTGAAGTAACTCCAACTATTTACTATATCTGAAGGGATATTTTAGCTCATCAACAAACCCCTAGTAGTATTTAGGAAGAAATAATTTTCGTTGCAAGTTTAAAAGTTTATTTATAAATGCATTCCGGAACTGAAGAAGTGAACGAAGTATGTACGAAATGTATGTGTATGGAGGGATAACTCGAGAATATTTTCTATCTGGGATATAAAATCTGTCGGCTACATTCACATATGGAGACAAAGTGCTGCTGTAAATGTCGCTATCAGAAGCGAGTGGTAGTAGCACTCATTTAATTAGTGATACATAATTATATGTATGTTTTCTATACAAGATGCAAGTTGGAGGAACCGTAAAATTTATTGCTTACACATGTTTCAAAAAAGATAAAACTTTTTGCAAGAATTTCGGAGAAGAAATGGGGAAAGAATAGGAATTCCTTTTCCTTACTTTTACTTACAATTAGTAATGCTCTGACAATCAGTTCCAAGTACTAGCCTTGTTAGCAGCGTGTATACGCAGTTTTGATTCCGGTGTCATTTCAAGATCAGATAATGAATATCGTATGTTATCCACGTTCTACCGATGACATCGGTCCAAGTTGAAAACTTGATATGATACAATTTGCATGAGAGTTTACAACCAAGCATACTACCATGAACCTACGTAAATACAGTGCTCAGGCCTATAATTATTTGGTTTCTCGTCCATGTATTGCTAATGTGTAGATATCTTTCTTGTACAGACAGATATGTAGTTAATTCACAACTCAGATCCCAACCTACAGCTGCTTCACATTTGGGGTAATGGCTACGTTACTTGTTCTAATGTGACTTGGTGTGGTGTAAGTACATGATACGTATAAGTAATCTGGAATTCAAACATCCTACTATACGTTGCCCATAACAGAACCAAAATGTTTACATAAGCACTAAGCACTGCATATTTGAAGAAAATCCTGTAAGGAGATGTGTAGAAGGCAATTATTATACCTGCCGGGAGAAAAAAGTATTTCATGAACTGCACTATCTACTCACGCCTCTCATCAGTCCTGCCGTTGGAATGCTTTTCAGTTAGGAGAATCTCAATTAGAGGAACTGTTTATCGAGGACAGCCTGATTTAAATAATGTAAAGTACTTTAAAATCATTTGGTAAATATCAAGTCAATTGCTGCACGAAGTAAGTCAATAACAGGAACTACTCCTCTGTTGTTTGTTTGTGTGTGTGTGTGTGTGTGTGTGTAGTTGTAGTTGTGCAAATAGAAGTTTTTCTGAACCATAAGCGCACACGAAGGATACTTGTATAATTTTATTGTAGCTTATAATCTGGCATCGTAAAAAAGACTATAGATAGGAAATCTTACCCGAGAACAACTAGTTCTCCATATTTGACGGGCTGGGTCGATGTACTGGAAACGACGCCGGGTCCGGTTACTTCTTTGTGTACTTGATTGCCTTCAACGTCTTTCGGATCAAATTGTCCCATGTTTGTAAATTCTCTAAACAAAGTTGCTTCCTTCAATTAATTATGTTTGGGCTATGATAAGGGCCTGGTACTGTAACCACGGACGAGATATTTCAAATGTTTTTAAATGTATGCAGCTTCACTTCACTCAAAGTACACAGTAAGATGCAGTACGCGGAAATACAGTTTTCAATTCGTTTCCATTCAATTGTTCAAAAAAAAATATTTTTAGACCTTTTCGAGACACTTATTTCTCATCACGTTTTTGGCACTACTGACTTCGTAACTTCAATTTAAACTTAGTCACATTTTCACCCCAAAAAAAACTTTTACTTTGGAGGTATTGTGGGATTAAAAGAGTACATTTTACCTTTGCAGTGGTAATTAACAGTTAAATATGATGAATCACCGTCAAGTCTTATCACGCATAGACAACTATAGTGTTATAAGCCTGAAGAACCGTGGATCTGACTTTTAGTCAGGGCGAGCGCGTAACGACCTGGTATTCCACTTGTTTTTTTTCTTTACTGCCTTCAGAGACTGCTTGTTTTGTTATACTGAACAGTCAAGTAAGTGACACTGAAGCTTTTATATAAACTTGACGAGCATTCAACGATTCAGTCGTAATCTTGAGAATATTGCGAAATTCAAGTACATAAAAGCATATCCTCTCACGTATCTCAAGACGCCTTCCTCCTGTGTTAAAGGCTATATGCGCACTGGTTGTTTAATCGTCACTGCTCGCATAGTTATTGCAGTGCTGCTTGATGTAGTGGATTTCCATTTAGATGGATCAAACCTAAAACAAGACGGAACATTGAGGGGTAAATAAAATAACGGCGACCATAGGGCGGATGTCAGGTGTTACACTGACTCCAAAAGCACCAATGCTTGCTAAATTGAACACAGCTACGCTGGTATGGGTAGGACAGGTGTGAGTTGAATTTAAATGCGAATTCTCGGGCCCCGATAGGGAATTGAACACTTCTACTATGGTGCATATCCTTATCCCGTTTACTCGAGCCAACTAATAGAAATAATTTTGTTTTCTGTAACTGCACCCACAAAATAATAATTGATAGCGTTATGGGTACTCATAATCATACACAACACAAGCAATCTGCCAGTAAGGCAATGTATAAACTGTTACTGAATTTCTTTTTTCCCCAAGTGCCCCTACCTCTGACATACACAATACGCTATTCCATCACTAAAACTTTACAATAAATCAATGAAAGACCATAATACTAACCCCGAATTATCCTCCCGTAAATAATGATCTTCTAGAGTGACAAACTTCTTCTTTATAGTTACTAACCATGGCTACTCATAGTAAATTGAACCTACTTCCTAAATATTTACGGCTGTAATAATTCCAGTAACTACCACAATAGTACATCAAATAAATCCGGAACATGGGTAATCTGCAATTATTACACAAAGGACAGTGTAATCCTTCCGTACATTCCTGAGCATTTAAAATATACTTGAACAACACGAGCAGCAGTGTTTTAATGATGGTCATATCCACAGAGTACGGCAACCTCCTGAATTATATCATCCCCATAATCTTCAAATGCTCGAAACATGTCCGATAGCATTACTGAACTTTATCTACTATGTACCTAAAATGAGCCCAATAAATAATAAAGTAAAAGGAAATTCAAATTAGTCACAGAAATGAATTTTGAAAACTGAATAAGAGCCAAATCCACCATGAAACTGGATACTGGAACACTTGGAAGGCCCGGAGGCTCTACACAACAATGTTCGTCTAAATAAATGGCCACGGCCACTGTCATGAGCCCAACTGTCCTTCTCGGAATTCCATATCCGAACCCTATAACATATTTAAAAGGACACTTTAGGTCCCAACACTACATCCACACAAAAGCACTACCAATGATCCTTTAACATTAAAAACATACACACAAAAGCCCCCTGTACCAAACTGCTCTTGAACTCCCGGAACAAAGTAAATGACTGAAGAAGAACGAATTCCACATCTAGACATAAACATAACAAAACCCAGGAAATTATTCAAACTACCAGCAAAACAAATCTAGGGCTCTCCTGCATATTTATGGTAAATCATATTTTAAAACAACAATAGCTCCCCCCTCACTTCCATTCCAAACTAATTACTATCAATTAGCAGTTATTTATTCCCCCAACATTATTCCTCACCTATCCACACCATCCCACCAGTAATTCACACGATTAAAGTTCCAACAAAACGGAACAATCGAGACAGAGCAGAATTTACTTGTAACTTTCATTAAAATCAACTCATTCAACTAATAATAATATTTTTACACAAACAGGTAGTTAATACAAAACTGCAAACACAAGAATAATTGTCAACAGACTACCCTCTCCCACACACCTTTTAAAACCTGACTCATCCCAGTTTAAGTTTGTAACTGACAGGAAGGACAGTATCACTGTTGAAAGTTCGTGCAATAAAAATGATTACATAATGCTAGCAATGAACTTTACAGCGAATCAAGTTACATAATCAAGTAAGTAGGTTATAATTAAGTGCGTGAGAGAAGTGCAGCTCTCAACAAGTATCAAATACTATATGACAGGGAATTGAACGAAAGAAATGAAGTTTACCTGAGCACATAGCCTTCAAAGAATTTCCCCTTCAGTCCAGTTGATAATTGAACAATGAGCTGTAATCTTCAGATTGGGACTGACAGCTTTAATTCCTTTCCAAAGACCATATGATCTTAGACGAAACACCACAAAACTTGTACTGACGACTCACTAACTGACTGACTTTACAGGACGAGGAGCTTTCGAAGACGAAGATTCTCGAGATGTCTTGTTGTCGTTGTGTTGAAGTCGGGAGTCGGGGCAGTACGGTTTTGCACTCCTCTCTGTTGATCACTGCGCAGTGGAGGCTCGGCACAATTATTTCCAACTTGGACTTCTCAGTGTACCGTCAACGTCAACCTCTATCTATGCTTCCACTCGGGGAAGGCACATCAGAGTACATGTCTTCAAGTGTACCACACTTGATACGTTCAATGTTTCCAACCAAAGTTCACATATACAAGTCCACAGTCCACACTATATGGGATATGTACACACACACTGACACACAGTTCCCTCAGTTCCCTTTCAACTTTTGGTTGAGCTCGCGTGTCTGTCTCGGGAAGAGGAACTCCTATTGTCGTATACATGAAAGTAAGAAGTAGTAAGTATCCTTATATGCGTTCGCACTCAAACACTGAAAAACTCCAGTGGTGTGGGGCTATGATTATTAGGCAAAAAGTGTTTATATATGCATATATCTTGGAGTGCATATATCTTGTAGGGTGCCTCTGGCCTCGGGTGAGGACACACTCTCTACAGGAACTCATTTGAGCAGAGGAGGTACAGATGTTTGGATGAAGCTTCAAACCCGGCACAGGGCTCAGTGGGTCAGTGTGATTTTGGTAGTGGGAAAACATAATTGGGAATGACTGGCTGTGTAAGAATCATTATGAGCGTATTACGTAGACTGTATGAGCATTGACAGTGCTTGCCAATGATAGTGTAATTAAGTTTGTGGCTTGTAATAAATATGGTATTGGAAGTCGGAAGCTCTGTTTTGGAGACTTTTTTGGTTGGGGAATTGGAGTGTGCGTTATGTGAAGTTTGTTTCGTCGAGGAATGGGTACCGCGTAAATTGTAGGATTGGGGAATTATTTTAGACCAATGGGTGGATTGAGAACAATTTCAGACTGTGAGTCGATGTTATAGAAGTTTTGGATCCTGAAGCGGATATAGACAAGCTTTCAGTGTACTCGATGAAGCATACACTTTTAAGGGAATTTTCACTTTGACGGACATGATGCAGTTTGGAGGTCATTTTGAAGTTGGATGTGGGATGGCACGAGTGATTCCTAGGATATCGTATCATCCTGAACTAAAAATGATTGTTTGGATCAGCATTGATGTCAGCATATAAGAGTGTGTCACTCAATCTTAGGGTTTCCGCTGGGGATGATTATTTTGTCCCGTAGATTACGCCCCGTCCCGAAATTTCGCGTTTAAAAATGGATGCCCCCGGTAGTGGAAAAAGTTCGGTATCCTGGTATCCAGGATACTTGGGCAAGTGACCCTCACCAGTTGGACAAATGGATTTGTTGGGCAAATAAAAGTTTTCGTACCTACTAGGGGTCGAATTTTTTTTTAAATTGAGTTAGGCAAATGAAAATTTTCGTACCTACTAGGGGTCGAATTTTTTTTTTAAATTGAGTTGGGCAAATGAAAATTTTCGTACCTACTAGGGGTGGATTTTTTTTAAAATTGAGTTGGACAAATGAAAATGTTTGTACCTACTAGGGGTTCAGTTGGGCAAATGAAAATGTTTGTACCTACTAGGGGTTCAGTTGGGCAAATGAAAATGTTTGTACCTACTAGGGGTTCAGTTGGGAAAATGAAAATGTTTGTACCTACTAGGGGTTCAGTTGGGCAAATGAAAATTTTTGTACCTACTAGGGGTTCAGTTGGGCAAATGAAAATTTTTGTACCTACTAGGGGTGTATTTTTTTTTAAATTGAGTTGGGCAAATGAAAATTTTCATACCTACTAGGGGTCCAATTTAAAAAAAAATTAAGTTGGGCAAATGAAAATTTTCGTACCTACTAGGGGTCGATTTGTTTTTAAATTCAGTTGGGCATTTTTGAAATTCAGTTGGGCAAATTACAATTTTTGTACCTAGTAGGGGTCGAATTTGTTTTGAAATTCAGTTGCAGGGCAGGTGCTACTTTAAGTTGACCACCCCTTTATGGTTGGGCAATTGGCCCTTCTTTTAGGATACCTGGGCATTTGGAACTTTTTCCACTACCGGATGCCCCTATCCCGTCCCAAAATAACATGAGCCAATCCCGAAATTGTCCGTCTCGAAAACCTCGGGATGTCCCATCCCGAACAGAAACCTAAAGTCCCCTTGAGAGATAAGGGAGCTCTCACAATCAGGTCTCAGCCAGTCTTGTTGTGTTGTTTTTGATTGTTGCTGTAATTTAAACTGCCTCAATCTTATACTACGCCATTAATAAGGGGTAGGGGGGGCTGAGAATCAAAAGACGGTCGTGGCAGAAGGGAGTGGGTGTCGTATAGGAGGAATGGGATGAAACAACATCTTGCAAGAAATCTTCTAAATGGTAAATGCTCACGAAATTTATTTTTCTGAAATTGTGGGGCTCGACAGAAAAAACACCCTACTATACTTGAAATTTTACATCTAATTGTCCATTTACCATGCTTAAACCATTCCCAGTATAGGGATTAAATAAAGAATCCAACACCAGGAAAATAAAGCACCGACAAGTCAGTCATGCGCTGCCAGCATGGACACATGTCCATGGGCCCACAGTGGCATCTGGTAGAGTTGACGTGTATACTCCAGATTTTTTTTAAGCAGGAGATCTCAAGTCGCCCCAGATTTTTATCCGCAGCCCTCCCCATGATTCAAAGGGCGTAAGGGCTGCGGGGAGGACCGAGAGCCCATGAATGGGCAGGACGTGGACGTGAAGACACTTTCACACAGGACAGGTGACAAAATGTCACATTAGGGCTTGGAATGATTAAATGACTTGAAAAAAATTCCAAGCCCATCCGACAGCCCCTCCCGATACCCCTAGGGAGAAACGGCAAACAAGGGGAAGGCTTACAGGCCAGTCGGTCATGCGCCGTAGGCACGGACACATGTCCATGGGCCCAGAGTGGCAATGGGTGCCTCTGACGTGTCAAGTCCAGCATTTTAAAGACTTTCAAGTTTGTATCACAGACGCGATCCCCTCCTGAGCCCCCTAAGGAGACCCGGAAAACAAGGGTAGATGTCCGGGTCAGTTGCTCGAGGAGCGTGGACATGACCACATGTCCAGTCACCGGAGGTGGCCAAAGGTCACCTCTTGGTATTTTTTGGAAGCCCAAGGGCTAGAAGGGACAAAATACCCGACGTGAACGACGAAAAATTTATTTTTTTAAAGCAGGCCATCTCAAGTCGCCCCAGATTTTTATCCGCAGCCCTCCCCATGATTCAAAGGGCGTAAGGGCTGCGCGGAGGACCGAGAGCCCATGAATGGGCAGGACTTGGACGTGAAGACACGTCCACACAGGACAGGTGACAAAATGTCACATTTTGGCTTGGAATGATAAAATGACTTGAAAAAAATTCCAAGCCCATCCGACAGCCCCTCCCGATACCCCTAGGGAGAAACGGCAAACAAGGGGAAGGCTTACAGGCCAGTCGGTCATGCGCCGTAGGCACGGACACATGTCCATGGGCCCAGACTGGCAATGGGTGCCTGTGACGTGTCAAGTCCAGCATTTTAAAGACTTTCAAGTTTGTATCACAGACGCGATCCCCTCCTGAGCCCCCTAAGGAGACCCGGGAAACAAGGGTAGATGTCCGGGTCAATAGCTCGGGGAGCGTGGACATGACCACATGTCCAGTCACCGGTGGTGGCCAAAGGTTACCTCTTGGTATTTTTTGAAAGCCCAAGGGCTAGAAGGGACAAAATACCCGACGTGAACGACGAAAAATTTGTTTTTTTAAAGCAGGCCATCTCAAGTCGCCCCAGATTTTTATCCGCAGCCCTCCCCATGATTCAAAGGGCGTAAGGGCTGCGGGGAGGACCGAGAGAACATGAATGGGCAGGACTTGGACGTGAAGACACGTCCACACAGGACAGGTGACAAAATGTCACATCTTGGCTTGGAATGATAAAATGACTTGAAAAAATTCCAAGCCCATCCGACAGCCCCTCCCGATACCCCTAGGGAGAAACGGCAAACAAGGGGAAGGCTTACAGGCCAGTCGGTCATGCGCCGTAGGCACGGACACATGTCCATGGGCCCAGAGTGGCAATGGGTGCCTCTGACGTGTCAAGTCCAGCATTTTAAAGACTTTCAAGTTTGTATCACAGACGCGATCCCCTCCTGAGCCCCCTAAGGAGACCCGGAAAACAAGGGTAGATGTCCGGGTCAGTTGCTCGAGGAGCGTGGACATGACCACATGTCCAGTCACCGGAGGTGGCCAAAGGTCACCTCTGGGTATTTTTTGGAAGCCCAAGGGCCATAAGGGACAAAATACCCGACGTGAACGACGAAAAATTTATTTTTTTTAAAGCGGGCCATCTCAAGTCGCCCCAGATTTTTATCCGCAGCCCTCCCCATGATTCAAAGGGCGTAAGGGCTGCGGGGAGGACCGAGAGCCCATGAATGGGCAGGACTTGGACGTGAAGACACGTCCACACAGGACAGGTGACAAAATGTCACATCTTGGCTTGGAATGATAAAATGACTTGAAAAAATTCCAAGCCCATCCGACAGCCCCTCCCGATACCCCTAGGGAGAAACGGCAAACAAGGGGAAGGCTTACAGGCCAGTCGGTCATGCGCCGTAGGTACGGACACATGTCCATGGGCCCAGAGTGGCAATGGGTGCCTCTGACGTGTCAAGTCCAGCATTTTAAAGACTTTCAAGTTTGTATCACAGACGCGATCCCCTCCTGAGCCCCCTAAGGAGACCCGGAAAACAAGGGGAGATGTCCGGGTCAGTAGTTCGAGGAGCGTGGACATGACCACATATTCAGTCACCGGAGGTGGCCAAAGGTCACCTCTTGGTATTTTTTGGAAGCCCAAGGGCCATAAGGGACAAAATACCCGACGTGAACGACGAAAAATTTATTTTTTTTAAAGCGGGCCATCTCAAGTCGCCCCAGATTTTTATCCGCAGCCCTCCCCATGATTCAAAGGGCGTAAGGGCTGCGGGGAGGACCGAGAGCCCATGAATGGGCAGGACTTGGACGTGAAGACACGTCCACACAGGACAGGTGACAAAATGTCACATCTTGGCTTGGAATGATAAAATGACTTGAAAAAATTCCAAGCCCATCCGACAGCCCCTCCCGATACCCCTAGGGAGAAACGGCAAACAAGGGGAAGGCTTACAGGCCAGTCGGTCATGCGCCGTAGGCACGGACACATGTCCATGGGCCCAGAGTGGCAATGGGTGCCTCTGACGTGTCAAGTCCAGCATTTTAAAGACTTTCAAGTTTGTATCACAGACGCGATCCCCTCCTGAGCCCCCTAAGGAGACCCGGAAAACAAGGGTAGATGTCCGGGTCAGTTGCTCGAGGAGCGTGGACATGACCACATGTCCAGTCACCGGAGGTGGCCAAAGGTCACCTCTGGGTATTTTTTGGAAGCCCAAGGGCCATAAGGGACAAAATACCCGACGTGAACGACGAAAAATTTATTTTTTTTAAAGCGGGCCATCTCAAGTCGCCCCAGATTTTTATCCGCAGCCCTCCCCATGATTCAAAGGGCGTAAGGGCTGCGGGGAGGACCGAGAGAACATGAATGGGCAGGACTTGGACGTGAAGACACGTCCACACAGGACAGGTGACAAAATGTCACATCTTGGCTTGGAATGATAAAATGACTTGAAAAAATTCCAAGCCCATCCGACAGCCCCTCCCGATACCCCTAGGGAGAAACGGCAAACAAGGGGAAGGCTTACAGGCCAGTCGGTCATGCGCCGTAGGCACGGACACATGTCCATGGGCCCAGAGTGGCAATGGGTGCCTCTGACGTGTCAAGTCCAGCATTTTAAAGACTTTCAAGTTTGTATCACAGACGCGATCCCCTCCTGAGCCCCCTAAGGAGACCCGGAAAACAAGGGTAGATGTCCGGGTCAGTTGCTCGAGGAGCGTGGACATGACCACATGTCCAGTCACCGGAGGTGGCCAAAGGTCACCTCTGGGTATTTTTTGGAAGCCCAAGGGCCATAAGGGACAAAATACCCGACGTGAACGACGAAAAATTTATTTTTTTTAAAGCGGGCCATCTCAAGTCGCCCCAGATTTTTATCCGCAGCCCTCCCCATGATTCAAAGGGCGTAAGGGCTGCGGGGAGGACCGAGAGCCCATGAATGGGCAGGACTTGGACGTGAAGACACGTCCACACAGGACAGGTGACAAAATGTCACATCTTGGCTTGGAATGATAAAATGACTTGAAAAAATTCCAAGCCCATCCGACAGCCCCTCCCGATACCCCTAGGGAGAAACGGCAAACAAGGGGAAGGCTTACAGGCCAGTCGGTCATGCGCCGTAGGCACGGACACATGTCCATGGGCCCAGAGTGGCAATGGGTGCCTCTGACGTGTCAAGTCCAGCATTTCAAAGACTTTCAAGTTTGTATCACAGACGCGATCCCCTCCTGAGCCCCCTAAGGAGACCCGGAAAACAAGGGGAGATGTCCGGGTCAGTAGTTCGAGGAGCGTGGACATGACCACATGTCCAGTCACCGAAAGTGGCCAAAGGTCACCTCTTGGTATTTTTTGGAAGCCCAAGGGCTAGAAGGGACAAAATACCCGACGTGAACGACGAAAAATTTATTTTTTTAAAGCAGGCCATCTCAAGTCGCCCCAGATTTTTATCCGCAGCCCTCCCCATGATTCAAAGGGCGTAAGGGCTGCGCGGAGGACCGAGAGCCCATGAATGGGCAGGACTTGGACGTGAAGACACGTCCACACAGGACAGGTGACAAAATGTCACATTTTGGCTTGGAATGATAAAATGACTTGAAACAAATTCCAAGCCCATCCGACAGCCCCTCCCGATACCCCTAGGGAGAAACGGCAAACAAGGGGAAGGCTTACAGGCCAGTCGGTCATGCGCCGTAGGCACGGACACATGTCCATGGGCCCAGAGTGGCAATGGGTGCCTGTGACGTGTCAAGTCCAGCATTTTAAAGACTTTCAAGTTTGTATCACAGACGCGATCCCCTCCTGAGCCCCCTAAGGAGACCCGGGAAACAAGGGTAGATGTCCGGGTCAGTAGCTCGAGGAGCGTGGACATGACCACATGTCCAGTCATCGGAGGTGGCCAAAGGTCACCTCTTGGTATTTTTTGGAAGCCCAAGGGCTAGAAGGGACAAAATACCCGACGTGAACGACGAAAAATTTATTTTTTTAAAGCGGGCCATCTCAAGTTGCCCCAGATTTTTATCCGCAGCCCTCCCCATGATTCAAAGGGCGTAAGGGCTGCGGGGAGGACCGAGAGCCCATGAATAAGCAGGACTTGGACGTGAAGACACGTCCACACAGGACAGGTGACAAAATGTCACATTTTGGCTTGGAATGATAAAATGACTTGAAACAAATTCCAAGCCCATCCGACAGCCCCTCCCGATACCCCTAGGGAGAAACGGCAAACAAGGGGAAGGCTTACAGGCCAGTCGGTCATGCGCCGTAACCACGGACACATGTCCATGGGCCCAGACTGGCAATGGGTGCCTGTGACGTGTCAAGTCCAGCATTTTAAAGACTTTCAAGTTTGTATCACAGACGCGATCCCCTCCTGAGCCCCCTAAGGAGACCCGGGAAACAAGGGTAGATGTCCGGGTCAATAGCTCGGGGAGCGTGGACATGACCACATGTCCAGTCACCGGTGGTGGCCAAAGGTTACCTCTTGGTATTTTTTGAAAGCCCAAGGGCTAGAAGGGACAAAATACCCAACGTGAACGACGAAAAATTTGTTTTTTTAAAGCAGGCCATCTCAAGTCGCCCCAGATTTTTATCCGCAGCCCTCCCCATGATTCAAAGGGCGTAAGGGCTGCGGGGAGGACCGAGAGAACATGAATGGGCAGGACTTGGACGTGAAGACACGTCCACACAGGACAGGTGACAAAATGTCACATCTTGGCTTGGAATGATAAAATGACTTGAAAAAATTCCAAGCCCATCCGACAGCCCCTCCCGATACCCCTAGGGAGAAACGGCAAACAAGGGGAAGGCTTACAGGCCAGTCGGTCATGCGCCGTAGGCACGGACACATGTCCATGGGCCCAGAGTGGCAATGGGTGCCTCTGACGTGTCAAGTCCAGCATTTTAAAGACTTTCAAGTTTGTATCACAGACGCGATCCCCTCCTGAGCCCCCTAAGGAGACCCGGGAAACAAGGGTAGATGTCCGGGTCAGTAGCTCGAGGAGCGTGGACATGACCACATGTCCAGTCATCGGAGGTGGCCAAAGGTCACCTCTTGGTATTTTTTGGAAGCCCAAGGGCTAGAAGGGACAAAATACCCGACGTGAACGACGAAAAATTTATTTTTTTAAAGCGGGCCATCTCAAGTTGCCCCAGATTTTTATCCGCAGCCCTCCCCATGATTCAAAGGGCGTAAGGGCTGCGGGGAGGACCGAGAGCCCATGAATAAGCAGGACTTGGACGTGAAGACACGTCCACACAGGACAGGTGACAAAATGTCACATTTTGGCTTGGAATGATAAAATGACTTGAAACAAATTCCAAGCCCATCCGACAGCCCCTCCCGATACCCCTAGGGAGAAACGGCAAACAAGGGGAAGGCTTACAGGCCAGTCGGTCATGCGCCGTAACCACGGACACATGTCCATGGGCCCAGACTGGCAATGGGTGCCTGTGACGTGTCAAGTCCAGCATTTTAAAGACTTTCAAGTTTGTATCACAGACGCGATCCCCTCCTGAGCCCCCTAAGGAGACCCGGGAAACAAGGGTAGATGTCCGGGTCAATAGCTCGGGGAGCGTGGACATGACCACATGTCCAGTCACCGGTGGTGGCCAAAGGTTACCTCTTGGTATTTTTTGAAAGCCCAAGGGCTAGAAGGGACAAAATACCCAACGTGAACGACGAAAAATTTGTTTTTTTAAAGCAGGCCATCTCAAGTCGCCCCAGATTTTTATCCGCAGCCCTCCCCATGATTCAAAGGGCGTAAGGGCTGCGGGGAGGACCGAGAGAACATGAATGGGCAGGACTTGGACGTGAAGACACGTCCACACAGGACAGGTGACAAAATGTCACATCTTGGCTTGGAATGATAAAATGACTTGAAAAAATTCCAAGCCCATCCGACAGCCCCTCCCGATACCCCTAGGGAGAAACGGCAAACAAGGGGAAGGCTTACAGGCCAGTCGGTCATGCGCCGTAGGCACGGACACATGTCCATGGGCCCAGAGTGGCAATGGGTGCCTCTGACGTGTCAAGTCCAGCATTTTAAAGACTTTCAAGTTTGTATCACAGACGCGATCCCCTCCTGAGCCCCCTAAGGAGACCCGGAAAACAAGGAGAGATGTCCGGGTCAGTAGTTCGAGGAGCGTGGACATGACCACATGTCCAGTCACCGGAGGTGGCCAAAGGTCACCTCTGGGTATTTTTTGGAAGCCCAAGGGCGTTAAGGGACAAAATACCCGACGTGAACGACGAAAAATTTATTTTTTTTAAAGCGGGCCATCTCAAGTCGCCCCAGATTTTTATCCGCAGCCCTCCCCATGATTCAAAGGGCGTAAGGGCTGCGGGGAGGACCGAGAGCCCATGAATGGGCAGGACTTGGACGTGAAGACACGTCCACACAGGACAGGTGACAAAATGTCACATCTTGGCTTGGAATGATAAAATGACTTGAAAAAATTCCAAGCCCATCCGACAGCCCCTCCCGATACCCCTAGGGAGAAACGGCAAACAAGGGGAAGGCTTACAGGCCAGTCGGTCATGCGCCGTAGGCACGGACACATGTCCATGGGCCCAGAGTGGCAATGGGTGCCTCTGACGTGTCAAGTCCAGCATTTTAAAGACTTTCAAGTTTGTATCACAGACGCGATCCCCTCCTGAGCCCCCTAAGGAGACCCGGAAAACAAGGAGAGATGTCCGGGTCAGTAGTTCGAGGAGCGTGGACATGACCACATGTCCAGTCACCGGAGGTGGCCAAAGGTCACCTCTGGGTATTTTTTGGAAGCCCAAGGGCGATAAGGGACAAAATACCCGACGTGAACGACGAAAAATTTATTTTTTTTAAAGCGGGCCATCTCAAGTCGCCCCAGATTTTTATCCGCAGCCCTCCCCATGATTCAAAGGGCGTAAGGGCTGCGGGGAGGACCGAGAGCCCATGAATGGGCAGGACTTGGACGTGAAGACACGTCCACACAGGACAGGTGACAAAATGTCACATCTTGGCTTGGAATGATAAAATGACTTGAAAAAATTCCAAGCCCATCCGACAGCCCCTCCCGATACCCCTAGGGAGAAACGGCAAACAAGGGGAAGGCTTACAGGCCAGTCGGTCATGCGCCGTAGGCACGGACACATGTCCATGGGCCCAGAGTGGCAATGGGTGCCTCTGACGTGTCAAGTCCAGCATTTCAAAGACTTTCAAGTTTGTATCACAGACGCGATCCCCTCCTGAGCCCCCTAAGGAGACCCGGAAAACAAGGGGAGATGTCCGGGTCAGTAGTTCGAGGAGCGTGGACATGACCACATGTCCAGTCACCGGAGGTGGCCAAAGGTCACCTCTTGGTATTTTTTGGAAGCCCAAGGGCTAGAAGGGACAAAATACCCGACGTGAACGACGAAAAATTTATTTTTTTAAAGCAGGCCATCTCAAGTCGCCCCAGATTTTTATCCGCAGCCCTCCCCATGATTCAAAGGGCGTAAGGGCTGCGCGGAGGACCGAGAGCCCATGAATGGGCAGGACTTGGACGTGAAGACACGTCCACACAGGACAGGTGACAAAATGTCACATTTTGGCTTGGAATGATAAAATGACTTGAAACAAATTCCAAGCCCATCCGACAGCCCCTCCCGATACCCCTAGGGAGAAACGGCAAACAAGGGGAAGGCTTACAGGCCAGTCGGTCATGCGCCGTAGGCACGGACACATGTCCATGGGCCCAGAGTGGCAATGGGTGCCTGTGACGTGTCAAGTCCAGCATTTTAAAGACTTTCAAGTTTGTATCACAGACGCGATCCCCTCCTGAGCCCCCTAAGGAGACCCGGGAAACAAGGGTAGATGTCCGGGTCAGTAGCTCGAGGAGCGTGGACATGACCACATGTCCAGTCATCGGAGGTGGCCAAAGGTCACCTCTTGGTATTTTTTGGAAGCCCAAGGGCTAGAAGGGACAAAATACCCGACGTGAACGACGAAAAATTTATTTTTTTAAAGCGGGCCATCTCAAGTTGCCCCAGATTTTTATCCGCAGCCCTCCCCATGATTCAAAGGGCGTAAGGGCTGCGGGGAGGACCGAGAGCCCATGAATGGGCAGGACTTGGACGTGAAGACACGTCCACACAGGACAGGTGACAAAATGTCACATTTTGGCTTGGAATGATAAAATGACTTGAAACAAATTCCAAGCCCATCCGACAGCCCCTCCCGATACCCCTAGGGAGAAACGGCAAACAAGGGGAAGGCTTACAGGCCAGTCGGTCATGCGCCGTAACCACGGACACATGTCCATGGGCCCAGACTGGCAATGGGTGCCTATGACGTGTCAAGTCCAGCATTTTAAAGACTTTCAAGTTTGTATCACAGACGCGATCCCCTCCTGAGCCCCCTAAGGAGACCCGGAAAACAAGGGGAGATGTCCGGGTCAGTAGTTCGAGGAGCGTGGACATGACCACATGTCCAGTCACCGGAGGTGGCCAAAGGTCACCTCTTGGTATTTTTTGGAAGCCCAAGGGCTAGAAGGGACAAAATACCCGACGTGAACGACGAAACATTTATTTTTTTAAAGCAGGCCATCTCAAGTCGCCCCAGATTTTTATCCGCAGCCCTCCCCATGATTCAAAGGGCGTAAGGGCTGCGCGGAGGACCGAGAGCCCATGAATGGGCAGGACTTGGACGTGAAGACACGTCCACACAGGACAGGTGACAAAATGTCACATTTTGGCTTGGAATGATAAAATGACTTGAAACAAATTCCAAGCCCATCCGACAGCCCCTCCTGATACCCCTAGGGAGAAACGGCAAACAAGGGGAAGGCTTACAGGCCAGTCGGTCATGCGCCGTAGGCACGGACACATGTCCATGGGCCCAGAGTGGCAATGGGTGCCTGTGACGTGTCAAGTCCAGCATTTTAAAGACTTTCAAGTTTGTATCACAGACGCGATCCCCTCCTGAGCCCCCTAAGGAGACCCGGGAAACAAGGGTAGATGTCCGGGTCAGTAGCTCGAGGAGCGTGGACATGACCACATGTCCAGTCATCGGAGGTGGCCAAAGGTCACCTCTTGGTATTTTTTGGAAGCCCAAGGGCTAGAAGGGACAAAATACCCGACGTGAACGACGAAAAATTTATTTTTTTAAAGCGGGCCATCTCAAGTTGCCCCAGATTTTTATCCGCAGCCCTCCCCATGATTCAAAGGGCGTAAGGGCTGCGGGGAGGACCGAGAGCCCATGAATGGGCAGGACTTGGACGTGAAGACACGTCCACACAGGACAGGTGACAAAATGTCACATTTTGGCTTGGAATGATAAAATGACTTGAAACAAATTCCAAGCCCATCCGACAGCCCCTCCCGATACCCCTAGGGAGAAACGGCAAACAAGGGGAAGGCTTACAGGCCAGTCGGTCATGCGCCGTAACCACGGACACATGTCCATGGGCCCAGACTGGCAATGGGTGCCTATGACGTGTCAAGTCCAGCATTTTAAAGACTTTCAAGTTTGTATCACAGACGCGATCCCCTCCTGAGCCCCCTAAGGAGACCCGGGAAACAAGGGTAGATGTCCGGGTCAGTAGCTCGAGGAGCGTGGACATGACCACATGTCCAGTCATCGGAGGTGGCCAAAGGTCACCTCTTGGTATTTTTTGGAAGCCCAAGGGCTAGAAGGGACAAAATACCCGACGTGAACGACGAAAAATTTATTTTTTTAAAGCGGGCCATCTCAAGTTGCCCCAGATTTTTATCCGCAGCCCTCCCCATGATTCAAAGGGCGTAAGGGCTGCGGGGAGGACCGAGAGAACATGAATGGGCAGGACTTGGACGTGAAGACACGTCCACACAGGACAGGTGACAAAATGTCACATCTTGGCTTGGAATGATAAAATGACTTGAAAAAATTCCAAGCCCATCCGACAGCCCCTCCCGATACCCCTAGGGAGAAACGGCAAACAAGGGGAAGGCTTACAGGCCAGTCGGTCATGCGCCGTAACCACGGACACATGTCCATGGGCCCAGACTGGCAATGGGTGCCTATGACGTGTCAAGTCCAGCATTTTAAAGACTTTCAAGTTTGTATCACAGACGCGATCCCCTCCTGAGCCCCCTAAGGAGACCCGGGAAACAAGGGTAGATGTCCGGGTCAATAGCTCGGGGAGCGTGGACATGACCACATGTCCAGTCACCGGTGGTGGCCAAAGGTTACCTCTTGGTATTTTTTGAAAGCCCAAGGGCTAGAAGGGACAAAATACCCGACGTGAACGACGAAAAATTTATTTTTTTAAAGCGGGCCATCTCAAGTTGCCCCAGATTTTTATCCGCAGCCCTCCCCATGATTCAAAGGGCGTAAGGGCTGCGGGGAGGACCGAGAGAACATGAATGGGCAGGACTTGGACGTGAAGACACGTCCACACAGGACAGGTGACAAAATGTCACATCTTGGCTTGGAATGATAAAATGACTTGAAAAAATTCCAAGCCCATCCGACAGCCCCTCCCGATACCCCTAGGGAGAAACGGCAAACAAGGGGAAGGCTTACAGGCCAGTCGGTCATGCGCCGTAACCACGGACACATGTCCATGGGCCCAGAGTGGCAATGGGTGCCTGTGACGTGTCAAGTCCAGCATTTTAAAGACTTTCAAGTTTGTATCACAGACGCGATCCCCTCCTGAGCCCCCTAAGGAGCCCCGGGAAACAAGGGTAGATGTCCGGGTCAGTAGCTCGAGGAGCGTGGACATGACCACATGTCCAGTCATCGGAGGTGGCCAAAGGTCACCTCTTGGTATTTTTTGGAAGCCCAAGGGCTAGAAGGGACAAAATACCCGACGTGAACGACGAAAAATTTATTTTTTTAAAGCGGGCCATCTCAAGTTGCCCCAGATTTTTATCCGCAGCCCTCCCCATGATTCAAAGGGCGTAAGGGCTGCGGGGAGGACCGAGAGCCCATGAATGGGCAGGACTTGGACGTGAAGACACGTCCACACAGGACAGGTGACAAAATGTCACATTTTGGCTTGGAATGATAAAATGACTTGAAACAAATTCCAAGCCCATCCGACAGCCCCTCCCGATACCCCTAGGGAGAAACGGCAAACAAGGGGAAGGCTTACAGGCCAGTCGGTCATGCGCCGTAACCACGGACACATGTCCATGGGCCCAGACTGGCAATGGGTGCCTATGACGTGTCAAGTCCAGCATTTTAAAGACTTTCAAGTTTGTATCACAGACGCGATCCCCTCCTGAGCCCCCTAAGGAGACCCGGGAAACAAGGGTAGATGTCCGGGTCAATAGCTCGGGGAGCGTGGACATGACCACATGTCCAGTCACCGGTGGTGGCCAAAGGTTACCTCTTGGTATTTTTTGAAAGCCCAAGGGCTAGAAGGGACAAAATACCCGACGTGAACGACGAAAAATTTGTTTTTTTAAAGCAGGCCATCTCAAGTCGCCCCAGATTTTTATCCGCAGCCCTCCCCATGATTCAAAGGGCGTAAGGGCTGCGGGGAGGACCGAGAGAACATGAATGGGTAGGACTTGGACGTGAAGACACGTCCACACAGGACAGGTGACAAAATGTCACATCTTGGCTTGGAATGATAAAATGACTTGAAAAAATTCCAAGCCCATCCGACAGCCCCTCCCGATACCCCTAGGGAGAAACGGCAAACAAGGGGAAGGCTTACAGGCCAGTCGGTCATGCGCCGTAGGCACGGACACATGTCCATGGGCCCAGAGTGGCAATGGGTGCCTCTGACGTGTCAAGTCCAGCATTTTAAAGACTTTCAAGTTTGTATCACAGACGCGATCCCCTCCTGAGCCCCCTAAGGAGACCCGGAAAACAAGGGGAGATGTCCGGGTCAGTAGTTCGAGGAGCGTGGACATGACCACATGTCCAGTCACCGGAGGTGGCCAAAGGTCACCTCTTGGTATTTTTTGGAAGCCCAAGGGCTAGAAGGGACAAAATACCCGACGTGAACGACGAAACATTTATTTTTTTAAAGCAGGCCATCTCAAGTCGCCCCAGATTTTTATCCGCAGCCCTCCCCATGATTCAAAGGGCGTAAGGGCTGCGCGGAGGACCGAGAGCCCATGAATGGGCAGGACTTGGACGTGAAGACACGTCCACACAGGACAGGTGACAAAATGTCACATTTTGGCTTGGAATGATAAAATGACTTGAAACAAATTCCAAGCCCATCCGACAGCCCCTCCTGATACCCCTAGGGAGAAACGGCAAACAAGGGGAAGGCTTACAGGCCAGTCGGTCATGCGCCGTAGGCACGGACACATGTCCATGGGCCCAGAGTGGCAATGGGTGCCTGTGACGTGTCAAGTCCAGCATTTTAAAGACTTTCAAGTTTGTATCACAGACGCGATCCCCTCCTGAGCCCCCTAAGGAGACCCGGGAAACAAGGGTAGATGTCCGGGTCAGTAGCTCGAGGAGCGTGGACATGACCACATGTCCAGTCATCGGAGGTGGCCAAAGGTCACCTCTTGGTATTTTTTGGAAGCCCAAGGGCTAGAAGGGACAAAATACCCGACGTGAACGACGAAAAATTTATTTTTTTAAAGCGGGCCATCTCAAGTTGCCCCAGATTTTTATCCGCAGCCCTCCCCATGATTCAAAGGGCGTAAGGGCTGCGGGGAGGACCGAGAGCCCATGAATGGGCAGGACTTGGACGTGAAGACACGTCCACACAGGACAGGTGACAAAATGTCACATTTTGGCTTGGAATGATAAAATGACTTGAAACAAATTCCAAGCCCATCCGACAGCCCCTCCCGATACCCCTAGGGAGAAACGGCAAACAAGGGGAAGGCTTACAGGCCAGTCGGTCATGCGCCGTAACCACGGACACATGTCCATGGGCCCAGACTGGCAATGGGTGCCTATGACGTGTCAAGTCCAGCATTTTAAAGACTTTCAAGTTTGTATCACAGACGCGATCCCCTCCTGAGCCCCCTAAGGAGACCCGGGAAACAAGGGTAGATGTCCGGGTCAATAGCTCGGGGAGCGTGGACATGACCACATGTCCAGTCACCGGTGGTGGCCAAAGGTTACCTCTTGGTATTTTTTGAAAGCCCAAGGGCTAGAAGGGACAAAATACCCGACGTGAACGACGAAAAATTTGTTTTTTTAAAGCAGGCCATCTCAAGTCGCCCCAGATTTTTATCCGCAGCCCTCCCCATGATTCAAAGGGCGTAAGGGCTGCGCGGAGGACCGAGAGCCCATGAATGGGCAGGACTTGGACGTGAAGACACGTCCACACAGGACAGGTGACAAAATGTCACATCTTGGCTTGGAATGATAAAATGACTTGAAAAAATTCCAAGCCCATCCGACAGCCCCTCCCGATACCCCTAGGGAGAAACGGCAAACAAGGGGAAGGCTTACAGGCCAGTCGGTCATGCGCCGTAGGCACGGACACATGTCCATGGGCCCAGAGTGGCAATGGGTGCCTCTGACGTGTCAAGTCCAGCATTTTAAAGTCTTTCAAGTTTGTATCACAGACGCGATCCCCTCCTGAGCCCCCTAAGGAGACCCGGAAAACAAGGGGAGATGTCCGGGTCAGTAGTTCGAGGAGCGTGGACATGACCACATGTCCAGTCACCGGAGGTGGCCAAAGGTCACCTCTTGGTATTTTTTGGAAGCCCAAGGGCTAGAAGGGACAAAATACCCGACGTGAACGACGAAAAATTTATTTTTTTAAAGCAGGCCATCTCAAGTCGCCCCAGATTTTTATCCGCAGCCCTCCCCATGATTCAAAGGGCGTAAGGGCTGCGCGGAGGACCGAGAGCCCATGAATGGGCAGGACTTGGACGTGAAGACACGTCCACACAGGACAGGTGACAAAATGTCACATTTTGGCTTGGAATGATAAAATGACTTGAAACAAATTCCAAGCCCATCCGACAGCCCCTCCCGATACCCCTAGGGAGAAACGGCTAACAAGGGGAAGGCTTACAGGCCAGTCGGTCATGCGCCGTAGGCACGGACACATGTCCATGGGCCCAGAGTGGCAATGGGTGCCTGTGACGTGTCAAGTCCAGCATTTTAAAGACTTTCAAGTTTGTATCACAGACGCGATCCCCTCCTGAGCCCCCTAAGGAGACCCGGGAAACAAGGGTAGATGTCCGGGTCAGTAGCTCGAGGAGCGTCGACATGACCACATGTCCAGTCACCGGAGGTGGCCAAAGGTCACCTCTTGGTATTTTTTGGAAGCCCAAGGGCTAGAAGGGACAAAATACCCGACGTGAACGACGAAAAATTTATTTTTTTAAAGCGGGCCATCTCAAGTTGCCCCAGATTTTTATCCGCAGCCCTCCCCATGATTCAAAGGGCGTAAGGGCTGCGGGGAGGACCGAGAGCCCATGAATGGGCAGGACTTGGACGTGAAGACACGTCCACACAGGACAGGTGACAAAATGTCACATTTTGGCTTGGAATGATAAAATGACTTGAAACAAATTCCAAGCCCATCCGACAGCCCCTCCCGATACCCCTAGGGAGAAACGGCAAACAAGGGGAAGGCTTACAGGCCAGTCGGTCATGCGCCGTAGGCACGGACACATGTCCATGGGCCCAGACTGGCAATGGGTGCCTGTGACGTGTCAAGTCCAGCATTTTAAAGACTTTCAAGTTTGTATCACAGACGCGATCCCCTCCTGAGCCCCCTAAGGAGACCCGGGAAACAAGGGTAGATGTCCGGGTCAATAGCTCGGGGAGCGTGGACATGACCACATGTCCAGTCACCGGTGGTGGCCAAAGGTTACCTCTTGGTATTTTTTGAAAGCCCAAGGGCTAGAAGGGACAAAATACCCGACGTGAACGACGAAAAATTTGTTTTTTTAAAGCAGGCCATCTCAAGTCGCCCCAGATTTTTATCCGCAGCCCTCCCCATGATTCAAAGGGCGTAAGGGCTGCGGGGAGGACCGAGAGAACATGAATGGGCAGGACTTGGACGTGAAGACACGTCCACACAGGACAGGTGACAAAATGTCACATTTTGGCTTGGAATGATAAAATGACTTGAAAAAAATTCCAAGCCCATCCGACAGCCCCTCCCGATACCCCTAGGGAGAAACGGCAAACAAGGGGAAGGCTTACAGGCCAGTCGGTCATGCGCCGTAGGCACGGACACATGTCCATGGGCCCAGAGTGGCAATGGGTGCCTGTGACGTGTCAAGTCCAGTGTTTTAAAGGCTTAAGATTGTATCATTAAGATTTGTGATATTGTATCGTAAGATTGTGATTCTGTTCCATTTCTACAATGTTGACGTTTGGTTTTTAATCTAAACATTCATTACTTTAAAACTCACTGAGATCATTAGTAAAGCCGAATACGGCTTTACCAAATAGTAGTTATTACGTTTATAATTTTAACACATGACACCGGTTCATTTTGGCTGTGAATGATAAAATGACTTGAAAAAAATTCCATGCCTGTCAGACTGCCACGAAGTATTTTAAAGACTTTCAAGTTTGTATCAAAACAGTCAGGTGCAACTAATTCTATAATAAATTATGGTTCAATCGTTTTGGTTGACCAAAAATGGTTTTCTTTATTTTTGTGCTAAAACAAGCAAGAGGTTGCGTTTATTGAGAACTTTAGTGAAACACAATACGTACATTATTTAGTCTATTGTTTACGGTGAACGGAACAATAGTATTGTATTTAACGTTGTTAGTTAGGCATAGTTTCAATCTTATTTTAGTACAAATTTGGTTAACTCGTCGTAGTATTTGTATTTTTCCTCATCTGGTATTTTCCCCATCAGGTCGCGCAGGTCTTTGGCTTTAGATTCGTTGATTTGAATAGGCTTGTTGTAAGCATTTGGGAATTTATTAAGCCGTGAAAAGCCAGTTTGTTTCCTCAACACAAGATTATATGACTCCCAATTCGTCGAATTGTGAAACGGTTTTGCAAAAATCACGTTTGGGTTTAATACATTGTATTTAAACCAATGGTATCTTGTGACTTGCAGGCCTGCAGGGAGACTTACGTAATTTGGTAGAATATTAAAATCCTTGAAATCATTTTGGACCATTTTAGAAATTCCAAAAGGATTCACCACACGGGCGGACTCTATAACGTAGTCGATGTCCTTGGGAACTATAGGATTCAACTGCTTAAATCGTTTCTCAATGAGGCCAAAATCTCGATCACAATTCATCCAGCTATGACCAGTTATAAAAAACTTGTGCTCGACTGTAGTAAAAACATGTTTGTCAACTAGAAACTTCATAAATAGTACAAAGTAGCAATTGTTAAACTGGCCGACGAAGCGGTCAGACCAAAGTATTAAATTTCGTGTTTCTCCTCTATTCAGCTTGTTAAATCTCGCAGTGATGTATTTGTACATGCAGCTAAGTACGTCTTTGGAAGCGTGCTCTGCAATGGTTTCGTTCCATGTAAACATATTGGCCTCCTCCTTTCCCGTTACGTGAATACCGAGATTGTAAGTGCCTAGCTTTCGTTTAAAGTAAGCAGAACTGCACGAAAGCCGTGGAACAAACAGCACCTAAATCGAATAGGATGCAATGTTTAAACAATTAAATGCATTTAAAATTTCTTTTCGCACCTTCTGCATGTCTGCAGTAATCGAAAATGTGTCAGGATCATCACTTAGACCATCCATCTTGTGCATTCGTCGTGCAGCTGCAGAAACCTCTTGGTGCAAATGTAAAGCATCCTGAAGAACAGTAACGTCATTGGGATTTAAAGTTCTTGATATCAGTGCTTTCTGTCCATCGCAGTAATTGCATGTATCTTTGCGTGGTAATCCAAATCGTAAATCAAATTGCGTTTTAAATATATCGTTGTAAGCGTCGAATTTGCAAAGCCGCCCATTGTTTGCTTGCTGAGTTTCATTAAAGAGAGAAACCATTTTTGTAACACTTAATTCATCGTCCAAGTATCGCCTGTCAGCGTCAGCATCACCACGGCAGTAGTGGGATTCGTAAGTTGGAAACGACGCAATGTGTGCTCTGATCTGATCTTTAAATTCGGAACTAAGCAGCAATGGATGAACCCCACATGACTTTCCGCGTCCATCTTCAAATGTAAGTGCCCCATTTTCCATCTTTGAAATAATAGTACGTAATCTGTTTCGCGTCACACGAAAAGTATCGAGGAGGCGTGTTCTGCAAACATCATAAAGCTTGCCCCTCACTTTCAGCGAATATCTGTTCATCAAACAGTAAACAATACAGGGTCCCTAAGTGCCATTAGGGAAAATTTGTGTATTTCACAATACCTATATTTGTTTTTCTTAATCGGGTTCTCGCTGTCTTCAAGGATACGTTGTTGTTTAGGTTCCTCGATTGCTAAGCAATTTGCTAACATCTGATTCTGTTGGTCGTAGGAAACATCTCGAAACGCATTATACAAATTCACATATACATCCCTGTCCAGCTTACAACCCTTCCTTTTGCAGCGATTACAAGGTTTGGCCTGCAATAAAAATATGAGACCAATGTCTAAATTTCTATGCTAAATATTTTCTCTCTGCCGGAAATTTATAAACAATTTCAAAAATCCCTGCTAAAACACGTCAACGACTCACAAAAACTGTTGGCAAAATAAATTCCCCTAAAAGGCGTGAAATCTGTCACATTACTTAAAACAAAATATCTCTGACCTAAATAGTTTCCATGAAACACGCCAACTAATTTGAACATCCAAGTTAGTAAAAATAAATCCCTTCCATTTGATATTTAAAAATATTCATCCATTGCTCGACTTACTCCAGTTGGTGGTACCAGAGGAAGCACCGTCGTCCCCGCACGTCTTCCTTTCACAATCTTGTATTTCAGACCTTTGTCTTTCTTAATCTTGTTTTTTAAGTCTTTCCATTTCAAAGGATTCAACTTCCTTCGTTTACCCTTGTTAAGGCCTCTTAAAACTGCTTCCGAAAGAAAAGCGCCCTTTCCCATCTTTAAAATGATTCCGTTATCAACCTAGACTGACATCCTCAGATGAACAACAACCGCATATAAAAGCTAAAAGTCTAAAAATTCAATTTCTTGCAATTCAATGTTTCATAATTCCGTCAAAGTTATGAAGTAAAATCACCAAGGAAGCATATGCGGAAATAGAGAAGAGGATCGCATCTGTGATACAAACTTGAAAGTCTTTAAAATACTTAACTTGACACGTCCATAGCAAAAACAATGCCAATATCAGGAAATTCCCACGTACCTCTGACCGACTGGCCTGTAAACCTGCCCCTTTGTTGCCGTTTCACCCTAGGGGTATCAGGAAGGGCTTTCGAATGAGCTTATAATTTCTTTCAAGTCATTTTATCATTCCAAACCAAAATGTGACATTTTGTCACCTGTCACAAAAATATATTGATGATATTAACCTTAAAGCGTACTAAATAGCGCTTTCAGCTTTACTAATGAAAACACTCGCTACAACCTCCTGAATGTTTTGATACAAAACTACACATCAACATTGAGAGAATGCAACAAAAAAAGACAACCGGCGTCATCATTTAAAACTTTTTATCACATCAACCTGAATGTTTTGATACAAACTTGAAATTCTTTAAAAAACTGGAGTTGACACGTCAAAGGCACCAAATGACACTCTAGGAAATCGTAATGTATCCGTGCTGACTGGCATGTAAGCCTTCCCCTTGTTTGCCGTTTCTCCCTAGGGGTATCGGGAGGGGCAGTCGGATGGGCTTGGAATTTGTTTCAAGTCATTTTATCATTCCAAGCCAAAATGTGATATTTTGTCACCTGTCCTGTGTGGACGTGTCTTCACGTCCAAGTCCTGCCCATTCATGGGCTCTCGGTCCTCCCCGCAGCCCTTACGCCCTTTGAATCATAGGGAGGGCTGCGGATAAAAATCTGGGGCGACTTGAGATGGCCCGCTTTAAAAAAATAAATTTTTCGTCGTTCACGTCGGGTATTTTGTCCCTTCTAGCCCTTGGGCTTCCAAAAAATACCAAGAGGTGACCTTTGGCCACCTCCGGTGACTGGACATGTGGTCATGTCCACGCTCCTCGAGCTACTGACCCGGACATCTACCCTTGTTTTCCGGGTCTCCTTAGGGGGCTCAGGAGGAGATCGCGTCTGTGATACAAACTTGAAAGTCTTTAAAATGCTGGACTTGACACGTCACAGGCACCCATTGCCACTCTGGGCCCATGGACATGTGTCCGTGCCTACGGCGCATGACCGACTGGCCTGTAAGCCTTCCCCTTGTTTGCCGTTTCTCCCTAGGGGTATCGGGAGGGGCTGTCGGATGGGCTTGGAATTTTTTTCAAGTCATTTTATCATTCCAAGCCAAAATGTGACATTTTGTCACCTGTCCTGTGTGGACGTGTCTTCACGTCCAAGTCCTGCCCATTCATGGGCTCTCGGTCCTCCCCGCAGCCCTTACGCCCTTTGAATCATGGGGAGGGCTGCGGATAAAAATCTGGGGCGACTTGAGATGGCCCGCTTTAAAAAAATAAATTTTTCGTCGTTCACGTCGGGTACTTTGTCCCTTCTAGCCCTTGGGCTTCCAAAAAATACCAAGAGGTGACCTTTGGCCACCTCCGGTGACTGGACATGTGGTCATGTCCACGCTCCTCGAGCTACTGACCCGGACATCTCTCCTTGTTTTCCGGGTCTCCTTAGGGGGCTCAGGAGGGGATCGCGTCTGTGATACAAACTTGAAAGTCTTTAAAATGCTGGACTTGACACGTCACAGGCACCCATTGCCAGTCTGGGCCCATGGACATGTGCCCGTGCCTACGGCGCATGACCGACTGGCATGTCAGCCTTCCCCTTGTTTGCCGTTTCTCCCTAGGGGTATCGGGAGGGGCAGTCGGATGGGCTTGGAATTTGTTTCAAGTCATTTTATCATTCTAAGCCAAAATGTGACATTTGGTCACCTGTCCTGTGTGGACGTGTCTTCACGTCCAAGTCCTGCCCATTCATGGGCTTTCGGTCCTCCCCGCAGCCCTTACGCCCTTTGAATCATGGGGAGGGCTGCGGATAAAAATCTGGGGCGACTTGAGATGGCCTGCTTTAAAAAAATAAATTTTTCGTCGTTCACGTCGGGTATTTTGTCCCTTCTAGCCCTTGGGCTTCCAAAAAATACCAAGAGGTGACCTTTGGCCACCTTCGGTGACTGGACATGTGGTCATGTCCACGCTCCTCGAGCTACTGACCCGGATATCTACCCTTGTTTTCCGGGTCTCCTTAGGGGGCTCAGGAGGGGATCGCGTCTGTGATACAAACTTGAAAGTCTTTAAAATGCTTGACTTGACACGACACAGGCACCCATTGCCACTCTGGGCCCATGGACATGTGTCCGTGCCTACGGCGCATGACCGACTGGCCTGTAAGCCTTCCCCTTGTTTGCCGTTTCTCCCTAGGGGTATCGGGAGGGGCTGTCGGATGGGCTTGGAATTTTTTTCAAGTCATTTTATCATTCCAAGCCAAAATGTGACATTTTGTCACCTGTCCTGTGTGGACGTGTCTTCACGTCCAAGTCCTGCCCATTCATGGGCTCTCGGTCCTCCCCGCAGCCCTTACGCCCTTTGAATCATGGGGAGGGCTGCGGATAAAAATCTGGGGCGACTTGAGATGGCCCGCTTTAAAAAAATAAATTTTTCGTCGTTCACGTCGGGTACTTTGTCCCTTCTAGCCCTTGGGCTTCCAAAAAATACCAAGAGGTGACCTTTGGCCACCTCCGGTGACTGGACATGTGGTCATGTCCACGCTCCTCGAGCTACTGACCCGGACATCTCTCCTTGTTTTCCGGGTCTCCTTAGGGGGCTCAGGAGGGGATCGCGTCTGTGATACAAACTTGAAAGTCTTTAAAATGCTGGACTTGACACGTCACAGGCACCCATTGCCAGTCTGGGCCCATGGACATGTGCCCGTGCCTACGGCGCATGACCGACTGGCATGTCAGCCTTCCCCTTGTTTGCCGTTTCTCCCTAGGGGTATCGGGAGGGGCAGTCGGATGGGCTTGGAATTTGTTTCAAGTCATTTTATCATTCTAAGCAAAAATGTGACATTTGGTCACCTGTCCTGTGTGGACGTGTCTTCACGTCCAAGTCCTGCCCATTCATGGGCTTTCGGTCCTCCCCGCAGCCCTTACGCCCTTTGAATCATGGGGAGGGCTGCGGATAAAAATCTGGGGCGACTTGAGATGGCCTGCTTTAAAAAAATAAATTTTTCGTCGTTCACGTCGGGTATTTTGTCCCTTCTAGCCCTTGGGCTTCCAAAAAATACCAAGAGGTGACCTTTGGCCACCTTCGGTGACTGGACATGTGGTCATGTCCACGCTCCTCGAGCTACTGACCCGGATATCTACCCTTGTTTTCCGGGTCTCCTTAGGGGGCTCAGGAGGGGATCGCGTCTGTGATACAAACTTGAAAGTCTTTAAAATGCTTGACTTGACACGACACAGGCACCCATTGCCACTCTGGGCCCATGGACATGTGTCCGTGCCTACGGCGCATGACCGACTGGCCTGTAAGCCTTCCCCTTGTTTGCCGTTTCTCCCTAGGGGTATCGGGAGGGGCTGTCGGATGGGCTTGGAATTTTTTTCAAGTCATTTTATCATTCCAAGCCAAAATGTGACATTTTGTCACCTGTCCTGTGTGGACGTGTCTTCACGTCCAAGTCCTGCCCATTCATGGGCTCTCGGTCCTCCCCGCAGCCCTTACGCCCTTTGAATCATGGGGAGGGCTGCGGATAAAAATCTGGGGCGACTTGAGATGGCCCGCTTTAAAAAAATAAATTTTTCGTCGTTCACGTCGGGTACTTTGTCCCTTCTAGCCCTTGGGCTTACAAAAAATACCAAGAGGTGACCTTTGGCCACCTCCGGTGACTGGACATGTGGTCATGTCGACGCTCCTCGAGCTACTGACCCGGACATCTACCCTTGTTTTCCGGGTCTCCTTAGGGTGGCTCAGGAGGGGATCGCGTCTGTGATACAAACTTGAAAGTCTTTAAAATGCTGGACTTGACACGTCACAGGCACCCATTGCCACTCTGGGCCCATGGACATGTGTCCGTGCCTACGGCGCATGACCGACTGGCCTGTAAGCCTTCCCCTTGTTTGCCGTTTCTCCCTAGGGGTATCGGGAGGGGCTGTCGGATGGGCTTGGAATTTGTTTCAAGTCATTTTATCATTCCAAGCCAAAATGTGACATTTTGTCACCTGTCCTGTGTGGACGTGTCTTCACGTCCAAGTCCTGCCCATTTATGGGCTCTCGGTCCTCCCCGCAGCCCTTACGCCCTTTGAATCATGGGGAGGGCTGCGGATAAAAATCTGGGGCGACTTGAGATGGCCCGCTTTAAAAAAATAAATTTTTCGTCGTTCACGTCGGGTACTTTGTCCCTTCTAGCCCTTGGGCTTCCAAAAAATACCAAGAGGTGACCTTTGGCCACCTCCGGTGACTGGACATGTGGTCATGTCCACGCTCCTCGAGCTACTGACCCGGACATCTCTCCTTGTTTTCCGGGTCTCCTTAGGGGGCTCAGGAGGGGATCGCGTCTGTGATACAAACTTGAAAGTCTTTAAAATGCTGGACTTGACACGTCACAGGCACCCATTGCCAGTCTGGGCCCATGGACATGTGCCCGTGCCTACGGCGCATGACCGACTGGCATGTCAGCCTTCCCCTTGTTTGCCGTTTCTCCCTAGGGGTATCGGGAGGGGCAGTCGGATGGGCTTGGAATTTGTTTCAAGTCATTTTATCATTCTAAGCCAAAATGTGACATTTGGTCACCTGTCCTGTGTGGACGTGTCTTCACGTCCAAGTCCTGCCCATTCATAGCTTTCGGTCCTCCCCGCAGCCCTTACGCCCTTTGAATCATGGGGAGGGCTGCGGATAAAAATCTGGGGCGACTTGAGATGGCCTGCTTTAAAAAAATAAATTTTTCGTCGTTCACGTCGGGTATTTTGTCCCTTCTAGCCCTTGGGCTTCCAAAAAATACCAAGAGGTGACCTTTGGCCACCTTCGGTGACTGGACATGTGGTCATGTCCACGCTCCTCGAGCTACTGACCCGGATATCTACCCTTGTTTTCCGGGTCTCCTTAGGGGGCTCAGGAGGGGATCGCGTCTGTGATACAAACTTGAAAGTCTTTAAAATGCTTGACTTGACACGACACAGGCACCCATTGCCACTCTGGGCCCATGGACATGTGTCCGTGCCTACGGCGCATGACCGACTGGCCTGTAAGCCTTCCCCTTGTTTGCCGTTTCTCCCTAGGGGTATCGGGAGGGGCTGTCGGATGGGCTTGGAATTTTTTTCAAGTCATTTTATCATTCCAATTCAAAATGTGACATTTTGTCACCTGTCCTGTGTGGACGTGTCTTCACGTCCAAGTCCTGCCCATTCATGGGCTCTCGGTCCTCCCCGCAGCCCTTACGCCCTTTGAATCATGGGGAGGGCTGCGGATAAAAATCTGGGGCGACTTGAGATGGCCCGCTTTAAAAAAATAAATTTTTCGTCGTTCACGTCGGGTACTTTGTCCCTTCTAGCCCTTGGGCTTACAAAAAATACCAAGAGGTGACCTTTGGCCACCTCCGGTGACTGGACATGTGGTCATGTCGACGCTCCTCGAGCTACTGACCCGGACATCTACCCTTGTTTTCCGGGTCTCCTTAGGGTGGCTCAGGAGGGGATCGCGTCTGTGATACAAACTTGAAAGTCTTTAAAATGCTGGACTTGACTCGTCAAAGGCACCCATTGCCACTCTGGGCCCATGGACATGTGCCCGTGCCTACGGCGCATGACCGACTGGCATGTCAGCCTTCCCCTTGTTTGCCGTTTCTCCCTAGGGGTATCGGGAGGGGCAGTCGGATGGGCTTGGAATTTGTTTCAAGTCATTTTATCATTCTAAGCCAAAATGTGACATTTGGTCACCTGTCCTGTGTGGACGTGTCTTCACGTCCAAGTCCTGCCCATTCATGGGCTTTCGGTCCTTCCCGCAGCCCTTACGCCCTTTGAATCATGGGGAGTGCTGCGGATAAAAATCTGGGGCGACTTGAGATGGCCTGCTTTAAAAAAATAAATTTTTCGTCGTTCACGTCGGGTATTTAGTCCCTTCTAGCCCTTGGGCTTCCAAAAAATACCAAGAGGTGACGTTTGGCCACCTCCGGTGACTGGACATGTGGTCATGACCACGCTCCTCGAGCTACTGACCCGGACATCTCCCCTTGTTTTCCGGGTCTCCTTAGGGGTCTCAGGAGGGGATCGCGTCTGTGATACAAACTTGAAAGTCTTTAAAATGCTGGACTTGACACGTCACAGGCACCCATTGCCACTCTGGGCCAAAGGACATGTGTCCGGGCCTACGGCGCATGACCGACTGGCCTGTAAGCCTGCCCCTTGTTTGCCGTTTCTCCCTAGGGGTATCGGGAGGGGCCGTCGGATGGGCTTGGAAATTTTTTCAGGTCATTTTATCATTCCAAGCCAAAATGTGACATTTTGTCACCTGTCCTGTGTGGACGTGGCTTCACGTCCAAGTACTGCCCATTCATGGGCTCTCGGTCCTCCCCGCAGCCCTAACGCCCTTTAAATCATGGGGAGGGCTGCGGATAAAAATCTGGGGCGACTTGAGATGGCCTGCTTTAAAAAAATAAATTTTTCGTCGTTCACGTCGGGTATTTTGTCCCTTCTAGCCCTTGGGCTTCCAAAAAATACCAAGAGGTGACGTTTGGCCACCTCCGGTGACTGGACATGTGGTCATGACCACGCTCCTCGAGCTACTGACCCGGACATCTCCCCTTGTTTTCCGGGTCTCCTTAGGGGACTCAGGAGGGGATCGCGTCTGTGATACAAACTTGAAAGTCTTTAAAATGCTGGACTTGACACGTCACAGGCACCCATTGCCACCCTGGGCCCATGGACATGTGTCCGTGCCTACGGCGCATGACCGACTGGCCTGTAAGCCTGCCCCTTGTTTGCCGTTTCTCCCTAGGGGTATCGGGAGGGGCTGTCGGATGGGCTTGGAATTTTTTCAAATCATTTTATCATTCCAAGCCAAAATGTGACATTTTGTCACCTATCCTGTGTGGACGTGTCTTCACGTCCAAGTCCTGCCCATTCATGGGCTCTCGGTTCTCCCCGCAGCTCTAACGCCCTTTGAATCATGGGGAGGGCTGCGGATACAAATCTGAGGCGACTTGAGATGGTCCGCTTTAAAAAATTAAATTTTTCGTCGTTCACGTCGGGTATTTTGTCCCTTCTAGCCCTTGGGCTTCCAAAAAATACCAAGAGGTGACCTTTGGCCACCTCCGGTGACTGGACATGTGGTCATGTCCACGCTCCTCGAGCTACTGACCTGGACATCTCCCCTTGTTTTCCGTGTCTCCTTAGGGGGCTCAGGAGGGGATCGCGTCTGTGATACAAACTTGAAAGTCTTTAAAATGCTGGACTTGACACGTCACAGGCACCCATTGCCACTCTGGGCCCATGGACATGTGTCCGTTCCTACGGCGCATGACCGACTGGCCTGTAAGCCTACCCCTTGTTTGCCGTTTCTCCCTAGGGGTATCGGGAGGGGCTGTCGGATGGGCTCGGAATTTTTTCAAGTCATTTTATCATTACAAGCCAAAATGTGACATTTTGTCACCTGTCCTGTGTGGACGTGTCTTCACGTCCAAGTCCTGCCCATTCATGGGCTCTCGGTCCTCCCCGCAGCCCTTACGCCCTTTGAATCATGGGGAGGGCTGCGGATAAAATTCTGGGGCGACTTCAGATGGCCTGCTTTAAAAAAAGACTGGACTTGACGCGTTGGACTTGATGCAATACAAATAAGTGTTCCTGCTTTATTCTAAATATAAGTACAAGTGCTCACGACATACTCTGGGAGTCATGGGTTCCAGGGAACAAATAAATTTAAAAAAAATTTTTAGATGGCGTGTATTGAATTTTATCAAAATTTAGAGAACGTAAAAAAAGAACGACGTCTAACGGATTTCCCCCATTATTTCTGAGAGGTGCCATTCTTACAAATAAAATAGTTTTTTCAGACTAAACATGGCCGGTACAATAGTACGATAACTTACAACATACCCACAACATACCTTGCTCTCATATGGCATGCCGGACCTAACGCGAACGAGAAGTTATTAAAGAACTATCAGAAGTATGGGCTACCTTGCTTGAAGTATGAAGTGGGTCAATACTAAGGTGACTTTGAGTATTAAGTGCACCCAAAAGCATTCGTATACATGCAGAACAAGCGCCGAGGGTGTACTCGAACTCATACAAGTCACATAATAATATTCACAGTATGCACGTGAACGTGAGGGATGCGTTCATTTTAATCCTCGGGAGCAACTATTTGAGAGTCAGTTATTGCGAGCAGCTCTAATATAGTCATTGCTGTTGGTGCATGTATCTGGTAACTTGCAACTGATTTGAAGCTCTCTCGCTCTCCCAACTTAACCAAAACAACCTACCAGATGTTGCCATCTGTCATTTTTAATAAGACACTACCCTGGAACAAATTCTTAGCCCTTTTTTAGTGGCAAAATAAATAGTACATGAATTTTCCTGTGTCAAAAAAGTTATCTTTTTGGCCAGTTGTACAGCAACAATAGTTTTATTTTTATAAATTAAATACTGTGAATAGTTCAAATTGAATAAGTTTTTATTAATATTTAAAGGAAGTGGTTATATTATAAAAGGACTTGTTTTTTTACCTGTGATAATGATTTTTTGTAGGGTTTCTTCCGTTATTACGAAATGATTATTTAACTGAAATATGTGTTACATTGACACACGTACTTACGTGAGTAACTGCAGCTAAAAGAATTGAATTTTTATTTGACCTCTTCAACCTCTCCGTTACTTTCTCGAAGGTGTGTTATGATGCTTGATTATAATATATTGGGATATTGAATCGTGACTATCTACTAATATGTCCAAGATTTACATTGGTAGATTTCGTATAATTATCTATTTTGTTTTTTTAGAGAGCGCTGTTGAACCATGGACCCAGAGCAGAGATGTTTTGCCACGGGGGGACACATGCTTCTACTCTCGGATGAAGTACTTCTGATGATTTTGAGACATCTGAACTCAAGTGCTATATTTACTTTGTCCAGGTAAATTGATGCCATATGGTTTTTTGAATCCTGACAGTTAGTAAAGGTTTGGGGGCAATTTTGTTGTTGGATTTATTTTGTGTGTATTTTTAGGATATTATTTATTTTTGGTTTTTTTCAGAACATGCAAACGTTTGCGGAACTTATGTCATGATAAGGAATTTTCCCGGCATATAGACGCACCGCCTGATGATTATGAAACCTTGGATTTGATATTTAATAGTCTGCTAGACCGGCACACAACATCGTTAAGGCTTGCGTCGAAATGTCATGGGGAAAATTCGGCTTTCAGATCGAGCATTGCCCCTTCACATCTTGCTCAAATCTGTCCATCACTTCGACCGAATCCCTCTGACATTAATTTAACGAATTTGTATCTCATTCGGCAACGTCTGGATAAATCCATATTCAATCTGAGCAGTCTGCCACCTTCTCTCCGCGTGCTACATTTATCAGGGACGATTATATCTAATGTGACTGAACAATCTGGTTATTTTAAGGTATCGTAGGATTTGAGTTTCAGTACTTTTTTAAAATTGATCATTTAATATTATTGAGTGCTAGTGAAGTTGAATTTCGCTTCACTGTGCTTTTTAACATCTTGCAGAATATATCTGAAGCATTGCCCAACCTGGAAGATTTCGATCTCACAGACTGCACCTGGGTTCCATCTCATTCATTGTTGGGCATTAGCAAATTACCAGCTCTGAAACGACTAAGCTTGCGTGGATGCCGTGAGATTGGAAACTGTTTAGCCTATTCCTCGCTTGCCTTTCGCTTCGGTTTTCCGTCATTGAAGGTTATAGATTATGGATCAGGCTTAAAGCATTTATTTTCGAATTAATTCTCTGATTTCTTCGCATGATTTTGATTGCTTTGTGGTGTTTGAAGGTCTTGGATGTTACAAATACACAATTTGGGACGGGCGAGTTTCATTCCATATCTCTTTTGAAAAACTTGGAAGAATTGTATGTTGGAGAATACGATTTGCAGCAAAATTCGAACGCTATTCAGGATTTCTCGCTACATGAATTAATTGGTCTGGCTCATCTACAAGTAAGATTGTCACTAGTAAATAAATAATTGCTAATCTTTCATTATGACTTGTAGCAGAATTCAATTTCTATAACCCTTGGAACTTTACAGAAAATAGATCTATCAGGGCAAGACATTACAGACACTGGATTGAATGTACTAGTTCGAGTCCCATCTTTACGAAGAATTGATGCTCATTTTACCGCTATCACGTCTGGAGCAATTGAAAGGTTCAAGCAACTCAGAAATGGCTGCATTATTAACAAAAATATGTCATACTTTGAATATTAAAATGCATAGTAGTAGGATTTTAAATATCTTTTGTATCGTGATTATATTGAAGTACTAGCAAAATCTACCAAATAGGGTTTCTGTAATAGCATTACAGTGTCATAACATCAGCTCCAGCCCTCTAACTTTGCATTTTACAAAAGATTAGCTTTATTATTAGACATGTTTTGTATCACCAATCGCACCTGACTATAGTTTATGTACTGCGTTCCAAATAAACTGAATTACAAACCAGTGAAACTCTGGAGACGTACTTAAATTTTTATTAGATAGTTATATTTAATTTCAGACACAATTAAATAGTCATTCAGTTATTGATCAGTAGTTTCCTCTCGATTTCGCAGCAATGCTTCAAATGAATCAATTCACCGGTATAGCTAACGGTCTGGAATTCATGCGGCATTGAGGATATGTGCGTGATGTTTGAGGTGATCCTCAATAAAGGTCGCTATGAAGAAATACGAATGATTATAACCTTCTTGCATTCGGAGTTCGACGTCGACGTTCGAATTTGCCGTTGCAGCATCTTTCAAAGTTTCAGGCATCAAATGGCTGCTCAAAAAGTCATCCTCAGTTCCCTAGTTGGAATGTATGGAGGAAAATGTCATTTAAAAATGATACTACGTTTAAGAAAAACAACTGTCATTATAGAAACTGCTAATATCCAACCTGATCAACCAATATTTTCCTCGGTGGACCAGCATATGACAAAACTAATTCCTTGGAATCGTACTTTCCCCATTCGTCTTGAATGTCTTCTCCTAAATAAAACTTAAAAGTCTTATCTCTTCCCCATGGTGAATTCGACGGGTTGCAGATTGGAGCAAAGGCAGAAATGGACTTGAACAAGTTGGGATTTCTGAGACCGATCGAAATAGCCCCGTGACCACCCATGCTAAATACATGAATACATACTTACAAATAACTTTAAAACAATAAAAAACAATTTTTACAATCTAGTAATATTGAAAGTACCTATGACCGAAAATTCCAAACTTGCCGGAAATGAACGGGAAGTTCTGCCGGATCAAAGTAGGTAGTTCTTTCGTCACGTAGGAGTACATCCTGTAATGCTTGCTCCAGGGTTCCTTCGTAGCATCCACGTAAAACCCGGCACCTTCGCCAAAATCATATGCATCTCTGTCTCCAGGAATATTGCATCCCCCTAAAACCCAACAACACAATTCCACGATGTAATTACCCTGCCAAGAAATGCTAACGTACCAACACAATGAACTCAATCTTAAATATTTAAGTAATTATATATAATAATTATTACTGTAACAGCCAATTAAAAACCATATAACTATAATGTCTTACTAGGGCTAGTATCCGGACCGACAACCATCAACCGCTGTTCATTTGCATACTTTTGAAACCCAGATTTCTGAATGAAATTCTCTTCCGTGCATGTCAAACCGGATAAATAAAAGAGTACATGGAACCTCTCAGTGTCAGCTCTTTGCTCCGGCTCGTACAAGGAGAATTTCATGGTACAATTCAGTTCCGAACTCTCATGCTTGTAAACCTTTTGCAAGCCACCAAAACATCTAGTCTTCGAAACTAACTCGATCGTCATGTTGAACAAATTTTTGATTCTGCACCCCAGTTTCAAAATGTATAACCACAAAATAAATTTCCAAGCAAACTATAGTCTCTCAGCCTTTCGGTCTCTCTCCAGACTATCGAATCTCTGACGAATATGTCACAGTTATTTCAAGCCAATCCTGAAATAAGACGAGACAAGACTTATCAATAGGTTAGAATTGAAGTTCAAGGTCAAGTTTATCAATGTCAGTGCAGCAATGCTACTCAGTATTCAGATTCTCGTCCAGAACAGAACTTCTGAAAAGCACTTGTACATTTTGCAACTGTAACTATACAAAACAAGAGTGTCCACTTCCAGTCCACTCCAGGCCAAGGAAAAATAAATATCGGCGCTCTTGTACTCACTTATAGAATGAACATGCATAATTATAATAAAGTTATTTAAAGTATACTTACGTAATTGTGTCTTGGATAGAAGTCCTGCTATTATTATTAAACTTCTATGCGATGGAACTCTGTATCGCTTGGAACTCAAGGACAAGGACTGTGTTTACAGTATTTTTACGCATAGGGTTTTGGTCGATCCTGTCCCCCGCACCGCTTGAGGAACACATGACTGTTTTGGAATCACTAGCGGGAAGGTAACCTGTGAGTGGAACTGGAATCGGACTGGGACTGGGGTATGGTGAGAATGTGAGTGCGAGTAAATGCCTGCGGCCGACAGAGCAACTGTTCTTGTTACCAATGTTGTCCTTGTCCTTACACACTTCTTCCCACCAGAGAGCGATACAGTCTCCGACTCCGTTACAAAAAATAATAATAAAAGGAATCCACGATACTGTACTTTTTATGTGGGAATTAAGGCATATCATAAAGGCATGGACGTTAGCTTTAAACAGGTTATTTTTATTTACTTAACAACCTGTGTAGTGGTAAAGGTAATTGGAAATAGATGGATTCAAAATCTAGAAGAATTTTGCTTCGGAAGCTTGTAATTTTTGTAATGGGGTATTAAAGATCACGGATGTAATGTAGTCTTTGGAAGGTACTCAAGACCTTCTGAAAAAATGAGAACTGAGATTGTGTGTCAACAACTGAAAAGGCTCTGGTGGTATTGATGAATCGCCACGGATGGGAATTCACGACTGCGAACACACCCAGTCACACGCCTAAAATTAATAGGAAATAAATTATTCTGAAATCATTTACAAAATACCTGAAAAATGTTTTCCTGCAAATTGTATGCGCTCTAGCTCTAATACGTTGCTCATGATTCCTCTGTAAGTAAATTGCTTAAGCATGGGGTTTAACGGGGTGGCATCTATCCCGCCGTCATTAGATGTCGGATTGTTGTTCCATATCGCCAAATATGGTGAAAGTAAAAATCAGTTTGGTAGTAAAATCATAGGCTTTTTCGTAAGGGTGCGAAATTCTATATTCAGATGTTTACAAGAAGTCAACATGGGAATTTTCAGAAGATTCAAGTGCTTAAATACAGGCTGAACATTATCCTTTGTCCGACCTCTAGCCCATATAAGGGAGTAACACTTTATAAGTAAATATTTGAAAGTTTGTAGCGAATTTAGTTCCAGTTTTTCAAAATTTATTTTATTCATCTGGGTCAATATTTGAAGTCACAGGGCCAAGAAACGTCAAGCAAAGTCGGTTTTATTCGGAATGTTAATTTCTTCATTTTTTTATTCTCAAATAAATTTTTTCCAGACAATGCTTTTATTATTTATTATTAGTAAATTTTATGGACATTCCAGGGAATTATAACGTAGGACTCTACGTTCAGAAATGTTGGCATGAACTGAAAAGTCCAAGAGCAAGGTTGAAGAAATTCAGCTTCGGGAACACAAGTGACATTAGCGTTTCTGTTCGGTACCGGGAATTCCCGAGGTTCCGATACGGTTTTGGGTCAACTGTTTAAAGAACCGTTAAATTTCGGTCCTGTTTCGGGTACAAAAATCAAAACCGAAAGTTTTCGGGTACGGTTTGTTAAAGCTGCCGGGTTGGATGATAACCCGAAACATGCATTTGTCAACTATTATTTGAAAAGGCGAAACAATTTTGACTTCCATAAACCTGAAACCTATACATTTTCTGCCACCTTCCGCTTAAAAGTTGACTTTTATGAACAATCCACGTGTAGCACCGGAATGTTACCGGTTTCAGTCACTGTCCGTTCTTCCTTTAAGAATTTTGAAATATTTGCGAAGAATATCCTAACGTAGCCAAGATGGTTCGTGGCTTCTTGTGCATTCGGGGTACCGGGATTCCCACTGAGCGTGCATTTTTGTTAGGTTCCGACCTTCTTACTCCTAAGTGCATGGCTACACAAGATGAAACAATTAAGACAAACTACTGTTGAAGGCCTGGCATCTAGCGAGTTCGAAAAGCAAAAAACGAATACCATTGCAGAGAAGATGTCCTATTTTAATTTATTGTCATTTACCAGTTTAATTACGAGTTTAACTGAACGCTATTTTATGCACTGTCGTCGAAACCGGTTCGGGAATGGTTTCTATGACTTCAATTTTTGAACTGGGGTAATGCTATATGACGCAATTCAATACAACTCCAGCGCCTTGAAATACTTTTATAACGACCCGGGCTTACATAATACCGTCATAAATTCCTCCTGCTACACATTGTCTTTAAATTATTATTGTTCTCCAGAAAAGGAATTCCTTCAGCCTTGCTTGCTGTCTCTTCTGATCTTGTTTACAACCCAACGTACAAACCTATCAATTGCTCCCTGGAAAGGATACAAAATGTACTACAAACTAGCGTGAATAGATGTTATGAAATTAATATTATTTGAAAACAAAACTTCAACGTTCTTGAAACTTTGAAAAAAATGGAGAATGCTCCTTTTTTTACCCCTGTGTCTTCAAATCTTGACCTCATTCAGTAAAGTAAATTTAAAAAAATCTGGTGCTAAATTCGATACAAAATATTTTAAGATTCACCATTATGTGGTCTAGAGATGGGTGACAAATGATTACGGCTACTATGTACACTTCCACCGATTACCGTGCCGCAAAAATGAACGAATGCTACATTATTAATTTTAGGAAGATGTAGTGAAAGAAAGTTAATATGTGGAGCCAGTGAAGCGCCCGTTACGTTACTTTTACCCAACAATAACGCAATAACGTCGTTTTTTAACGTAACGACCTATATTTGTAGAAGGTAATAACGTAACGGTAACGGAACTAGGGTGTGCTAAACATTTATCGGAATAACTATAACGTGTAAGTATATGTAAAGAGAAAACGATATGGTAACGTAACGCAACGCTATCAAATCAATACATGCATGCACATATATATTTTTGCATTATTACGCATTGGCAGCTATTGTTGGGTTTGTTTGGAGTAACTGCGCATGTAAATAAACCGGGGATATGTTAAAAACTTCAGTTGCATGTGAACACCCTGATCAGCATTTATGTACATTATTGAAAACAACAAATTTCAATAGGAAATTGTTGGCCCTTTCCTTTGCATAATACACATGATTTTGATCACAAAAAAGGATGTGTGATCGGCTTACGAATTAAGTGTTGGTTCTACCAAAGGTTTTAATAGATAAGAACTAATCGTGGAGAATACTGTCGATAGTAAAATTAACGAAATGAATTTCAAAATAGGTCAAATGACTAGATTACCACATTTGGTAGTTGGGAAGCGGATCACATTTTAGGTGAACCAAGAACTGCAGAGAAACTGTAATTGCCTTTTCGCTACAATTCTGGCTTACCAGGAACGCCTGGTGTCACTAGATGTGTGATAATTTAGTTTATACCGAGCGGACAATAACAATAATAATAACGGAAAGTAATGGCTATTTTATATTTTTTAATGGTAACGAAAACTAACGCTGGAGTATTACCGTTGTCTGGTAGTAACGGAACGGTAACGTTGATTTTCTCATACGATATTCAGTAATGTAATGATAATTAACGTCAATTTTAAAACCTATAGTAATAGTGTAACGTAACATAACAAAAATGTGGATGCGCATCTCTGTAGTAGAGCTAATCACATTCTTCCACTTCCATAAGAAAGTGAAACTTTATCGACTTGAATATTCGTGTAATGTAAAAGTGCAGCCATTATTTACAGTATTATGTTTAAAAGTTACTGTGGATACATACATAAGATGCATAATGTAAGTACCTACATTAAGAGTAATGTTACAAAAATGATAGGTTTAGGATCATTTACATACATTTTTTGGAATTACCTAACAATCTACGTTTGAGGAATTTGAGGCCATGATAACGTTTGGCAAACGATACCTTGGAACTGGACTATATATTGCATCTGAAGGGAATCCTACTGGTTGTGATTTCACTCATTGTCAGTTATTCCAAAATGGATCCATTGGACAAGTCATCATGGAAACTTATTAGATCGGTAATTCCAGTTATTTTCCCAATAAAACGAATTGTTTATCTACAGATCTAGTTTTTAAGGTTCTAGATGTTGTCTAAAGCAATATTCTCTAACCCCTACACAATTTATTTATCTAAATTCTGCCAGTCCGACGCCAGGGTGAGTAGTTTGGATAAAAGTTCCATACATGCGACCCACTGAACGGTACAAACGCTGGTTGAGATGTTCGAAACCAGTTCCAAAAAATCATTCAATTCCGAGGTGAAAATGCCCATCCGTGTCCCTGTAGCCATGTCCGTAAATGTGACGAACGTAAAAAAATAAGAGACGAATATACAATTTACAAACAATTAATAACGGAGAGCAAAAATCAGTAAGTACCAATGTGGCGGGGCTGTGAGAACACAAAAAATCAGCAACGCTGGATCCCTATTTTCATTGCTAATTTTCCGTCTCAAGGGAAAATAAATCGTTTCAATATATAAATGATGGAATAATTGTAACTACACCGGAAACGAGAAGGCCCCAGAAAAATTCAGATACCGGCCGAAACACTGATAGAGATTGGAAATAAAATGGAAGTCGTGGTCAGCAAAAACAATACGCAGCACACTTGAAGGAAGTAATGGCCAACTGTGTTGCTAACAACCGTTGGAAGAAAAATGAGGAATGAATGACGAAATATGACGATGAGTGCGGAGGAAAAAATGAGGAAGGTGGTGGGAGAAATGGTAATACGGAGTCCACCTTACAGGGAAACGACGGGCTTACCCGGAAATTTTAACCGCCCGAGATGCTCTAACCAGCATCTCCTATAAATTATGGATATAACCTCTGGTATTCCCGGTGTACGAAATCCATAGCGATTTATATCTGCGTACATACGTTTTTCACCACCATCCACTGGAACCGTAACATCATTCAGCAGATTAGAGAACTCCTCCTCCTTAAAATTTGTTGGAAGTACGGTATAAATGCACAATTAATAAACGTGAGTATATCATAAATACTAAAATTATTTCACTTACTAAATTTTTGCAAGAATAACTTACTTCTTCAAGGTAACTCTTTCCTTCTTTATGTCCTCTAAAAATCCTTGGCATCTTTTTACTTCTCGACCTTTATTCTTTTTGAAGTTTCCTCGTTCTTCGCCTAAAAATATTGCCAAAATTTAATAAATACTCGTACTTATATTATTTGATTATGCTTACAGAAGAGTCAGATTCCTTTTAGGTTTGAAAAACTTTCCGTCGAAGTATTTCACATACTCTCGCAAAATTGTACGATTCCTAAACCCTTTCTACTAACGCAGGTCTTTTCAAACAAATGCTCAGAAGCTATGGTGTTGCGGGGACTACGAGTCAAGAAAATTCACATAGGCAGAGCTCGGTCTAGAATCGTGTTTAATCCCTTGGTCATCGAAAGGGTTCAACCTCAATAAACCTCCATGAACCTCAATGAAGCAAGCTCCCATCTCAATAATTGTAATTATAAGTGTATTGGCCTCTCAAACAGTACTCTTTTGTATGATCAAACACGTGTGCCCTTTTTGTCATCTGGAAGGTTAAGACCTTGGAATTACTTGTCTTGTTGTCTTCCCAAGCAATTGATGCACTTTTGCAGCATCGGGTCTCAGGGCTCTTAATTAATTAATTTAATTAATTTAATTCAAGGCTTGTTCTGTGATTCTAAAATGCCCTCAAGTAGAATAGTTAGAAAAGTCCCATGCTGTATTTTAAGTATCTAGCCATTCAAGTTCAAGGAAATTATGCAATGAATTAAAATAAATAATCCCAATGATTTGTTTAAAACATCCCTGACAGAATTCAATAGGTAATGGTTTCAGCAGTTTGTGTTCTGAAATTTGCAATTATTCTACCCTAATATTTTGAATCATGGTCCACCCAATAGACTGTACTCATAATAAGTCAGGGATAATTTCGTAACTCACAGTCAGTCTTGCCAACAAATTTTGTGGGGACAGGACCCATATGATTGCATGCAGCCAATGTACCTACAGGAAATAATAAATCATCCAGGCCATCCAGGCTCATTGTGCCCCTATAGTTTGTACCAATTTTCATCAAAATCGGTGAATAGATGTTGGTCTATACTTAAGCCGACCTTTGTATTGATAAACGCTAAAAAAAATGCCTACGTGACCAGACGCATGCAAAAATTAAATGACTTCGGACATGTAAGCATTATACTTGCAATTAGTATTTGCAATCCCCTTACAATAAATTATAGTACTGCTAGTTAGAAAGTACAAGGTACTTAATCATCATGCTCCAATCAGGAACAGGTAGTAATTCTGTATTCATTCAACTCTCTGACGAACCATTCCACAGACTCTTAAGGGGGAATATACACTTGAAAAAGATATACTTGATTTGAGAATTAAATCCTCCCATTCAGTGGGAAGAGTCTCACGTTAATTGGTAGCTGGTATATGTGATATTACACGCCAAACAATATTTTGATATTCTCTGCATATCAGTCAAAGATAATTCCTTGGGAGTCGTGAGTTTAATTGTATTCAACAAAAATAAACTGAGTTTTTACAGTAAATATAGACTTGCACGTAGTCCCCTCTTGACGACGAAGTCTCAGTAGTAACAGAATTTAATCACACATTAAAATTTTTAACATGCGAGTGAGTCAGGGAGCTCATCAAATAAACCATTGTATTATAAACCACTGATATCAACGGACTCTTATTTAAGTACACAAGGAAACAAGTGATAAATGATCCACATTTATAAACAGAGCCAGACACGAATTTGTTTAGTCAACTGCGAACTAAGCCCCGAACACTATTTTTATACGTTTCAGAGCTGGAGGAAAAATGATTAATAGGAATATTTTTTGGGTACTGATCTCCGTAATTCTGCTGAACTTCAGTAACGGAAATGCAGAAACTCCTGAAGCAGGACATTATGATGTATTTGACAGCTCTGATCTGGCTAAATTAATTAGTAACCCAAGGGGCAATGTGATAGTGCAAATTGTGAATCATGGAACCGTTGGTTTCCTTAATTCGGGTCCAAAAAGTAAACCCAGCAGATTTGAAGAATCTGAGAGTGAGACTGAACCAATTGACAACGGAAGTAACAGCGTAGATTTTGATTCTATCCCACCACCTGAAAATGCTGCCGAGATGGCTAGATACATTGTCAAGAATTCAAGTAAGATGTTATTGTGTTGTAAAGTATAATATAGTTTATATATACAAAATAATCATTTGATTAACTTTCTTTAAATTCATTGACGACTTTTTTTTAAATTCCCAGACTGGACATCCTTGGCCACTATTTCAACGAGGGAACCCACAGTAGGATATCCCAGTAACAATATTGTATCTGTCAGTGATGGACCTGTTGGAAAGTCTACAGGTGTGCCTTACATGTATGTCACTAGTTTGGATCTGTCGCAACGAGATTTGGTGGTGAGTCAAAAAACTTAAATTAAAATTCTTAACACTGCTGGTAAAGCATTAAAAATGTATTCTTATAAACGTTCATAAATGTTATGTAATTTTAATTTGTGTATTCAGGTGGATCCTAGGGCTTCCTTAACAATGACCCTGGCACAGTCTGAGTACTGTCGTGTTCAAGCTCTTGATCCCGAAGATCCGAGATGTGCTCATGTCATCTTGACTGGGGAGTTTGTTAAGGTAATGATCTGAATCAAAAATTGAAAGTGAGTGAAGATTGAATTGAAAAGTTTAGGGTCACAATAACATTGATAGCATGGTTGACACTCTTTGTAGATTCAGAACGGAACTCAGGAGGCATCATTTGCTGAGCAGGCATTATTTACAAAGCATCCAGTCATGTCATCGTGGCCTCCGGGTGAGTGTTGCTCAATGCTTACAAAATCTGAAGCACGTAAATTATCCGTTTAAACCGTTTTTACTTCTCTATTTCAGATCATGGTTTCTTCTTTGCCAAATTGCACATATCAAATATCATAGTTCTTGACTACTTTGGAGGAGCTAAAACAGTTGCTCCTAAGGACTACTTCAAAGCGACTGTTTATTAAATTATTATAATTGTGATTGTATGTTGCTCATAAGTGGTTGTGAAGGAAATTCAATAAGAAATGTCCCATTATAATTTCTAGTTATAATATTAAAGGTTCAATATTAATTATTTGTTTGGTTAATAAGTACCTGAATAGTATAGTATGCGATTTTCAATATGCTACTAAATATAATGTGTTTCAAATAATTGCATAAGCGATCATGGAGTCGCAAATGTTCCGATGAAAATAAAACGAAGTCGAAACTTTTATAAATGTTTATTGTTATACAAGTTTATTTTAAAATATGTACAAAATAGACTCATAACCTTACTGCTTATTTTTTGTCGCATAGAGACTCTATGTACGGCTGGACAAGTTTGAATTGCACTTTATCGCTATCCTCAGCAACGGATACAGTAACAACGACTTTATCTAACGGTCGGAATACCACATCACCAAAGGTTACTGTTCCCTCCTACAATAATGATTTAATTTTGAATTTACTGCTGTGATGATATGAATGACAAGTCAAATATTTTTTAATTGAATATTTTAACAGAAATCTGTACCTTTTCACTGTATACGTAGCCACCTTCTTTAGGGAAAAAAATAAAGCCCTCCAATGCATACTGCGGGACGAAAACTTGAAAAGCGTTTCGGCGAACAAACATTACAAATGCATTCTGCTCTTCCAGTTTACCCTTCAGCCGTTTCTGCATATTATAAAATCATGATTGAATTAGAAAGTCAAAATAATAATTCATTAAACCACGATTAATGCAAAATGTTGTCTTCACTGCAAATAACTTACACTCTTGTGAATATTATGAGAAGCTCTGGAGGCATACTGAGCCATTCTGTGACGAATGTTGATATTATCGGCGACATCAGTCATAAGTTTTGTATCAAGTAGTCGAGGATCGACAGTTTCCACTTGAATAGCAGCAGCTAATAAGCGATGAACCACCAGATCTGCATACCTAAAGAAGAGAAATTAACAACCATGCTAAATTACCTCGAATTTTGTAATTGCTGTCACAAAACAAGTTATTACTATTTTATTAGGTACCTCCGAATCGGCGATGTAAAGTGGGTGTAAATGGCTTTTGCTAAACCAAAATGGCCAAATTCTTCAGGATTTGTGGTACCAGAACAGCAATAAAGGGCTTGAGTCATGCAGCGAGTGGTGAGAATCTTTACAATATCTCGAAGTGAATCATCCTGATTTTGAAGTGACTCGTTCAGGGCTTTTGATCCTTTGTCTACCACAATAGTTAAACCATGGGTCTCAGCAGCTTTGAGCAAAGCGTCGAAATTTGCAGGAGGTGGTATTGGATGGCGACGAAGCATCGCATATTCTCTATATTCCGCCAACGTGAACTCAGCCACTGAACAATTTGCGAGTAACATGAACTCTTCTACCATAGAGTGTGACTCTTCACTGTCATCCTGAGCTTCGCCGTCTTGATTTACTTCCGAAGTATTTAACATCAATGCGCTAATAATTCAATATGAGAAATAAAATGCTGCTGCTAGAAATAAAAGACTTTAGAAACATTCAAGTTGTGCACAACAATAACTTACCCATTTTCAAGTCTCTGCTTTTTCAAAACTTGAGCCAAGAAACTCAATCCTTTTAAAGACAAGGTTATTTCGTCAGTATCCTGTGAATTAAGTTTTGCCTGGGCTTCTGCATAAGTCATGGCAGCCTTTGACTGAATTATTCCTTTGTAAAAATTAGTTTCTAAAATTTTGGCATCCTTCGTCATTTTCCAAATTACTGAAAACACTAGCTTTTCGGTCCCCGCATGAAGAGAACAGAGATTCGAACTGAGAACAGCTGGAACAGTCAAATATGCTCATGTAAACATTCCTTCTCGAATCTCCAATTTACAGTAAATGCAATATAGTGTTGAAAACAATAAAAACATACCGGGAATCATATCAATTCTTCTATCAGCAAGATATACACTTGTTCCTCTCTTCGCTGCCTCCTCGTCTAACGCAGTACGAGGACGCACAAAATGAGAAACGTCGGCAATATGCACTCCCACCTCAAAGGTTCCATCATCATTTTCGCGACAATGTAAGGTATCATCTATATCAGTACATCCGGGAGGATCAACAGAAACAATGACCAAATCCTTGAAATTCTTTCGCCGTTGATACTCTTCTTCTGGAATAATATACGGTAGAGTTGGCAAGCATGCCTCTACGGCTTTAGAAAATGGATCATGGGGAACACCATGTTCATGCAGAACAGCTTCAGTCTCAGTTTCGATTGTTCCGATAGGTCCAAGTATTTTCAAATAATGACCCTAGAGCAAATAAACTATATATTACTGTTTCGGTTGATAGTATTTAGGTAGGCACCTACAGAGGTAATGTAATTTATTACAAAATCAGTTCTACTTCTAATTATACGTAATAAAACTACGAACGAACGAGTAACCACTGTACTTACCATAGGAAATCTGGAATTCGAAGGCCAGTTGTCGATTTGAACTACTATTTTCATACCCTCAAATCGTTCCACATTTCTAGTCTCAATTCGAACTCTGGGGAGCTTTTTATTATCAGGCAAAAAGTAATGGTAGTTAGAACTTTCCTGTACGCTTTTACGTATTATTCCACAACAAGGAGCCCATTTTCTTCGAATGATGGCAATAACTTTAGCTGCAGGTTTGATTTCCTCTCCTTTGGCCTTGGATCTGGCTGCAGTAGCAAGAACTTCTTCCTCTTGTTCATCACCAGTTGCAACAGTTTCTGATGTGATTGGAGGTTCTGTATCAATGTCTGTAACTACAAGCCCAGATGCAATAGACCACTTATCCTCTGGTAACACCTCAATCGCTACTATGTCACCATCAGTAGCGCGATTAATATTCCTTGTCCCCTGTATTAGATACTCAGTAGCATCTTGCTTATCTCCACCAACACGCACAAAACCTTCGTAAAAGTTCCAGCATCTGTAAGCACCTTGGAGGAATCTACCACTTTGAATCCCTGCTTGAACAGTTTTCAAGTCCAGATGGGGATCAAAATAAACTTCACCTCGTTCCCCACGCTTCAATCCTACATTCAATCCATTCAATTAAACCATACTCCCTGCAATAAAATTATTTATCCAAACTGCTCCCACAGATTTCAATCAAATTACCTGTGTCTTCTCCAAAAGGTACTCTACACAATTTATCCTCTAGTCCTTTAAACTGACTGGTCATATTTTCCACATAATCTTTTCCCGTGCTCACATTCACACCATCAATATCCCCTAAAAGTGATTTACATTTTAATGGAAACTCAGGATCATCACTCAAAATCACAAGTCCAATCTGACGAGATGAAAAGTGATTCTGGAAGTACTCATAGCTTCTTAGAAGAAGTTTCAAGCTATACATATCCAGACTTTCCCCCGGATCTCTTTCCACGAACGTTTCTCTAAATTATCAAAGACTAAATTAAGAACCCAACCAAAACTCAGCTCACATCTACAACCTTTCAAAATATACAATAATAACAGATCTAAAAATGCACTACATCTCCGGCTTACACATGATGCTCATTCAAAAAATGTAGGATCTTCCTATTTTTGATCCCATCTCGTATACGCTTGTAAATTGTTAGATTCGCCTTGGCCAATTCTTCCATAATCGTCTGAAGTAGAATAACATTACTGAGTTCCTCCAAAACGTCAGCCTAAACAATAAACAATCACAAATACAATTTGTAATACCATAACTACATTGAAACCCTGCCACCACAGCAATTCTACAAACACCCACAAACCTGTCGCTGGATGAATCCTGCATCCGGAATTAAATAATGCTTGAAATTATATCTATTGGAATAAATTGGGGGTTCACCATCCAGCTTATACTGGGCTCGAGACGTTATGGGACAGAGTTGACATCCATACGACCCGCAATTGATATCACTCCTTAAGTATTTCTCTCTTGACAGCTACAAACCAACAACACAGTCAAATTATCTTAAAAATATGTCAAAATGTCCAGAAGACTATATCCGATACAAAAATGTACAAATTCAATAATTATTCAATTAGAAGCATATTTACTCTCATAGGCTTTCCTCGCCGGTTTTGACGATAGAAGGTCACTTCCAAACGTCGACGTTCCGGCTCCACTATGTCACACTCCATCATTTTGGATACCATTTAAATACACTGAACCGACCGCAATAATAACTGTGGTCGTAATAAATTACAAGTGAATTCTATCCAACGAAATAAATCTTGAAATCACACTAAACCCAAGCTCCGTTTTTCCCTTGAATTAATTCGCTGTCTGGGAATATCGAAAGGACAAGTTTTTCCAGCCAAATGCAATGCAAATGCAAGCACGAGCACAGCACCATGCTCAATTTTAAATCCCTAGCGCTTTTGCAAGTATAGCTGGCACACGTAACGTTTGTTTACATGTTAAACCCCTCGTGTATGCAATGTTTTGGTGTTGTTTATTTTGTTGTTGTTGTGTTGTGGGCGTGGGCTGGCTATGGGCATCAGAATTACAAATTACAACATTAATGAGATTTTTTATTGCATTGTTGGGGATGGAATTATTTGTTTTTGCATTTAATTGTTGTTGGAACTCAGCACTACTGTTAACGTATTTTAATATTGAACATTAAATCTTATGGATAATAATCTTTCACTTTAATGACTTTAACCAATGGTTCTTATTTCTTATTTAATTCAGAGACTTTAGTGTATTTGTGTACTTAGGCAGTGTAGTTTGCTATTTTTTAAATACAAAATCGAAAATATTAAGTAGTAAAGCCACAAGAAATTTATTGACTTATTGATTGGAATGATTGCATGTGTGCGTATTTACTCCCTCATGCTAAAATTTAGCATGCTTTAAGGGAAGGGGCAAAAATTGTCCTTGCATTTCTTATTGCTTCCGTAACACTTATTTTAAGCGTAAAGTCAGTGGTCTCAAACGATTTCGTGTAAGTTATGTGCTGACTTATTGCAGCAATGTTCGCGTGACATGCATGAATAAATATATACCTGTATACTATTACAGACTCATTCATTGCTTTCTGCATCAAGCTTCCCCGAAAGTTGTTTTTTGTTTGGTGGAAGGATGCTGTGCAACAGCTAGACCTTGGCCTTAGCCTTACTACTGTAGAAAGCTTAATCGTAGGAATAATTATAGTAGTATTACCCTGTCTTGGAAGGAAAAGGAAAGCTATGAATAAAATCGGAACCCAGGAAATGTTTACAATTTAAAAATATACATGAAGGTGTAGATTAAACACATGTAGCCAGTATTCTAAAAGTGTAGTAAGATCCATGTCTGTGTAAAGTTTCCTGACATTGAGCTTATGGCCTTGTCGGATTGGAAGGTGAATGAACAGTAGTAATTTCTCAAGTCCTTGTACAGAGATGAACGTTTCCTTGAACTTGTTATTATGATAGGAGTAAGAAATGTTCATTTGAGGCATGGAACATGTAACTCTTAAATCAGAAGTTGATTCCAACTCTATATATTTTCTGTATCAAGAAAAGGTGAGCCAAAGAAAGGGCTAAAAGTGCCTTGTTTCCATGAAAACCCTTGGAGTTATATTTACTACGTCTCAATACCTGTCTTATCTAAAACTCACATCTTTTCAAGTCTTTTTTTGGACCTTTGAGATTTTACACAATTTTTCTTAGAGGAAAATTTTATGGTTGACAAAATCTCTGGAAATCCTGGAGTATAGAATTACTCAGAATTTAGAGCGTGTAATCATGTTTACTTTATAAAAAGGTATACCTTTGTGTGGGTATACAAACACATTTCTTATTTATATAGATGATGGCATGATCGGACATAGAGATGTGGACAAATCTCAGGTTGCCCTAAATGCTAACCTATGAGTAAGTAATGACACTTAAGATGTATTGGATTATCCCTTCGGAATGCATGTGATAAAGGCGCTGTCGCTAACCTATCCAAGGACGAGTTTTAGGGACACAAATGATGTTAGTTGGGAAGCACCTGGTCCTGTAAAGTACCTCCATTGGGTATAAAAGGGATTCTGGATTGATTTTTCTCATTTTTAGTTTATCCGTGCAGGTACTTTCATAGATTTTTCGTGGATTTTTAAAATTTTAATTATGAGACTCCACGTTGAACTAGTGGTTTTGTCAGTGTTTTTTCTAATCCAACATTTTTGTTTGGCTGGTAAAATTCCTGTGGACTCAGCTACAGTTGAGAAATCTGAACGGCGTACGTCAGTAACAAGATCCGTTTCAACAGCCAGACAAAACTTGACCATTAGCAATGGTCATGATACAACTCAAAGTTCGGAACGAAAGCGAGGAGAGAGTTTGGAAGAAATTTCCGGAAGCACCGACGGAACTGTTACCAGTGAAAAATTGGAAGGAAATGACACTGCAACTACAAGCTCTACAAGGAATATTATTGAAAGCTCCGAAAGAAATGCTAATGAAGGAAGTTTCGTAAGGAATACTACTGCAAGCTCTGGGGGAAACACAACCATTGGAAAACTAGAAGGAAATATAAACATCCATGAGTCTGGAGAAGATGCTACGACTCAAACTCCTGAAGGAAATATCACACCAGGAATTTTGGAAGGAGAGAGTTCAATTCTTCAAGATTCTAAAATCGCAGACGTGACGCTGACGACAACGACTGAATCTACATCAAGTAAGTCAAAATCTGTGCTTGGGTTTGAGGGTGGGTGTCTGGGATTCTACAAAGTGAACAACCTTTTTACTGACCATTGCAACCGGAAATGGTAGAGATAAAGATTCGGGAAAATAAGTTTAACATGACGCTCTGTTTTTTGTTATCTTTTTTAAGATTCGACAACCAACTCTGAGGATGCTATAATCCCGAGCTCCAACCTCACTACAAGTGTTACTCCTGGACGTAAATCAAGTAAGCATTTTTTTAGACAGTACAGCACATATGTATATACATACATACATACATATTTTTAAGAAGACTGTGTTTTCTAAAAGTGTTGTCAAAACACAGAGCCACAACCGGTAGATGAGGGTCCAATAATTATTCGACCTAAAGAAACAACCACTGTTGAGCCAGTATTAGTACCCCGACCATGTTATGAGACCATGACATGTCCTCATTGCGGGAAAACCCGAGTCTGTGAAAAATCTCAGGATTGTTCACATTGCCCCCACTGTGGCAGAAGTCTTAATGATGGTCGTCTTAAAAAATTCACGCGTTCAAATGGGGAGCCCAAGACACCCTCAATAGGTTCTGAAGTTTTGCCAGCAAATGGGGAAAAGTCGGAGCCACAATTCGAGCGTGTCCAAGCAGATGTTAACTTAAGTCGGAAGGAAATTATGCAAAGACGTTTAAATTTCCAGGTGTGTGCCTAATTTTATATGCAAATTTCCTGCAAAGTAATTTACTTATTCATGTAAAATGTCTCCTCTGCAGAGAGCCCAAGAATTTATGCGATCCATTGAGCCCAAAGTAAGTATTCAAGGCAATACGGAAAATCTGAAGTCGGCGGAGCCCATTATAACACTAAATGGGAAAGCTGTGGAGATTCCTCTTCAACGTGCTATCCCCCATGAAGAACCATCAACTTTTACGGAGAAGATAAAATGGTTTTTCGGATTTGGGGAGGACAAGACTAAGCCACAAGAAGTGAGAAGTCCCTTGGAAGTTCCGAGCTCAATTTCTCCTCAACCAATTTTTCAGAACCCGGCACCGACTCCTATTACGAACGGGACCACAGGGATACTCAACTGTCCTTTTAGCAAACTGCAAAGACTGAAGCAGCTTAAAGCTACAGTTGGCCTCTAAGCATATCTATATGCATCCCTTATTTAAATTAGTACATACTTTAATTTTGAATTTATCCTTAATTACTTGAAGTTGAGTTCCTTGAATTTCATACCAAATGAACAAGAAATGACAGCCAGTCAGTGCATTTTCCGATTCTACAATAAAATACATACTTAAAACATAAATCTTACGTAATCAAAGTGACCTTGTTATTTGAACTTATTAGTTATTCATAGAATCATTGAATTTCAAATTATTTTCTTACCATGAAATTTATTTTGGTTGAAAATCCACTAGAACCAGTAAAACGTTTATGATAGATATAGATACAGATAACAGATCTTTTACGTTCACTCTTAATAATGGGCGTATGTTTTCTAATCATTTCTGTGAGCATTCGGGGTATACCACTTAACCGATAACTGCATGATCTATTTTTTGTAAAGAAGAGTGCAGCCTCGGGATGCTGACTAGTTTACATTATGAATTATCTGAATCAAGCCTGTGAATGTTGCAGACAAAAAAAAGGTCATTCAGTTATTCATTCATCCACTGAAGCAATTTCCTTCCAACATTTCACCCAAAGAACGAATAGCCGGCAATTTTCTCACAGATTCGTTGTTTTTCATTCCTTATCCCATACAAAAAAAAAACGAAATTATGCTGCACTTCTGGGTGGTAGTAACTCAGTGATAAAAATATTATTAATGCAAACGCAATCTCACCAACTACTGTATGCAGTCATTGCAGTAGTCCGTCAATGCTAGTTATGATATACGTACAAATGAAGAGTATGGATGCAAACCAGCATAGATCGAAGCAAGATATTGCACGAAAAATTGCTCAATCACAAACGACTGAGAGTATAAGAAGCTTATATAATTTTTAAACTGAACAGTAAGAACGTATTGCTACGCCATTAGAACAAATCTATACTTCAGCAGTTTGGCAAATCGGACTTCTGTATTACATTTTGCACCGAAAACTCTACTACAGTCACGATTTCGTGAACAAGGAGCGATACACATCTTGTTTAAATTATCGTTCCTGTAAAATCAATTTAAATACAGGTGTCAAGTAGTCAAGTGTCAAAGTATTTGTGTAGTGTACTAAGTCTGCATAAATTGAAGAACACAGAATTTACTGACATTGAGTTCCAGTAACTCCGGTCTTATTTCGCTTTGCATCATTTACAATATTGACCTAAATCTACCCCCTTATCCGATGAACTTTAGATTAGATGAAATATAATGATGAATAAAATGAAAGACATACTTATTCCATTTTGCATCTCTGCTCCTCATGTGTGAACAGCGGTATGATGTAGCGTAACAAGCGCAACGAAAGAGACAAATAGGACTTCACGATGTGAGTTCTACCCTTGTGGAACAGACGACGGAAAGCCTTGTTATCTGTGTTTATCATTCCACCTTTTATTACCCTGTCAACTAGATACACTCAAATAAGGGTTAAATTAAGGTAGCTTCAAAGGCAAAGACTTGACTATGCATGTAACTTATTTGACAGTCCAGACCACGATAAAAGTGTACCGGTTGCCGGTAGATAGCAATTTAAATTGAAATTACACAGGAAATCAAAAAATGTAAATCCTATAAGCTCCTCTAGTCCCTGCACTCAAGCATCTTCGCAAAAAGGCATCCATCGGCAAAAATATCTGCAATGTGTCACTTCAATAATACCGTCAACATCAGCGCATAGTGTTCGATACAGCATAGTATGCACGTGTCTACTAAATATCTGTATCTATGGGTTAAAAAATTCGTTAAAAAATGCAACAAATGTAAATTCCATTTAGGGGATCGAACTGTAGCCGTATAGCCCTAGCCATCATTCCAAAAAAACTCCTACTCTGCAAATAAGCCCAAACAGTAATAAAAATACTGCCGGAGCTTTATAAGCTGCAACAAATGAACTGCATGGTAAGCACCGACTGAAAAGCACACTTGTGACAGTGACACCATATAACTATCTATCTTCTACAAGCCAGTTTACTTACTCAGCCATAAATATTTAATTCATCCGACTTTTCCACAGTTTGAGATATATCCTTTAGTCCTTCCCACAATCCACACACACACACATTTCTACTAGTAGCGCTCAACCCCATTTAAAAAAAACTACACATGCCTAAAAATGAACAGTGAAGGAACACATGTCCATGATAAAACTTGGAACAAAAACGAATTTCAATCATAGTGTCACTATCGCATTTACAATTTCATATTATACCAGACCGTATATTTCCAGAGCTCTCTCTCTCAACTCAACAGGCATTCTAACCAGAGAATGATAGTTCAAGTTAAGTCGTGCAAGATAGAGTTTTTTTTTTCTCTCAGTGAGTAGGCCCGTGTAAAGTACATTGCCTTCTGCTCAGCATATTATTCAGTAAGGAGCTGTACCCTGTACAGCACAAGTTAACTGACAAACTCTGCTTTCATACATCTCATCTCATCCTCATCTTGTATCTTTCTCTCCGCAGACTCAACTCAGTTCATATGCTTCTCTCTTTCAGAGTCAAGAAAAGTCCCTACATGCATTTAATACGTGTAGTTCCTTCTCCTTGAAGTACATCCCTCCCTGCTCTCTCTCTCTCTCTCTCTCTCTCCTTATTGTATATTGTCAAACCAGGGGAAAAAACTATCGTCCTTTTAAACCATCAAACCATGATGCAATGGGATGGGAAGGATAAAAAGAGGAAGAAACGGGAAGGGAGGGAAGATGCTCCTCCGTATACACGCAGAGATCCTATATTCCTATACCTTCACTGCCACTGCCTATTAGTGCCTCTATATACCCCTAAGCCCATGTGCATCCATATATACCCACCGCATAAATCCTCCCTAACAATAAGAAAAAGATGTGCATGAAGGATGACGGGACTCTGACGGATCCAACGTCTACCGGTGTGGTGTTCCTTTCTATATTTTATTTTCCCATCAGTTTGTCTGTCTCCCAGTCTTTTCGCATGTGCGGATAGAATAATTATTTTCTCGACAGCTTGTTTCCTCAAATTGCCCCAAAATGCGCTCCATCACTCAACGTATCCCACAAAATGGGACGACCAACTCCAAAAAAATATTCTAGGAACACACTTCTTTTTTAATACAATTATCCCTATAATTTCCCTTCCCCATACCTCCGAGCACACTCGAAAAACGGAAAAAACTACACCTCCAGTCAGTAAGTATAAACACACGACACTCACGCAAATATCCTCCCCTACTCCCAATATATTAATACTCCCCGTTAATATTCCCAAAGAGCCTCTATGGAATTATTTTAGCTTGACGAAAGAGTCCCCAACCATTGTTTACATTCTATCTTGTTTGTATCCTCCACATTGCAGAATAATAATTTGCAGAGCGCTCATAAGGTACTTTTTAATCCCATTAACATACAATACAACATAACTTGAGGATTTTTCCAGATCGGCTCTCGCAATAGCTCTCAAGGAGATATAATAATTCTAAGTAATAATAATAAGCATTCCGTTGGCTCAGGCTCTAATATCAACACAATACTGTCATAAGTGCACGCATTGCATGCAGTGTATAGTGTCAGACAGACTGACACTGTCAATGCTATAGTAAAAGTTATAGATAAATCTATAGCTTGCTGGAATAAATGAATTATTTATTGCGCAACTTGCTCTGTTCCTCATCGGGAGTGTGTGTGTGTGTGTGTGTGTGCCTGTGTGTGTGTTTGTAATGTAATGAAATTAAATAAGTTCCTCGGCTGCGAATCTGCCGTATGTACATAAGTAATAGTGTGCTTAATAGCTTTCAGTCAATTCGCAGTTCCCAGTTCCCAGCCTTTACATAAGATTAGCTCTATATAGTCAAAAGGCCTCCTCAGCGGCAAGGCTTGAATAGTAGTTGTAATTCATCGACGGAGTTTCAGCGAGTGCGTACATGTGTCCTGAACTTGACACGGCTGGAAGAAAAACTCTTTAAATTCCTCTCGAAAATTTTGAGGAATAAACCGGATCAAGTCCGAATATTATTTTGTGATTGTGGGGAAGAAACCGGTGGAGTCAGTTTTAGTTGATTTGAAGTAAGTAGAGGGGAAGATTGATTATAATTTTGGGAAATTAAATATCCTCAGCTTGTGGAATATTAAATTGGATATACATATGTACTTTTATGCAGGAGGGAGACAGTGAGAGAGAGGATATTTAGATTGTGGCATTGGCATAGCCTCATTTTCTGTTTTGTTCTCAGACTTTAGCAGCAAGTTTCTAATTTGAAATTTTAATAGGAATATTATTAATTTTTGAGGGATGTATAATTTTGGGGATATGTTCCATATTGTGAAATGTGACATGGGGAGTGGGATTTTGTTGTGGCAGTGGCTATGGCTGTGGCTGTGATTATTAAATGTGTTTGGCGTTGGGAATGATTGTCAAAAATTTTTGCTCAGACTGGAGGAAGGATTATTGGAAATTAATGTTGTGGATCTTTTGGTAGCTTTTGGGTTTATTGAAATTGAGGGAAGAGGTGGGGGGTTGTATTGAATTATTAATGAAAAATGTATTATGAGCTGTGTAATGCTCGGAGGGGGGATGTATACTTATACTTGTGTATAGAAATTGAATACGTTGTGCTAAATGGGTTGATAGGATTTTATTGTTTGTATTGTGTCAAAATGAGTTGCGAAGAAAAACAGGAGCAAACACAGTTGGTATTGTTGTGGATAGTGGAGCATTGTTTTAAATGAGTCAGTATGAATCGTAAGCGTAAGCCTTGTACAATGAGAATAAATTAGTTGTCAAGACCCGACTGGCTTTGTAGACCACAGACCGCTACTATTTCTGATAGAGCTCAATTGTGAGTGGATCCGAATTGTAGTGTCAATTTGTGATACTCGCATGCTGGGTTTTTATATGAGGAAATATAACTTTGTGGAGTTTTTAGTTATCATTGGGAAGTGTAGGAGCCGGAACTGATATTTTAAGAATTTTGAATGTACTATAGGAAGGACGGTTGGTGAAACTTCAGTAGACCAGTTTCCTCTACCGGGCTGGATAGAGCCTCGCAACTCGCAAGTGTCTTTCGCTTTTAATGTCGACCGTCCCGATAGTTATGGGAGCTTTTTAGTATGGATTCCAAACCGGTTTCGGTAAGCGTGCTGAATTTATTGTTTCCTTTTCGAAAGTGTAATGATTGTAGATGTGGGACTGATGTGAGCGTGGGTTTAAGCTTGTAGCTGTCTTTAAATATCTTTATTAGCATACGAAGTAACTACGCCACTGTAATTTAATGCGTTTAACTGGGTTTATATTTTTGGAATTAGTTATTATGATAGTCATTATCAAAGATTACGTGGGATTATACACGCATGCACAATACCCACAACTGATTGAGGCAAATGTGAAAGCTGGGATTATTCTGTGCAAATGTCAAAGGGGATCCTAGATTCTATAGTATCTCATTATCAGTCTTTTAATTTACTTCTAGTTTTTAGTATCTTCATGAGTTTCACACCGTGAACCTTAAATGATTAATGGTCTGATTTTATTCTGTGCTGGTAACTGTTTGTTAACATCCGCCCTTAGTCCGAGGATATTATTTTATTAGTGCATGTTCTGGCCATCCGGTCTTTACAATAGTGGGTTTTACTTGCTAGATATTGCACCACTTTTTAGCAGTAATTCCGGACTATAATCGGGTAGATGCCCTATGTGACGGTAATGTGGGACTTGGTACTTCGTTTCACTTATAGATTCAATCCATATTTTAGTTTAATTACAAATCAGAAGTAGCCTTCATTTTAAAATTTTACAGTGACAAGGTTTTTATCCTATACAGTAGCTTTACCTAAGTTGTGTCAGCAAATCTGTACTTTAAATTTGAGTTGACAAAATGGAATATCTTATAAATCTTTAAATATGTCAGGATTCCTGCAGCAAGAAATTTTGTAATAATTATTCCATCACATAGAAGGGAACTGGTAATGTGGTACCTATCAGCCCATACATACATATTGAATAAATACAACCGAACTGGAATTTTGTTTTGCTCACAATCAGTTAAGCCTGTCATTTGAGACTGAATATGTAATTATGTATTTGTATGTACTGACTTCAACGCGAAATACAGAGCTACACATGGTAATGACAAACTAAACAATGCTATAGATGTATACCGATGTTTGAAACCGAGCCATTCAGTTGGTTCCATTACTGCCATTAGCCGTAATTGTGTATAAATTTTATTCTGGGTTGTTATGCTCAAAGTGGAGTTACAGTAGATTTTGTAAAGTGTGGAGAATTGGAGAACAATCGATAAATATTTTATATCATTTCATGAGCACACTCTGACTTCTAGTTCAATATTTGTACAAGTGCCAATATGAGCATGCAACACACAAAGTACACGCTTTCAAATGTTTCATTTTAGTCCTCTCTGTGAATGCATTGTAATTTAATTTTACGTCATGAAGTGGAGTTAGGGGAAATATTAACAATCTATTTGCCACTTTTACAATTAACAAGGAAAAGTTTTTGTTTTAATTTGCTGATCCCAGCAAATTTGTTTTCAGTGGCGTAATTTGCACTTTAAATTTTGTTGATTAAAGTGTTTTAACTTTTCTGTGCGAAATGTGTACCTACATATAATTAGCTGGTTTGTTTATCATGATATCATCTGGTTACGATTCAGGGGCTTGTCAGTTGTGTTCAGTCATTTATCAGTACTTTATTATACTTTTAAGTTACTTGAATTGAATATTTTGACTGTGTCATTTATTCTGGGTATTGTTTACTGTCAAGTTTTCAATACATCTTTGTACAGGAAGTCTTTAATGTTGGTTGCTACAGTTCATCAGCATTCCTTAATTTGTAGTTTCTGTTCACTATAGCTAGTCTTAATAGCTAACAGTTTTCCCTGTCTCTAGTTTGGATTTCAAATATACAACTACGGATAAGAAAGGCATTCCCATTCAGATTACCGGGATATATGGTCCTTGCAGAACTGAGCAAAGCTTAATTTAATTATTGAAAAATTGTAATATTACTGTTTCCCCAGGTCTGTACGTGTCGTAAGTTTTTGATATATATTTGAGCCGACATACAATATCTAATAACTATTTATTAAGTAAAATATACCAAGCAGCAATAAATTTTTAAAAACTTTCTACAGAAAATATGGGAAATTCTTCTAAAATATGGGAAAGAGTACTTCTCGACGAATAAAAAAGACCTTGTCCTCGTTTTAATGTGTAGTATAGAGAGAATTTCCTGTCCGGACCTCTGTATTCTTTGTAGGTAGTAGTACTCATTTTTCTCGCAATTTCATTCTAAATTCAATTATTTGTTAAAGCAAGGACATTTTTCACAATTATCAGCTGTACCACTTTTTAAGTTGTAGTCGTTTTTATCCATCCAGTCAGAATTAAGTATTGTAAAGGCTTTTCACAGTGTTGTTTAGTGTAGTTTTACATATGTAGATGTTTACTAATTTTATTGATGCAGTATTGGTTGTATAATAATGTAATGGGTATACACTGTAACAATACTCGCCGTATTGCTGGCCTGAATGTTAGTCATTCAGAAAGCTATGGTAGTGCTATAAGAGCTCTTAGTTATAACGTAGCTGTTTTGACAATTTCTGTATGTAGCCTGGATTTTGTACAAATCTTATGTGCTGGTGCTTCTTGTGATATAAATTGACCATTATGAGTCGTCAGTACTTACTGGTAATGGGACCGTACATTTTTCCTTTATTTTATAATAAACGAAAAATGGTGCGATATGGCATCTGATAATTTGTAAACTATCTACTAGTCGAAATTTTGGAGGATCAAGTGATTAATGGGATGATATGTAGTACTCAAAATTGAGCAAACAGGTGGTGGCAAAGATTGAAATTACTAATATGTTTCCTTCCTTCCAGGTCAACACATTAGGGACGACGCCTCCAAGTCATTTACAGGATGAAGAGTTCAAAACAAGAAATTTAGGCTACGGACATTGGAAATGAATACATATGATTTCGGTATTTACGCTTAATGAGTTTTCCAGACGTGCTGTTTTTCTGGTTGTATGCGTAAAAGGCAAGCCTGGGCAAAGACAATATTTGAACTACAAAGGTGAGTTTTAATTTATATAAATAGTTCATACATTGATTTTTGTACTTTACAAAGAGGGCTTAATTAATATGAATGTCTGTTTGTTCAAGGGCTGTATTATCATTCCATTCAGTCGACGCAAAACGCAACTTTTTCCGCTCTGATCTCTAGCATATCCGAAGTAACTGACGAGTCCCTAAAACAACATATTTATTTGCGTAGTCTGGACTAGGATTTAAATAGATTAGTTTGGTCAATTCGTTATTATTCCTATTTGATCCTGATCTCTATATTCCAGTTAAAGCTTATTATATTTTGTGTAGAATTCACGTAAATATGTCAGAGACAAGTAGATAGAATAGTTTAGTTTAATACAAATAGTTTAAACTGAAATTCCCGGGATAATCTGTGAATCTGAAATTTTTTAAAAAGCAGACATGTTAAGCCCATAGTAAATTTAGACTGTATCATAATGGAAAGACGTTAAATAACTATCCTCGTCGCACATAAGGAATGCTCTTAACTTTACGTCAAAATGGATTGGAAGACATTAGTCGGATTTACTGTGATTTTTCACGGAATTGTATATGCTTGGCGAAGACAATGGATTCTTCGACTGGACACGAAGAAATTCAATAACTGTTTCAACGGTCTAGGCACTCACAGAATTCGAAAGTATTTACGCGTTTGGTTTCGCCTCGGAACTTACGTTACGATTGTTTTTGGGTTCCCTTTTACCCTTTGGCTTTTCCTACGAACTATCTACAACTGTTTGCTACCCTCCGTTGTAAGTTACCACCCGTTTAAATTCTTGAATTTATCATTTCTATAGTAAATTGTCTTTTTCATGCATTTTATTTTTCCAATGCGAGCCAGGTTTCTATTGCTGCTTCAGTCAGCCCAGCAACCTTATTGACAGAAGATCCACTAGAACTGCACCACGATCAATTATCTCCTCTTCCTGACGCTGATGTTATCGCACCGTCGAACTCGGGCTCTACCGCTTCTTCATCTTATCTAGCAATTCAACCGATTTTACCCGGATGGAACCTTCCTTTGAGCCATTTACCCTACTATATTCTCGCGATTCTAATATCCGTTGTTATTCATGAGATGGGACATGCAGTTGCGTCCGCATCTCATAGAATTCCTATTATATCTGTCGGATTTTCATTTTTTGGTCCACTCATTCCAGCAGCTCATGTTGAGCTCAATTCGGCTCAGTTACGAGAAGCTAAGTTCAAGAAGCAACTCGATATTCTTACAGCCGGCGTTTGGATGAACCTGTATCTAGCTCTCATAACTTATTTTGTAATGCCGAGAATTTTGCCGGCCCTCATGTGGCCAACTCATTCTAGTGGTACTGGTTTAGCAGTAACCGGCGTATTGTCTACATCAGGAGCCGGAGGTAAGATTTGGAAGGAATTCTATTTGCATACAAAACCCATAGTTTAGCTTTATTTAATTCCACTGATAATTATTTCAGGACCTAGTGGATTGGAGCGAGGTGATGTGATAATCGGTATCGAAAACTGTCCAGTAGAAAATTTAGATAGTTGGTTGACATGTCTAGAAAGCATTTGGAAAGTTCATCCGGTCGGTTATTGCCTTATGAGCGATAGTATAGCTAAATTTTCTAATAATTCTGAAGGTAATTTATAAATTTATGTACTTTTATTTAATACATTAGATGATTGTCGGCGTTGGCTGTAATACGGCGGAATTATATTTTTATTTAGATTGCTGTAGTCCAGATGGAGATAACTCTCCCACACATCTATGCTTTTTACAAATGGATTTCATTAGTGAAACGAAGGAGCCCATCATATCCGGTCCAAATATGAGCTCAAATGATAACATGAAAGCTAATCAATCCTCCTTTTGCCTTCCTGCGTTACCCATAATTACTGGGAATGGATCAAAGACTCATAACTGTCACACACCCCATTACACATGCCTTGGTGACAATAGTGAGAGTCATTGTGTTTTACCCCGGATCGTGAAAGACTATAAACGATTCCGAACTGTTCAGATCCACAGACGCCAGTACTATGCAAAAGAATCAGTCCTTTTTGTGGGTGATGTGTTTGATCTTGTAAACGGTGTCCGAACGACTGAATTCGTTCCACGTGATTGCCTCCTCTCCCGTCTTTTAGGTTACAGTAGAATAGTAATGATAAGTGTACAACTAGAAACGGTGCTTCTTTTGACGGCAGGGCTGTCAGCAGGACTTGCTGTGGTAAATATGCTACCCATTTATGGATTAGATGGCTACCACGTTGTGGACGCAATAGTCAGAACATCAGTGGGGAAACGTTGGGATGGACGCGAAGTTTCTAGACTAGTTAATGTAATTTCGTGGGCTGCGCTTGCAGTTGCACTACTGACTGTACTCTGTTCTGTAGTCCAAAGTTTTTAAGAAGGACGATCACAACAAAAAAGAAAAACAGTTTCGATTTTATAGAGTGAATTGCCTGGGGGATGTTGTGACTGTATGAATGGATTTTTATGATAACTCGTTTGTACGGCTTCGGATGCATGCCTGTATCTATATTTACATTTGTATCCTCGCGGAAAAAGAGAATTAAGTCAATCAACTTTGTACATATTAAATAATTAATGACAAATTATATACAGTTCCCGTGGGGTAGTAGTACTATCTACGAGTAACTAATATATACGTGCTTTTTGACTAAGAAAATGGCTATCATAATTGGAATGTATGTAATTACGTAACGCAACCAGTTTTATAATAATAAACTTTTCTCTGTTAAGAATAGATTAAAAAGAATAATTTAGTCAGAAACCCTTAAACGTTCTACCTGAAAAAGAGCTGTTGAGCTAAAACCTTGTTTCCCTTTGTTGCTCTGTTGCTGTTTTGTACCTTGTAATTCATGATTCTGACGATTCCAGAAATTTTTTATTGTAATCACTGTTATCCTCACGACTCAATATTTGTTTATTGTTGTCGATCAATCATATTTGTAATAATCTTTCCTCTCATGCTCAATTAAAAGAATGTAAATACATAGGTACTTTGCAATACACATTTTAGCTTATCACACCGATTATAACTGAATTATCTTAAAGTCTCAGCAGTCTCAAAATCTCAACCATGATAAATATAATTATTATATAAACGGTTAGCAAAATTCTTCACATAATGACACATCAATTTTTGTGTAATGTAGTTCGTTCATAAATTCATCGCACTTGTCTTGCAGGAAACCTATCATGTCAGCGGTTATGTGAGGTTTCCAGTGGTTTGTACGGAATCGTGAAACCCGATGTGTGGTCCAGGGTTCATCAAGGTCTGCGTTTGTATGTTCCTCCAAGTATGTGTCAATCGCGTGGTTCCAATCGATTCCTATCTGCCCCAGCAACTCTCTCAAGACATACGTTGAGTTCACTGCTAGTTCTTCAAATTTGACAGTATGCACTTGATCTGGGTACTGATGCTGCAAATTATTGAAAGATGTCAGATCGGAAGTCAACCCACCACACAATGTCTCCGGATTTCCACAAGCTGCATCGTCCATACACCACTTTAGCTGCAATAAAAGGATATAAACGACATTGTACCTGAATTGTAATACCAGTCGACATTGCTATGTAGATGTAAACCCCACACATGTACATCGATATAATTATGTAGATATATCAAGAAACTTCATGATAAAAATTATTGTTTAAACCTTTAATCTGGAGGCAAAAATAGCTCTTGGATCTCTGACTAGGAATATTACGTGAGCGTTAGGATTTCCCTCAACGATGGGTAATAACTCATTGATATGAATCCTGATTGGAAAATTATTATAGCATTACAGATTTGGTCATTACATGAAAGGGCAACTTTACTAGTTGTACTACTTAATTCATGCCAAGCAGAGGTCCAACAAGCAACGTATTTTACCTCACAAATTTGAACAGTTGAACTGGGAAGAGACTACAAGTCGTCGATAGAAATTGTTCGTTAAAACATTGCTCTCCCAAGTACTCGCAAGCTCTTTTGATTTTGCTATTGAATTTTAATAAGTTATTTTCAGTTTTCACTCTTTTCAAGTAAGCATCAAGACCGTAGTCACAATTAGCTAAGCTCTGTATCATTAGTAATGCATCTCTCAGTTCCTCATCGTTGGATAAATTCTGAAATAGAGAAATGACGTTTATAGCAAGAAGTATCGACGCTGACAAATAATGATTGCATGGCAAATACTCAAGTATATGTACATATGTGACATGTATCTCAAATTTCATTACATTGTAGCCGGTTAAGGGTTCATAGTGGTAAAATACTGCTGGGTGATAACTGATTGCTTCAGCAAAAAATGTTGAACCACTTCTCCATGTAGTGACTACAAAAATTGTCTTGGGGTTACTGAAAATATAAAGCAGATAATTGATCAGAAAATTATTTCACCAGTAATTACAGTAGTGCCTAAAATGTTAGGGATGAATTTATATAATTTTGTTGCGAAGTCTGTCCTATTTTTTTACATTTGTATTACCCGTATGCTTTTTCCTCAACATGTTTTTTGGCAAATGCTTCGATTTCTTCGATGGCCAAATGCATCTTATTGCTCTTGAGTTTTTCCAAGGCTGGAGAATTAATTGGAATGGCTGGCTCCATTTTCTCCAAATTAGGTAACGTTCTCTCTGTATAGCAAGTCCATTATCATAGTTAAGTAGTGCTCTCTTTGAACTAATAACAGCAATAATTGAGGGCGTATTTTGTTTAAATTTTCGCAAACGATACGAATGATAATTTTGTCTGATTAGAGTGTTACTTAAAATAGGAAATTAAATCGAGCAAAATAAATGTAACAGATACTCACTTGTACTCGAAGGGTTTGTTTTCCCGTTTTTCCTTCCCGTAATTACTATACTGTCAACATTGGTGAAGTCCAGTACACCATTATTAGGCTGAGCAGTGGTTAGCGTGCTCGTATCGACATTTCCCTTCAACAGCACTAAAAAAATGCACCCTAGACAGAATGCCCCTATTAAAATAAGGGATTTCAGCCTCCGCACAAACATTTTTATTTCCAAAAATTAACTCGTACAACAGTAGTAACCACTTTGGGAATCCTCATTCTCTGTTCTGCAAATCTTCCACACAATTATTATTGTGCCCTCAGCTCACTTTCAACGTTTCAACCACGTTCCAACTATTAAATACAACTATATGAGTTTGGGATGAAGAAGAAACAGAACACTGCTGTGAGAGTTACCACATTCCAAAAGAACACCTCACACTAGCATCATTCCTTTTCCCGTCTTGAGTTTATCTTATTTACCTGCCCGTGTAAAAATCTAGGAGAATCGCAAGGATGCACAATATTCACTGCAGTGTGACCCTTATATATGTTTACAAACTTGAGAGAGAAAAAAATTAGCAAAATGTAATGAAATCCAGAGCCACATGAGGTATATTACTTCGCCTTGTGTCTAGGTTATGGAAGTTGTGGACTAATATCTGAAAATAGCGTCCATGTCTTTTACCAATCCAAGATTTTATCTTGCAGTGAATAAATTCATTTCCCCCTGGTTATATTATATGTGCATTATTTCCATACGAAAGTGAAGTTTCCGTTTTTATCTTATCGCGTGAAGGAACTACACACTTGAGATCACAATTTTTTGTGTATTTTATTACACACTATCTTCATGGGCTCATTATGCCATGTAAGCTCGTATAACTCATAATAATAGCATCGGGTACAATTACACTGACGTATAGGTTATCCAGCTATTGAGGTACCTTTAGAGGTACACATGGCGTTGTGCATATATTTACTTTGTTTATCACCTGATTGTATTTAGTTATATGTACGTATACATAATTATACATATGCTGCTAAAAGTGAACCCTTTTCTGGGACTGGGACCTCATCATACACACGTGTTAAAGGAATTGACAGTAATTATATGTAGGACGTGTAGCAAACCCTATATTTGTGAATCATATTGAGTCGATGTACGAGCCTGCCAGCCTGCCGCGTTTAAACTCTTTGTTCCTCAACTATCAACTACCTGACAAAACATATTTTTTTAGGTGGTTTGAGGGGAAAACAACATTACAAAACTTCCTATCGTTTTGAGTCTCCTGCCCATATGGTCTAATTTCCCTCTTTTATGGCATGTTTACCTAATGTCACTCCAAGGGTTCTATGTAATCATGCACATAGTAGCAGCATTTTTTGGATTTTTCCCTCTCGATGGGTTACAAAACCTTAGGAGTGTACCTAAGATTAAATGCCATGGAAGATTATTACAACTATTAGAACTAAGTAAAAAAGGAATCGGCTGGTTGAATTCTTGCAGTGTGTATTGACAGTCTTGCTAGTAGGATAAGGTTATTGTTTATTATTGAAAATTGTATTTAATAACAGTAAATATATGCCTATACATAGAAAAAAAATCATACCAAGGATAGATAAGTTACATTATTGACCTACTAAACACAAATTCCAGCTTTTATGTGCAATTTTGGGTAATTTCAGAGGTTTCCTTTTAAAGGAAATAAATGCTTTATGAATGAGACAATTTAATTACTGGGCTTGGAGCAAGTACAAGTACAAGAGCAGGCTGCCCCATCTATTGCAGATGTTGTGGATGTTTCTGTTGGGATAATATCCCGAGGAGCACGCATCAACGTTGAGCCAAAATCATCCTGAAGGTTCTTTGATTTTTGGATCCCATTTTGGGCTTCAGTTGAAGGGGGCGCCATGGTCGTAGTTGTATCAAACACCAGAAGACTCTCGTAATTTTCATGGAATTCTAACCCTCCTGGGTTTTCTTGGCTCCCAAGGCAAGGATTTAATCTCGTTGTGCTAAGCTCCCGAACTTTTGAGATTCCCAGGATAATTTTATCTATAATGACGTACGTTCCAGGCTCGGTTAGATTCACGGAAAGTTTAAACTGGAAAAGAGCAGGAAACGAAATTTTATAGAAATTATATATTATTTTGGGTTTACTCTCCTATTGTTTTGAATTTTAGCTGATTCAATCAGCTTTGTAAATATTTACCACTCTTTGAAGCTGGTTAGAAACTAACGCATCACACCAAGCCGTTCCTGTGGAATGGAACGTCCCAATCTCTTCATTTTGTGGACCGTAAATATTGATGGAGACTGCTGGATGAGCTAACATCCGTACCCAGACTTGTTGATACAAGGAATGCTTGAGACTGTAGAAGATTTCGAAGTGGTTGTCGTTGCCCTCTCGGATAGGTGAATACTTGAAATACCAGACACCTTTTGTGGTAGCGTTAGAGTCCGAGGACCGAATTCCAGGTGTGAGTCGACCTCCGTCCCTCAAACTACTAGCGTACACATAATTCCCAGTAATCCTCCACATTTTGGCGTCTGTCTGGTTGTCCAGTTTTATTTCGTAGGCCGCACTAGTCATTACCACGAAGGTAATAGTAATGAAACCAAAAATCCACTTCATAATTAAATGTGAGGAATTAAAAAGAAGCGTGGATTAAAAACAAGAGCAGTTTTTCCTTTTTTGAAGAACACTACCCAGAGCTGGTCATGTCGTCTTAATGCTGAAGCTTTGGAAGGACTGTGGTCAATTAAAAATATTTCTGTGGTCATGTGTACCATTGAATCTTGTGACATTATAAGAAAAAGATCATCCAAATCCGGATGGTCATGGTAAGGTTATCTGAAAGGAAGAAAATAAAAATTAATTGTTTTGATTTATTTTCATTCAGATCTCGTGCCTTTTGGCGGTTCTATCGTTATTATCAGGGAAACTTTCCTGTATAGTCCAGTGAATCTGATTTTACGCTCTGTCAGGACATTCTGAGCATGATACAGACGAGACATTTTACAGTTTATATATCCCATAAGTGACATCATGCACAAGTTTAAATACTTGCTCTTGACTTTATTATTGAACATTTAATATTTACTTGCTGTGACGGGAGCTGTATTTAATTCAAGTGTTTACTGAGTAAGCATTTTTATAGCTAAAGCATACATACTTGTATTAATTCATATTGTAATTATTACACGAGCGACTCTTGAAAACTAAGACCTTCCTTAAATACTTAAGTGCATTGTAAATGTAATGATTATGGACTCAAATTGAATGAGCAGAACCATTAGGTAGTTTACTTTTAGGATCCAGATTTAATTTACGACCGTAAAGTCGTTACAAATGTTTACCTACAATAATTATTACACTTGATATGCATAACATTTTTGGAAAGGCCTGTTGTACATTGGCATAGGGTCTCTGACTCTACTGTACAGAGCACCGCAAAACGTATCCCTTCCCCCAACCCGTAGAACTTAAATCCTGTAGAAAACATTACATTCAAAAAAAATTTCTTCCTGTCTTCTAAAAATTACTTGAAAGCAGAGACTAAAATTTCCAGTCTTATTGTACTATGGTCAGAGTAATGAGTCAAAGTCAGATTTTTTCAAGACATGCTTTTCTATTATTTACAGGTTTTAGGCTCCAATGTTAACACACAAGTGAATGAACGAAAGACACTAAAGAAAATGTGCAAGATACATTTTCGTAAATGAGTCCCATGTGTCTCGTTGATTGTCTTTTTAAATAAAAGAAACGAGAGTGTCCTTTTTCTGAGCACCCCAGGACTTGACTTTTATTCTTACAGACTTAACTTGTATTCCCCTGGACACTGAGACCGCAAATATTGCCCTCGGCCAATGAAATATTGTTTTGGAATTTCTGAAAGGAAAGTTGGGGAATGGGTGTTTGGGATATTTTAATCTTCGGAGTGGGGTGGGTTGAGAATGTTTCATGGCATCCAGCACATAATTATATAATTATGGAAAAATGCACATGCAGATGAAAGCATTTAGTACGACTACTGAAAGGGCTTCACGCAACACAGCAAGGAAAGCGTAGCTACTGTAAATTACTTGTACTAAATTATAACATCCATGAATAATTTGGTGCGAACTTCAGATTACTCGTTTGTCAGTTTAAGACAAAAACAATAAGTACTTGTCTTCAGACATTGTAGAAACTATAGTATAATGTAACGTCAAATTACTGGATTGGACCACTTTACACTTTAATTACATAGCAGCAAATTATCCACACCAAGTTTTCATGTAGGTAATACGAACTCATTAATGACAAGTAAGTAGCCCTGTTGTAAGTAAGTCCCGTACATTGTTAATATAATTTTACTTTCAAGACTCCTGAAATGTGTTTTCCAAAGACTAGATGTCATAGTTGAAGCCCGATTCAAAATTGATTCTCCTTAGGACAGTATGCACACTCGACTCACAATCACAATCAGTTCATATGCGGTTAGTGGATATTGAAGTTAAATTTTTTTTCCTTGAAGTTTCAGCCCCACATACGATTGTATGTATCATTGTAATTCTCATTGTCAGTTGAATAGATACGGACTTTAATTTTTAATGGGAAAAAGCTCTTCCATTTCCGTTATTAAACCATTTAATTGCTTTGTTCTCCTTTTTAGTCTTGCACGGGGGCATCACGCTTCCAAGTGCAAACGTTATTGCTGGAGGGGATCTTCACTGTTTGAGGCTTTCGGCAGTTACACAAAACTTGTAGAGCTTCTTAGGAACTCCCTAGCGATTACTCTTTTGCTTAACCCAAGTTGTCATCGGAATGAGCACTATCCATTTGAAAGACAAAAAGCTAGTGATTTAATTGCTGTGATTGGTGGCGTTGAAAGGATGGGAAAAACGAGGGAATTGGCTTTACCACAGTATTTGGTAAGAACCTTCGTCAAAATTGCATGCGAGCCCAGATCTTCTCACTCCATGTCTGTGGCTTGTCCGCGTCCGCAAAACTTGCTCAAACAAACCTACAAAAATCCCACAGATCAAGTCATTACCAGCGATTTTGACTATAAATCAAGTCGTAAATATCATTAAGTAGGGAAAAGCTAAAGAAAGTAATAAACGTAATATCTTTAACTTGATGATAAGCTTCATCACTACAATCCCTCATGTCATTGGTTGACTATCGGTATATAATATTTATGAAATGGTTTTTTTGCACACAACCATAAAAGCATAGCTCACACCCAAACAATTGTGAGAATAAATCAAGTCGAAACTAAATGTAATACGAGCAAGGAAATTTTACTTGAGTTTATTACCCATCCTTCTTAGGATCAGTAGACGTCTACTTGTAAATCCACGTTGAGCGGAGTTTATATATCCAGTTAAAGTCTGACGGTGTGATAGTATAGTAAGCATACATAATAATATTTCATGATGGACTTTATCTGAAAGGAAAAACTCCCAGGATCAGCATGCTCTGTGACCAATTGTACCTCAGGTTCAACGTCTCAACCGCATAATGTTCTCTGTGAAAACTAATTGCTTATTTGAATTTCTCGAGTGAATGCTTTTATGCAATTTCCTACTGAATCTCTCACACCCGTTTGCTCCTTAATCCAGGAAAAAATGGTATAATTTCTGAGGTTAAGGAGTCCGAAGTTAGTCATGTGCAGTAAGTGTATCTTTCGTACATAAAACATGCAGATGACTGACTATAAACTCAATGTATCTATAACAATTGTAAAATCCCATATAAGCTGAATTTATTTTGAGTCCCTTTCTTCCTTCAAACATTTACTATTTATGGAATAAATCCTGCCACCATTAAATTAAATGTAACCAAGTGAGTATACTTGCTGTGGAAGGATCAACTTGCATTTTTATTATCAGCTCATCTGTGGAGTTCAAGGTGCTTCCCGTTTCAAGTTTTCCTATAGATACAGTAAGTATAGGTAAATACATACATACATAGATATAGACAGGCTCTATGCTACGGATCAAAATTTTTCCCTTCCACTGTTACACCATACCAGAGCTGGGTAAACACAGAATAACAACCACATTATCTAACATTTCAAGATCACTAAATGCTTTATTATGAAAATCCGTTGGAGAAAAGTGAATTCCGCAGGAAAGAATTCTTTCAGGCTGAGTGCATACAATTGTTCTAATTTGCCGTCATATGTTACGCCAACCTAAAACAAATTTCATAGATAAGATCTTGATTCTTTCCACAATTTTTCACCTGAGAAAAGTTTTGACAGGCAGGAAAAAAAACGAGAAGAAAATTATTTCTACAGTTGTTTACTCCTATGTGCCTCTGATGCATCTATCTGACTCATGTTTGACTCCAAACTGCTCCGTATACATAACCACACTATCCAAAGATGCATTTCAATTGAGAATGACTACCAGCCATGCATCAGCTCCTATTGCGTACACGTACTTTTGTTGTAATGATGCTTCTCCTATAGTAGAGTGGATGACTTGACGTGTTCGTTTGGTAACCTTGAATAAATGCGTGAACAACAATCGCATCTCATTTTATTCTCTAAGCACCTTTTTTTTTTGTCTTCCCCCCCGAGAATGAGTCTTTTGCCTCAATGTGATTTTGATGACTCCATGTAGCATTCACTCATCCCGTATTATCTTTACCTGTGGTGCAAGCATCCAGTATAGTCTTGACATTTTCATTGCATTATAGCACATATTACTCGCATTACATTACAAGTGTCAGCAGGAGCAGCAGCCCCCATTAAAGTGTAGACCCATGATTCTGCCCCTGCACGACACGACCACGACTGTACATTGTACATTAACATTTAGCAGTAGCACATGGGGATGAGGCACATTTCCAAAAAGTGCTCCCCATAAATCAGAGTAAACAAGTGTCGAGAATAATGTGGGCATTGCACTAGTCACGAATGTTTTTTGGTACACTTCGATAAGCATCACTTAGGTGTGTATGGATTCATGGCCCATGAGACTCTGGAGGCTCTTATTTTTACCATCCATGCAGTAGTTAGTATACAGATATGTGTCGTTGGACAATGCATGCAAAATTCTTAAAAATACAGAAACCATTGTTAACGCCCTTAATTATTCCTAAGACCTACAAGCTCCTCATCTCATGGTCCCAGTGAGATACTTGAGATTGAAAGTAAAACTATTCCCAGGGATGATTCACACAAATATTTCTAGTATGTATCTACATGTGAGTCATTCCCACAATGATTCGTAAATATATGTAATTACATAAGATTCAATTCACGTAAAAAAAATTATGAGTAAGGAAACACATTCCTCTGGGAATAGTGATGAAAATCAACAATAATAGCTCACAGTTAAGTACCGCAGGTGAAGATGCAGAATTCACAATCGAAGTTTTTTTTTTGTATGCGCAACCAAACGGATAATATCTTAGTGCGAGAGTGGGATGAGGGAAGGTAAAAACAAGTTTTATCAAAATGTAAGCTCGTCTTTAACCGTAGACGCACGTATGTGTCCGTGTACAAGCTACATAATAGTTGCTGCTCAGACGTTACAACTAAACAAATGCTCCTTGCAAGTAAACGAAGGTTGATCATGGAGAGAATTGCGACTCGTCTTATTATGTATACATATAACTTGAGCTAAACTTGAACAAACATGAAGGCATGAGACGGGGCAAAAAATACAAGATGTAACATAAAATTACATATACGTGATCTGGCAAGAAAAGCACTAAAATGGCATGAAATTTACTGAAATGTATGGCCGGTATGGTCATTCATTCATGTGTAAATTAAATGACAGCAAGTTATAAAATTAAAATAATAATCGCATGAATTATTGTTGGCAAGGAAAAGACACTGAAGAATTCAGAATTCCTTTGGAGTTTAGCTATTTCGAACGCCTTTGAAGGTAAGTAGTTAGCTCGTTCGGCACTATCGGTATGTCAATTTCACATTGCCTCCGATATATAGTTTCAAGTTTAGAGTAAGTATAACCACATTAGCACTGACTGACGAAAGCAGTTTTTTGTTTATGCTGAGGTTGTCCCTCTGAAGTTCTCTGTTATTATATTGCTGGAATATTGCAAGGCAGACCTGGTGGTTGCCAACGGCCAATTTCAATAATTCGTTCCCTCCTCTGCATCTTTCTCACCGGGATGCTGAGCTTATATACAGCTCCAACCAATTCATCTGAACAACCTGTGCGTATACTGAAGGCACGAGAGGATTTTAGTTCTTCAGACACCAACACTACAGTCGGTTGCGTTGTGTCTTCCATCCTGTCAAGTTGTTTGTTGCAACTGGAAGCATAAAACAAGCTGTTGTTTTAGATTTGTGTGCACGGCTCGGAAGTCTCGTCATTATTATTTACTTCAATAACAAATTCAACCGACAACATGAAACCTTCAATCCATTCAACAGTTTTATTTCTTTTCGTATCACATTTTTCCGTTCAGTTTGGTGAGCAATAAAACTAAATACAATAATTTTTCCCCCCTTCCTTGATTCTCCGGGGTTCATCTTTCCTTCATGTTTAAACATATACCTTTTCAAGAAAAAGTTATATGTAGTTTGATTTACTACTTTGTATAATAATTTTAGTTGCTGGTGAAAATTATTATTTCAATAATTCTTTATAAATTTGTAATTTTTGCTGCGCTTTGTAGGTTCTGCTGGACCGAACCCAGAACATAGGAAAATCCTTTTGAAGGGGTATGATAAGATTGCTATCCCCAGCGGTGAGGCTGGACCCATTCGTGTTCAAGTGAATGGGTTGTCATTGAATTCCATCGACATTGTAAGTTTAAAATAATGTTTTCCAGTATATGTGTTTAAATTTCAGGCTATAATTACCAGGTCGGATATTTACATAATTATAAATCATAGAGTTTTGGATGTACTCAAAATATTAAACTCATTTTTAATTTCCACACAGTATGTACATATGTATTTACAAATTTTTTAATTGGACTCTCAATATTTTACGTGCAAGACATTCTAATACATAAAATGAATTAGTATTGACGGAGTCAAATGAGATAAAAAAAACATGCGTGTCTTTGGCTAAATTTTAAAAAGTACCATTTGCATTTGGTAACCTACGCTTTTTGAACGGGATCTCCTGAGAATATAGTACTTTTTAAAATTTAGCCAAAGATAATTACATAGATATGTATCCGTTGTAGGTATACAACGCTTGGTTTACTAAATTTAAAAAGTACCATTTTCATGACCCCCTTTAAAAAGCATTAGTTACGAAATGCAGATGGTGCTTTTTAAAATTTAGCCAACGACAAGCTGTGTATATTTGTTGGCAGTAATTATATCGAACCAAATATATTTTAGTTTAGGAAAAAAACAAACAAAATTTTAGTCGAATTAATTCTGGGCGTTCACTGTTCACGCAATTACATTTTTCAAATAATGAGGTAAACCGACTATACCTACTATTAATTTTCTCACAGTGAATCATCCAGTGACAAAAACATAGTTCATCAAGTAACCTGGAAGCATGAAGCTCAGGTTACTCACTGTAATTTCAGTGTTTAAGTTGACAAGTCGTGAAGCTTCTTTGGTTTAAATAGACAACTGTGGGAGTATATGAAGACCATGTGTGTACAAAGATTTAGCATACATACAACAAATGTGGTTATTTGTTTTTCTAGAATGAGAAGCACCAAACAATTTCATTGCAAGCGTGGCTGAGCATGGTGAGTAACAATTATTACAATCAATTTGGATCATACCTGGTCGTTAGAAAATTACTTGGGATGGAATAGTACAAAATTATGCTCATGAGGTGTGTGATACATCACTCTGGGATGAATCATAGCCTGCGGTACGACATGAGCTGAAAGTACTCCTGCTTGCGTAATACCCTTCCATTCATATACATATACAGAGAAACATAGCCTTTTACTCAGCATCCTTGTCATAGTTGATTCAACTTGCGTACTTATAAAGGAAAGCCTTGTTCCCTTCCTTCACTCATTATTATTTTATCCTGCTGTAATAATTCCTTCTCCGATGATTCACGTATTATGATAATGCACAGCAAGGAAGAATGAAAAAGATTGATACTTTGCTATATTTAAGATTGAAATCGAGTGTCATATGTCCATAAATTATAGCTATCACACGCCTTCTCCCTTTTAAAGTGGCTCATCTTAAATCCCAAACCCAAATTTTGTAGTATCTTCTTCAACCTTGCATTTTCCAATCGCCTTCATGTATATAGCAGGAATCTTGCACGTGATGTTGTACGAAGGAACTAAAACAAATTACTTTTTTCCCCTTCCTTTGTCTTCATTCAGGATTGGATTGACCCGAGATTGAGTTGGGGCACAGAGACTAAGCTCGAAAATGATGGCTATCTTCATTTTGATCATGGCGAAGTCTGGACACCGGACTTGGCTGTCTTTAATGGGTGAGCTGATAAGATCCATTCACGTGTAGACCGTCCCTTTTTTATTAGAGAAAAAGTATCTTCAGGAGTGGTTTTCACAAATGTGGATACAAATTAAATGTTGGGTGAGATAATGGGTTGCGGGCTAATTTCATCGCTTATGTCACTCATGCCACCCACCTCGGGAGCGTAACCATTAGCCTAATCATATGCTCCTTGAGGATTGAACTGATACCTATACCTAAAATATCAAAGGGATAATTTAAAATAAAGTAAATCATCCCCCACCTGATTGAATTTGTAACATTATACCATATTTAATTTCAGGGCGGAATCCACAAAAATCTTGGAGTTCTTCGGGAAAAGTCAAGTCCTGTCAGGTTTTAACGGCTCCGTTATCTGGGTCCCTCCAATTAAAGCCACAGCTCATTGTGAATTAAATTTAAAACGCTGGCCGCATGACACTCAAACCTGTGAAGTAAAGATTGGTTCTTGGACGTACAGTGAAGATGAGGTGAACGTTACCTTAGCGGATGGACCAGCTGTCAATCATGAGTCAACTTTGAATAATACAGAATGGGAACTTCTGGGCGCTGAAGCCAGACGCGAGAGCAGGGAGTATGATTGTTGCCCAGGGTCCAATTATGTTACTATCCATTACAAATTTACCCTGCATCGCAAATCTTGCAGTTACACATACACTGCTGTTATCCCACTTTTGTGTGAGTTTTTTAAAAAATAAGCAAAGATGTGTATTCGTATGAAGATCCCTATAATAAGAAAATGCAAACACTTCCCTTAAATTCTTGTAGGAAATGTATGTAATGTATAATGTACAATGATTTTGTTCCTTTCAGTAATAATTCTCATCAACGTTGTTGTTCTCTTGCTACCCAAAAATCGGGGGGAGAAGTTGACACTAGGAATTTTCAATTTCCTCGTTGCAACCATCTTCCTCTTGTACCTCAGCTCGAAGTTACCTGCTTTGGACCATACTCCTTTGATTGGTAGGGATTTAGTAACGCTACAAGGATTTATGCTAATACCTTTTTTTCGCTCGGACTTTCGTTGACATTTTGACAATTCAATTATTAGAGGATACATACATGGAACGGATTTAGGCTGTCAAAATCTAAATGGGTACTTTTGAAATGCGTTACAGTTGTCATGTACGGATTGAATCTAATCTTCACCGCGATTATAATCGCTGTGTCAGCTGTGGTTATCAATTTCACTGACGGTACACCCATTCGAGGTACACCTAAATGGACTCATTGGACCTTTAATCGAACTGTAGCCTCGATTTTTTGCTTAAAAAGCCTTCAGAAGTTAACGGTGAGATTTAGCTTTTATTACTTGTGATAGCTGAGCTTAAAGTTTTTCTCATATAGTTAAATGAGTATCTGATATTGAATATTTGCCTAAATTTCAGAACGCTAAACGAGACGGACGTAGCTACAGTTTCAAGACGGGTGGAACTGCTGGAAATGGCTCCGTTGCGATGGAGGACCCAATGTTGGTGGAACAACCAAAGCCAAAGGAGACAGACGGAGGCAACAAAGCCGAATGGCTGTATTTGGCAGCTTTTGTCGATCGACTTACTTTACATATCTATTTGAACGTGTGCATATCCTTGTTTTTCGTTTTTTATATCATGTTTTAAGCCTTTCTCGATTCGCCAGTACGTGCCAGAGAAGCCGAACTTTAATATAATTTATGTACAAACGAGATTGCAACTACATATGTGTATGTGTGGGGGAGTAATGTGAAAGTATGGAAATACAAAATGTGTATACTATTTCAAATAGGTCACTAAAATAATTAATAAGAAGTTTAAATGTGTTAAGTAAAGTTTCACAAATGCCTTTGCTTTGTATTCTTGTCCTTGTGTATCTCTTTTGTGATTGTGACGATGACATTTGCTTTGATCATTTTTGTCATATATGTTAGTTTACCGATCAGTTTTGTAAAATATTAGCTACTCCCAACCTCAATTATTATCTGTTACAAATAAATACTCTATTATTAATAAATAAATTACTGGTATAAATATACTATGAGCAGGTAGTAGTTCCATATGAAAACCGTATCATGCAATTCATTTTGCAGCTATGAGGATTCTTGGCTTAATTCTGCTTTACTTGTACTGAAAAGACTGAAAGATAATTTCGTTTCGAATTGAAAATGTCGGGTTTGCCCCTTTACTGCAACAATATACTACAATATGCATATATAACTGTGTTCACAAAATTGAATGCACACAATTTCCTTGGAAAAACTTCTCCCTAAAAACTTTGTCTGGTTCGGGTCCCCACTAGAATGCTGTGGTCGAATCTTTGACCCAGCGGAAGATCAAGATTTGGAGACTCATCCTTCGCGTATTGTCAAATCATCTTTGTATCAAGAAACTTGATGCATGTAATTTCGGAGTTTTCCTCATAAATGTGCCATTAACTCTGATAAAGTAATGGTCAGTCATAATACTAATAGTTATATTATAGCCCATAATTTGGTATGACTGGAAACCATAAAAATTTAACGGGTAAGGCAAATTCTTCTTAAACCGCTTTGAAAAGGACTGACATTAAAAAAAAACCTTAAGTAACAATTCTGTAGCTTCAAACTTGGCAGTAAAAATTAATAAACCTCTAGTGTCTGTATGGAATTGGAACAATTACCTCCGGAGCGATTACAGTTAATCTAGTGCGAGACAATTCTCAAATTAAATGCACTTTTTTGCCGTTTTAAGAGAGGTGTTGTTGGGGGCGGATGATTTAACGTACAAATACATAATAGAGAATTATCTCAGTGTGGAGCTCTAACATTTGCAACGGAATCAGTGTTGCTAATCGAGAAGTGGTGCAGCGTACGCTTTGCTCGTGAGACTTCCGTTCTTCGTTTGACCCCTTATTAGTGAATGTACCTGTCATGTCGGTTGCGCGACGCTTACCACTTCCTCAAAACACAGGAAGCGTCGCTTGTAAATAAAATGAGTACCGAAATTATTAGCCATCGCGCTGCCCGCGCTTGATAACCACCTAATGACAAGTCGTACTTCCGAGGTTTACTTAGAAACTGAGTCTTGTACTGAGAGGTAATCGAGTAATACTTTTACAGTTTCTGTTTATTTTGTATTTGAGCGCATTTTTAGCGCAAAAGTTAAGATCTTGATTTGATTACTTTGTAGGAACCTGAGTATTGTGAGGAGGATGCTGAATCTGATCAAGTTTCAACTCCGTCAAGCCACTTTGTTTCCACCAAAAAAACCTCGTGTTTTTCGGCGAAGTCCGGCTTGCCTTAATTAATTCTTCGTCTAATCTCGGCTTAGCGAGTTTACCAAATCGGACTTATTTTTGCGGAAACTAATACCCCTCTCAAGTCCGTGACTTCATCAATGGAGTTTAAAGGAACCCCTGTAATTCAAAAACAGGTCACAAAACGGGCTATGTTGGTCATTCCATGTAGGGATCTACCCGAAAAGAATTTCATTGGTACATCTGTGGGTAGCGTTAACAACAAAGAGAAGCTTCCAGGAAAGAAATATGGTCGTAGACTTAATGATGAGGGAACTATTTCTTGGCTGCCCCGGCCGGTAACTTCACTCACGAGGACTTAAAACATACTATACCTCAGGCATATCGAGTAGTTTTTAAGAATTTATTTTGAAATCGTATATGTATTATTACCATGTAGCTAGTTAATAGTCTTCGCATTTACGATTTGCAGTTGGATTCCGGAGGACGCACAGCAGCGGATCCAAGAACAGCTTCTGTATCGACTGAGATGGAAAGTCACCGGAGTTACTCTCAGCTTGGCAAAATCCAACAGATTTAGTTAGTACAAGTAGCTTAAGGAGTAGAAAGCCTAAAAGATTTAAGCAAGTTAAAATTATCCTGAAGCGGATAAACACTTCAAAGCTGAATTCATCTGTAACTGATCAAACGGGAAGCATTGATGTAACAAGACAGAAGCTACTTCCAGATTTAGATCAGCGTAACCCTTTGGAAACGGAAATACAATCAAAAAATGTAAGCAAGTTAAAATCACCCTCGAACGGATAGACACCTCGAAGCGGAATTCTGCTATTTCGGATCTACATGGAAGCTTTGCTGCAACAGGACTGGAACTGCTTCCAGATTCAGAACATAACCATTTGGAAACTGAAGGAGATAAAAAAAATTTAAGCAAGTTAAAATAATTTTCAAGCGGATAGACACTTCAAAGCTGAATTCACCTGTTACTGAACATAAGGGAAGCTTTGCTGCAACAGGACTGGACCTGCTTCCAGATTCAGAACATAACCGTTTGGAAACTGAAATAGAACCAGAAAAATTTAAGCGAGTTAATATCATCCCCAAACGAATTGAAACTTCGACATTGAATTCTGCCATATCTGATCAACATGAAAGCATTGATGCAACAAGACGGGACCTGCTTCCAGGTACAGAAGACGTACATTCAGATGAGCCTATCCTTTGGGCAACTGACCCATTTAAATCTGAAGACGGGAAACCTCTGATATGCCACATTTTTCAATCGGCGATTGGTAGTGATTCCGATCTCCAGAACCATTGTCGAACTCACTCCCTGCTTTTCGAATGTGTCGTCTGCGACACCATCTTCTTCGTCCTAGAAGAGTTCTGGAAGCATGTCATGAAAGTACGTGTTCAACGACTTCAACCAAGCAATATCAAGTTAAGTGTTTCAAATGTGACAGCACCTTCTCCCACTCTTCTTCGTCATATAAACGAAACTCACTTTAGTTGCCGGATCTGCAGCAAAGTTCTCCAGAACAAGGAGGAGCTACGAAATCATCAATTTACCCACTTTGATGATTGAAGTTTCTAAACTTTTGTAATGTTATCTAAGATAGCAAGCACTGATATCTAATGAATACAGTTTTTGCATATTTTACCAATTATTAGTATAAAAATTATTTTAACAGCATACATACGTATTAATTAATTATAGCATATTCATTATAATTATTGTCTCTTTTGGATATTCGCAATTTACATAGCTCGTACTGAGTATCTTTTCGATTTGTTTGAAAGTGAATATTTCCGGGGATTTGATTCCAAATCTTTACACAACTCGGTATTGAAATGAGTTGTGGAATAACGATGGTTTAAAAGGGATTATAAGAATGCGAGTTCAGGGTTTTCGTAATAATTGTAGGAGATCTAATGATTTCCAAGAAATATTCGTTTTTCTCTTTCATTCGAGTGAACCGTGTGTGGACGGTTTGAGCATCTGTGTCGACTCTTGTCAGTCCCTGCTTATTGAAGAGCGAAACCTTACGAATCTCTTTTTGCAAATTTACGGGAAAACGAAAGTGGAGAAATCGGTTGTTTCTGCATACAAGTGTCAGCGTAAGTCAGCCTGGAACGCAAGCCGTAATTGTATGACCATCCAAGATATCATAGCCATAATTCACGCAGTCTCACATGACTAAGTAGGGGGCGAAGTGTAGTTCCTGAAGAATTATTAGGAGTACGATGAATATTTAAACAAAGGATTGTATTGTTAGTACTAATGTGTTCTTGAGTTTCATGAGAGTTTCATTACATAATAGAATGGACTGGAATTCACTCTTGTTTTGCAGTTGTTTTATGCGTCCCTTTGATTACGTAGAATGTAATACAGTATGTTTGCTAGTGCTTCCGCTGTGCTTTTCCTCACATTGCTATTCAGACTCAACATTGAAACAGACACATTTTTAGGTCCTGAGTCTCCTGAGACTGAAATTTTTGACTTTCGAGATGGTGATAGACTCGAATGAATCCTCTTGAAAGTTACAAATAGCGTCATCAATTTTTTCATGAAGGCCAGGCCGTCGGTGAAAAAATTCAAGATCCTCCATTTCCTTCTTTCCATCCATCTGTAGTGTGTGATTGAGACCTTATGTATGTATATGGGGATGGGGATGATGTGAAGGTGGAAGTTGCAGCAGTAACGGCAGTAATGTTGTATCTGTGTTTGTGTGTGTCAAGAACCTGCAAAGGCGGAGATTTGCTGTGTATACAGCTGTGTATACTTTGTATGGGGGGTCGGTATTAGGTTGTACATTTATGGAAGTTAATGTGAGACTTAATGAGGTAATAGGTCAAGAGGTCAAGAGCTGAGGCTTCTGGAAGGTTGGAGAGGTCGATGAGGAGAGAGGAAAAAGGGAGTTGTTTTTGGGAGTTGGAAGAGAGAGTAGTGGAAGGCGTGTTTCCCATAAACGGCGTGGTTCCCATTTAAAAGAATAAAGAACTTATTTAAAAAAATCAATTTGAGTATAGTTTTTATAAAATTTAAATTATTCCTTGAGAGCATATTGGGGCACTTGGGGCACTTCGGCACGGAATCCCTGTCTTCTGGATATACCTCTATACATCCTTCCATTTCTTACTTTCGCACCTGGAGGTGAATTTTCCCAATCTTGCTCTATTTTTGCAGGTGGTACCCAAACTTCTCAACTTAGGAACCTGATAGATAGCTCCCTGCAAAGCTCATGAAATTTTCTATAATCTAGCGTCAAATGATATTATAGTAAAACATTTGACCGGGAACAAATACTTGTAATATCTAAAATCTTCGAAGATCTCGTCTTTGCTTCCCGGATTTGACGATTTTTCGTACCTTCTGGAAATTGCCGGAGCAACTGCTGTAAATAGAGCTTGTTGTCTGCCTAAAAAGACCATTCCTGACTTTTCATTTTTAAATGGTTGTTTTGTTCAAAATTGAAAATCTGATTGGGCTGGGAGTTTCGCTGCGAAGTCTTCGTAACGAATGTATATTCATTATGACCTCATTAGCCGGTTAGCAGCCCTGCCGTAAGCACCTAATCACAACTTTTCTCTTTTAAATTCACAAGTAGAATTTCATACTACTTTTCGTAGTATCATCGTAAAAATGTCTTGTGGTGGTGGAAAGGTAATGCTGTTTTTTATGTTGCCTACTCGTTTTGATATATTAATTGGATTTTATACTTTTTTTTTACTGAAATGTTTGTTTGTTTTTCAGACCTGCCCTTCCGGGCCACCCCTCTGTTGTCCGATACCACCAATTGTTATCCGGTGCGTGTTGCCTCCTCCAACTCCTCAGTGTTGCCCACAGAACGGAAACGGTGGATCCTCTGGAGGAAACGGTGGTGGTAGCAACGGGGGCGGCTGCGGCTCTCCACCTCCTTGCTGCCCACCTCCTGCTTGTCCTAGACCATGTTGTTCACCTTGTTGCCCACCACCGTGCTGTCCACCGTCGTGTTGTCCACCGTCATGTTGTCCACCGTCGTGTTGTGCCCCAATTTGCTGCCCATCACCATGCTGTCCGATCACCATCAAAGTCACTCCTGTCAGCTGCAAAACGTTTTGTTGTCCTGGCAACAGTAATGGCGGCTCCGGTGGATGCTAAAGCATATGTATAGGTAGTCAATGCCAACACGCTAACATGCAATCATCTTATAATGCCGACAGCAGCCGACGGCGGATGCCACAAGGAACCATAAAAACTTTTTGAATGAATGTTTTGTTCATTTTGTAATCAGCATTGAAGTTCCCTGTTATTTCCTTGTATTTAACACAGCTGCCGGCTAATAAATACCCTAAAAATGTATTGCTCTTCCTACGATTTTATTTTATTTTAATATTTAGCATAATATTTATGACAACTTTTAAAAACTACTTCCTCGATGATTTACAGATGCATTTAAATTAACACTTTTAATAAGGATCGACAGCAGCTAATTCCTCCCTGGCTTAGTTACTTTATAATGTTGCAGAACAAGTCTAATTTTACCATAGTTCAATATCCTCATAACAACAGTAATGGCAAACAATTTTTTCCTAGAACTCAAATAATAGTTTTTCTGAGGTCTGAAAAGCACAGACTAGGACTAGACATGACACAATCAGGAAACTATGAACAATGAGGTGTGATGTATGAATCAACGACAACAGAGTAAGCGACTTGACATTTATTTGAGCTTGAAATTGTGCATACAACGGTTAAATAAATAAATAAATATTTTTTTAACCGTTTTTGCTTGGGTTCATCGCTCAGTTTAGTTTCGGGAGTATTATGGCTCATAATTTATATGAGTATGCTTGTGTATTTAATTGGCATTGACAATGAAATTATTACAAGTCTGCAACTTCTTTTGCTGTAGAGGTACGGAGCCCCGGAATGAAAATTACTCCCGATCCAAGTCAAATACGAGCCCCGGGTTCTGGGACAGAAGTATTAAGAGTATAGAGTTTAATTAAGTAAATTCTGGGTATAGACCTACCCCAAGTGGTGGTTCAGCGTTGGGGAATCCGAGATAGGAAGAAGAACGTTCAAAAGATGGGATAAATTCGGAGAAGGTTCAAGAAGTGCCGGAATGTCCAGTGTGTCTTGATATTCCTTGACCACCGATTTACAACAGTTTTACCAGTCTTATTATCAGTGGCGGATGCAAGGGTGATAGTGCATCCGAAAAACGAACATTGGGTTGGGATGAGAATACCGGTCATCGAATTACGTCGTGGTACCGATCCATCGAAGATATTTTGTATCAACTTCAGTCCAGATCTGATTTTGTTTCATTAACATTTTTGCTTTGAAAAATCAGAAGCTCAATAAAAGATCAACGTGAGAGAGTTCTTGTGCTGTTAAAGTGTTTACATATCGTTGGCTAAATTCTAAAAAGTAACATTTTAACTGGAGGTTCCACTTAAAAAGCATAGGTTACGAAATGAAAATGGTATCTTTTAAATTTTAACCAACGATATGATGAAGTTTAGCATGAGGATTGGTATTTATAAAAATATCTACCTTCTACAGGGAGTTCGGTCATACAGCCAAAGAGCTTCTTGACGAATTGGAAACGTCATTAGATAGAGTTGAGCTGAATGACATGAGATGAAACTCTTCAGTAGGACCTGACACCTTACTGTCAAATGGTGGAGTGTAGTGTGAACCCAGTGTCATTGTCGGAGCTGGAGGCAAAGAGTAAAAAGAAATAATATGGGAAGGTTCGTGAAACAACGGACACTGGTGTGACTGCTGATAATGAAAAGAGTTTGAGGGGTCCAGCAGCCGAAACGGAACCAAGTGAAAAAATTTCTGATTGGAGGAAATATGTCCTTATTCACTGATGTGAGAGGCTGCTGCATACGATTTGCCTTTAATTCAGGTATTTACTTGTAGTTGTACTATACCGTGATTTTAATCAATGCTCGCTGTGATGGTGATATTTTTGTGATTTTCGGATGATTATTTATTTGTTTTAGATTTTGCAACGAACTACTAGTATATGTCTTGCAATGTCCGTGCAATATTGTTGTGCTACCGAGCGAAATTTTAGCTTCACAAGTATTTTCAGTCTTTCAAACTTACACTAAAGGGACAGTTTTGAAAGCTTTTTTAATGGGTACGCGAATGATACTCTCTGCAGAAACAAGATCTCTCATTCATACAGGTATAATACGTGATCTAAATATAAGGGTTTTAAGCTATGTATGTTATGCATTTTGTATTTTTATGGGGTAAGAAACTGGAGATTGGAAGTTTTATTTCCTTTTTCGTAATTTAAATAGGTTTAGATGGGGAGGAGCCAAGATGCTCCTACGATATTATAGTTGCTACTTCAGGAAGACTTGTTGACCACTTGGAGCAAACAGATGGATGTAATATCCGTAACTTCAAGTGTGTTGTAGTTTGTAGTTGATGAAGCAGTCTGATCGTGAAAGAAAAGCAAAACTAAAAAATTAACAAGTAATCATTTTTCCGGCACGTAATTTGTTTCTTTAATATACAAATAAGATGTAGTTATTTTTGACAAATTAAAACTTTGAACGCTTTATTTTGGCTACTACAAACTAAAATAGTCAACCGAAGTAAAGATCACCCCAAACTTCTGTATTTCTGCGAATTATTCATGCAATTATTCTACTTCATTGCAATACTGTCATGAGTGCAAATACTTTAGTAATAATAATTAGTGATTTCATATATTATTATATTATATTATATTTACATTAGAAACTAATATTTTTACGAACGTGCTTTTTTACTGATTCGCAAAAATTAGAATTTTCAATAATAAATTGTTGAAAACAATTCGTTTTCGTAAAAAACGCAGTGTAGATATATGCACTTACTCCCCCCTAAAAAATATTTGAGGATAACTTTTGTCGTTGATTTATGGGATCCGACACGATTCCACCTCCGATAGCTCTTGATGGTGGAGAACCAACCCTAACATTATAGACTTTGATGATATATAGTTTTAGGATAATAATTTTAGGATGATAGGATCTTTAACGGATGTAATAATTATCCACTAGGTCACTTTATTACATAAGAAATATTTTGTGAAAGATAGTAACTCATTTGCTTTTAAACTATAATATTTATAATAATAATGATATTAATATGGCAACTACTTTAGTCACCGATAGGGATAGTAAAAATAATTGATTTACAAATAAAAACTTAGAAGGAAATACAGTTAATCTCTATGATTTCACTTCAACAATTTCGTTTGGCTTAGGAGCAAGTATCGGGCACGTCTGTTCTCCTTCAGGTCTCGATCCAACTCTCTGACTCCTTTTCCAAATCGTTCCCGTCTCTCGGAGTCCATTCCAGGCTCATCGTCGCTGATTGGTCGGCCATTTTCTTCCCTTTCGGCTACCTGCTCTGGGATTGGCTGCTCCTCCGCTTGACGTTCTTGCTCCGTGTCGTCAGTCATCTTCACCCTAACGTTTCGATCGTGCTGGCATTTCCCAGCTGCCTCGATCATCCTGACTCCACATTCCTGAGTCAGTTTTGGTAAAGGTGGTAATTCAGGAATAACTTCTGACATTCCTGGCTGCACCTGGCTTTTAACCTCCGGCAATAATTCTATTTTTGTCTCTGCTGGAACCCTATTGGTTGTTGGAACCTTATCTAGTTCCTCTCCAACTATGACTCCATTTTTCCTCGACGACAACTTTACACCCTTTGACCAAATTCGAATATTAAGAGCTTAAAGTCAATGACAGAATATTTCATTAGGGTTATTTATATATGTAGGATGAAGACAATTTTCTATTAGAGTATTGTTTGCAAAGACAGTTAATAAATGTCAGGGACAAAGTTTTGGTAAAGTTGGCATTTATTTTTACATGGCCAACTGTATGTTGCTTTTTTGAGGGATAAGTGTAAAGAAAATATCAGAGTCGTTGTAACTTTTTCTGCCGAACAAGGTGATATAATGGTGAATGTAAAGGTGAATGTACACACACAAGTAATTGTGTTTTTAGAAGATGTTTTGTAATTAGTTGGATTTTTAATTACTATAATATATAGGAGTAATTAAAAAGGCTTTACTAAGCCTATTGGCTAATCTCTCCTAAACGGGCTCTCTAGGTTCACGAGTACAAATTGCAAATTGCGCATTTAAAGAAGTTCTGTACTGTTAGATTATAGCATACGAAATGGTATTGCAGAAGCAAAGGTCATTATTTAAAAAATATTCGATTTGAACAAAAAATTATTTCGGCAATAGAATTGTAATACTGGCGGATCAAGCCACTAGACCGCGTCGGTGATGTTATTGGGAAATTGGGGTTATACACCGACGCAGGCGGTGGCTTGATCCGTTATCTGATAAAAATTTGACGATAATGAAAATTAAATCTTTTGCTCTCCCTCTTAAATGGTAAAAACTCCTATTGGTTTGCGATTGAGAGTACCAATTACCTTAAAGGCTAACTATACCCGGTTTATTTGCGGTATGTACATAATACGCATGTAGTCACAATTGGTGTGTATTTTCCATTGGCGAAGCCGAAGTCTATTTATCCATCTCATTATCCGCATCCTTTTGTCTAGAAAATTTTAATACTAGCCGATTAAGTCATTAGCTCTTTCTCTGCGTCGTAAGTTAATTTGTTTATACATACCTGTAGTATACATACTGCACTGTCAGCTATTTCTGTATCATGTGCTGTGACTGAACCAACTATCCTTCTTCTTATTGCTCTCGACCTGTCCGTTGATTTAAACTTTCGCGGCTCTGGCTTTACAATTCAAACCTTCGCGGCTCATTTCAATATATAGCCAAGCAAGTCGGTGGTTTATACAGCAAGCCGAGAAGCACAGCGGGCTGAAACGTTGTCGCAGAGGAGAGATTTTTCAGCTCGCTTAGCTCGCTGTGGTTCTCAGCATATACCAACTGCTTGCAGCATACTGGAAGCTCGCAATATTACGCAATTTTAGATTGTCACTTAAAAGCGCTAATCATAATTATTATAAAATTTAGACATAAATCATCAAATTTGGATTAAATTAAGTCTGGTAGTTAGAAAAACTACGTTCGGTTACAGCACTGACGAATTTGAGGAGAGGATAATTTTAATGACTGAACTTTGTACACATAAGTGTGAGATTCTTATTAAGAAAAGCAAATGGAATTGAAAGTACTTATTGCAACACTTTTTATATATAACGTCAGATAAATTCTCAGAATTTGTATTGCTGAAGTTATTTGCTCACTATTTTGTAATTACAAGCCTTTACATCCATAAATTTGATCTTTATATTCCCTAAAAATATCATTACGAATTAAGGATTGATTTGTAGGAACCACGGACTTTAGTAACAATAGCAATTGAAAAGTGTTGCGCAAATATGAATTCCTGTCACTTTTCCTATTTTAATATCTTTAATTATCAGTGCGTCCAGTGTCTGAGGCTTCAGTTACATTATCACGATACAACTGAGATGTATACAAATTATAACAACATAAAAAATCATATTTGATCACACTAAGGGGTGAAGCACCATACAGTGATTCAACAGCCAGACTTAATAACAATGTTGGTTGGTATTAAGTTGATCAATCGATTAGTTAAATTCCCCGTGTATAGCCAAATATTGAGTTTGGGAGAGAACTTTAGTGGGCTGGAGCGTTGTACCATAATTTTTTGATGATGAATTGCCAACTAGCTATTTGAAACGAATTGTTAGCCTTATAATTAATAATATCTTATATGAGATTACTTTGCCTACCGAGCGGGCTATTAATATTAAGCCTTCTCGACAAGCCATAATACGGGATCTACATATAGCAATTTACGATTTTGTGAATACTCTCACAATTCTCAAGCAATTGACCCTGTGCGAAGCACGGGGCTTTTACTAGTAACAATGAAGCGTTTCGACGCCAGCAATAGCTCATTGCCGTGCTAGTGAGGAGCTAAAAACCATAGATGGGCATTTTTTAATCTCTTGCACTCACCTCATGAGGTATGTAACAAAATCTTGTCGCACTCGCTCTCACCCGTAACTCTCACGACACCTTGCGCTGGTACTCGCACTCAGACTCGTGAGGGCGTACTATAAATCATAAGGACTCTCCCTCGTCCTCATGAGTCCATAAGTACAGCATAACTGCCAGTGCATTGCAATCTAGCTATCACCCAGTTAAGACCTTCAAACATTCACTTAATTCTTCAGAACTTTAGCTAATTCTTAAGATATTTAGACTCGTTTATGGCAAAAAGGCATAGCAAGGAGGAAATACGAGAATTATTTCGCGGGATTTAATACTGCTATTCGAACTTCATGAGGACTACATTTTAGTACTCACCCTCGTTTTCGTACGTACATTTAGCTATGCCTCGCCCTCATTTGTTGAGGGCCCTTCTTTTATGATAGGAACTCGCTCTCATCTCTCAAAAATTGAGGCCGAGGGCGAGGGAAGAACTCATACCTCGTGAGGGTGCCCACCAATGCTAAAAACTTCCCATCCACACACACGGGGTTCAAATCTTCCCTCCCATAATCTGATTGGCTGTCGATTCCTCACATGACATACCTCTCATTAGTGTGTAAATTCGATCTCATCACCCCACTCGTGTCTCCAGTCTCCACCAGGTTATTTATATAATAACTGTATATAGTGATTAAATTATTTAAATTAACTACTGCCGAATTTTTTCTGACATTAAGAAATTGTACCGTATTTAGCCGACTATAATTTTACTGGAGATTTGGTCCTTAAATTTTTAATTGGTAGAATTGGTATTAATAATAGGTAGACTGATAAAAATTAGTGTAATATTATTTTTAAGTTTAAACGGCATTTTATTAAAAAAAAATTGAGAAAAGAATAAATATCTGTTTCGAATGAAGTTTTCACTGGTAAAATCGGTAATTTGTTTCGGTTATTCGGATAACCGATAAAAGGTTCGGTTGTAAAAATCATTCGAACCGATGCATAGTGGTTCAGTTTCGGATATGAGTATTTTTTTATCCGAACAAAATTGTTCGGGTCGGATTTTGAAAAAACATTAACCGAAAACGTCGGTTCTGTTCGGTTCGGATTTACATTTTATCCAAACCGATCTCATGCTTAAGCTTCAGCATGCTCAGCGTCTAATTCTAACTGTCGGGGTCTTTAGGGTCAATGCACTCTTCGCTGAACTCCTTTTCAAGGCAATACTTGAAGCATTGCCTCTCTTACTTGACGTACAGTGAGGATAAACTTTTTTGGCGTCATTTTTATATGCGACGCTTTGGTGGCTTTAAATATGGCGGGGACCATATTATAATAAATTATAATATAGAAATCAATTGGTAACATTTTTACCTACAATTTAAGGTAATTTTCGATGTTCCCTGGCTCAAAGGTTAAAACCAGGGGTCGTATTTTTGTAGAAAGACAGGAAGAATCTTCCGAGGGAAATAATATTTCTGGCAGGGAAGATCTCAAAGGGATGGGATTTATTTTTACGAACAGGGATTTTTAAAATCGTCGGCCTTTTTTGACAGGGATTTTCAAATTTGTTCACGTGTTTCAGGGAAATTTGTTAAGCAAACCGGGATTTTTGGCTTGACTGGGATAATTTGGCATTGGAGTTCATCTGTAAAGTAAATAGAAATTAAATTAATTGAATTTTTGTTTCATTTTCAAAATGGATATTAGACCAGCACTGAAGCCAGCTTCATCGAAGCTTCGGACTCCCTTCTCGTTTAAAGTCCTTAAGCTTCATTACAGTACAGGCAAAACGTATGGTCATCTTTGACTTCCACAGACTCATACTGAGATTTCTCTGCCTCTTCCCCCTGTAGATTCTATCAACTCCTTTTTCTTCTCCTGAGCTTTCTTAGACCGGTCTCCTGTCTTGTCCTTCCTTTTGGACTCGGAAGGCGTGAAGTCCTGGTGAGTTGGACCATCTACGCCAGTTCTCTCGACCAAGTTACTGTTTACAATCCGCTGTTATCGTCATCGTGGAGTTATTTGCCCAGAATAGCTTGTAACTAGCCGGCAACGTGACCAGTAACTTTTTGACTAGCATCGTATTCTTCAGATGCTCATGCTTCCCCAAATTAGTAATAGTGGCTATCATATTCCTCCACATAATGGCGGAGTCCACCATCCATTCTGGTTTATCCTTCCGGACATGGCCGGATGATTTAGCTTTAGCTATCAGAGCCCTATATCTTCAGCCTGGCCAAAGTGGAACTAGAGTGCAGGATTTCAGGAACACTCTCGGGGGATACCAGGAGAGCATGCACTGCCTACTTATCGTTGCCACGGAAACAATTATGACTCATGAATGCCGCTGTGAATTTGTCCCACTCCTCCAGATCACCGCTGAAAGAAGGAAGGTCTCTTTGCAAAGCCTGCGTGTCCATGAGGATACGGATGTCTTAGTCCAGTCATTACAATATCTAATGCATGCATTCAAACTTGCTATATTCTTTATGCATTGTTTCTAAAACGCGTTTCCCTTGGCAGGATGCATTCAATATTGGGGAAGTGATGGAAGTAATAATAACATGTAGGCATGAAGACGGAGCATCGAAACATTTTGTTTTAAGCCAAATCTGCCACCTATCCTTTAATTCTTTAAAACTCGAAGCCTTTCATTTGTCACCAGAGTCTGGAAGCGGCGTTTAAGAAGAGAGTTTAGAGTATTAATGGGGCATTTGCATTATTTGCAGGTGCAGCCTTTATGAATCCTTACCATTTATACTAAAGACCTGCCATTTATTGGTTTATCTCGTGACTTCCATACTTTAGAACTACTTAGAACTTTCAATTTTATTTTTGTTCTCGTTTCGTCTTTCGTAGTTTAGTTATGGATGTGGTAGCCACGTACAGGTTGAGGGTTGACATCCCACAAAAGGGTGAGGTTCATGCAAGGATCGTCACGGCAGCAGTGAAAGCAGCACAGGGTATTTGAAGGACAACAAATGTTTATTTTGCAGACGCCCGCTTGATTTGCAATTGCATTGTCCGTCACGCACTTCATATATTGACTCTCTTCAATGATTGTACACATATAGTGGCTTGATGCCGTTGCTACATAGTTTACAGAATAATTTTAAAGGTTCCCAGCATATCACAAATATTAATATTATGAGCCTGATATTTTAAAAAGGTTACTTTGTTTGTTGCAGCGCGTATTCAAACACGCAGGTTCACCATTGTTTGCTACAAGAACAAAGGCAACAGTTCTTGGACATCAGAAGTGTCTTCGGTTGACAGAGAGCTACATGAGCTAATAAATGTACAAATACCACATTAAATTTTTTAAAATCAACAAATCTTAAATAATTTGTAAAACCTACGTTTACGTCGGCGGGGTTGCAGGAGAATGTTCACAGCGGAAAGACAAAATCCGCCGGAAGCTGCAATGATAAAACAAATTTTCGTTTTCATTTTCTTCAAGAGTTACTTCGGTTGTGAATTGAACTACTGTATTTTACTAGCTGGAACTAGAACTGCCCTGAACTATTTCTCGTAAATCTCTCAGGCCTTTTGATGATTGACGACTAGAGAGTATATTCGGACGGTCTTCACCGTTAATAAACATTTGTATATTGTGGCATTGTTTTCTTCGTTTTATGATCGTGTCATGTATGATGTAGTGTGGTTTCTGCGAATGTTAATTTTAAATCTATTTGATCGCCTCCTATTTTAAAATCCATCCCAAACAAATAACCTTGACCAAACTATTTAGTTTAACTGCTTACCACGCATCCAAATCTTATTATTCAAAGGAGCTCCACGCGTTTGTTAACTGTAAGATTACGCTATTCTGTCCACGTGATTTACTTTTATGGTATTCCATGGAACTCCTTGGAATAAATGTAATAGAATTAATCCATTCCAAATTGTTCTACAGTGAGCACAGTATATTTATCCTCCCCTGTGTGGCTCAATCTTTAACATTGAATAAGTTTCAACCTATGAGCCATGGAACAGCGACAATTACTTAAATTGTAGGTAATAATGTTACCAATTGATTTCTTTATTATAATTTATTATAATATGGCGGCCGCCAAATTTAAATCCACCAAAGCTTCGCACCATATAAAAATGACTCCAAAATAGTTTATCCGCACCTGGTGTCATGATCTCCTGGTGACCTGGGAAAACTATTTTTGAAGATTCTGGCAAGCATATAGCTTCCAGAACTTAAGTGAATTAAAAAATGTTTTGATTTGGGATATTTTAAAAATATCAGTGTGATCCAGATCCATTAACATGTCATGCCAGCTGAGTCATAGGTTTATATATATATTATATTGGTCATTATTTACCATTTGTGGATCAAACAAATCATATTGAACCTGCCTATGGCTCAGCTGGCATGACCTGTGACCTAGGTCGTTCTGCTGCCTTTGTATGCTTAAGCAAAATGTTGTTTCCACTTTGAACTATCAAGGTTTTGGGCCTGATCACGAACGAAATTCCTGGAATTTCGTTCAAAATCTTTTTGACTACAATTATTTGTACCTTCTGATCAATTTTGAGGCACATCGGTCGGCACATGTAACTACGGAACATACTATATTATTATGTAACACTCGTGTTTGTAACAACTACTATAAAACTATCTTTGTACTAGGGATGGGGAGAGACCATCATCTCCGACCATCGTGAGATCGTTGGTGCGATAAAGTGCGATTTAAAGCTAGAATTAGCTGACCTTGAAACTGCAACGGGTACAAGTTGGTTAAGTGGATTCGTCATAGACGTTTTTGCTACGTGCCTGGTCCAAAACGGCAAACCCTTTGGGATCACTTACATGCCTTCGGCTACATTCTGGTGTAATAACGGCGAATTTCAGTTTTCCGATTACGTGGTCGCAAAATTTTGCGGTGGTTTTTCCTTGGCAACTGAAAGTATTGTGTAAAATACACTTGAAAAGGGTTACTGCCGGGACTTACTAAATTAGCTACCCTAAACAGAAAACAGGTTGTCAGTGATTAGGCCAAAATTACAGGGTGAAATCAGAAAATTTTATTAATTTTCACAAGTGTCAGTTTTCTACATAGTACAGATCAAAACACTCCTCAGATCGCTCTATGTCACACTGCTATGAGGTTTTCATTACATAAGATTGCATAATTTTACACGAGTGCGGACCTGCTAGAAGCACACAACTTCATACATTCACCAATGAATCAATAGAATGAATAGCGACTGCATTCCTTAGCCCAGTAAACAATGTGAAGCGGAGAAATGATGAATCTCCCAATCAAACAAACAATACACAACACATATGTACATACTTACTAGTTTGCACATTTCTAACATTTTCTCCCACCTGAGTTATCAAATTAACATTAATGGTAACTCACAAATAAATTTAAGGACACTTTTAATCTACAAACAATGACAAGTACGATTTTGAATATTTCACGGGTGCTTTGATGACCCTGCCACTTCTGGTTCGGATTTCTTTTGCTGGTACTTTAGGTTCAAGCAACTTGCCTCTACAATTATCCACCTTGTCTTCCTCCCTTACCATCTCGACGGCTTCAGCATTGACTTCCTCCAATGAAGAAACTTCTAAAGGGTAGATCCTCTGGACGGGACGTAAAATCTCTCCACTAGCTGTCTGGACACGTACGACGCGTACATTACCGTCTGGTCCAGGAATCAGTTCGAGTACCTTTCCCAATGGCCAATTGAGCCTCCTCTGGTTGTCGCTTCCGACAAGAACTACTTCTCCCACCATCACACGTCTGACTTGCTTTTTGCCAACTGATTGGACTAACTGACCTAGGTACTCAGTCCTGAATCTTCTACGCATGTCATCGCGGAGTCGCTGCCTATACTGCCAACGCCTATTCAAAGACTCATGATCTACAATATCCATCTCAGGGACTCCATCTTCTCGATTCCCTCGTAAGAAAAGCGCTGGGGTAATAGGACTGAATTGGTCCGTTTCCTCAGACACATAAGTCAAGGGTCGTGAGTTGACCACAGACTCAATGTCACACAGGATAGTAACTAACTCCTCGTAGTAAAGCGATGCTCTTCCCAGAACTCTTCTCAGATGACCTTTCAGAATTCTGACTAGCCTCTCCCACCAACCACCCCACCATGCTGCAGTTGGTGGATTGAATTTCCACTGAATCCTCCTGACTGACGAGTATTGTTCGATGGTGTCCCAGTTTACCCGGCGGAAGAGGTTCTCCGTCCCAACAAAGTTGGTGCCATTATCACTATAAATAACTGCCGGCCTCCCTCTTCGTCCCACGAATCGCCGTAAAGACTGTATAAAGCCCTCGGTTGATAGCGTTGAAACGAGTTCCAAGTGTACAGCGCGGAACACAGCGCAGGTAAACAGAACAACCCAAGACTTCTTTCCACCTTTCAGATACAACGGCCCAGCCAGATCCACTCCCGTTACCTCAAAAATTTCGGCATCTCGAACACGGTCCAATGGTAATGGCGCAGGAACGGCTTCGATCCTCTTCGCTTCAAACCTTCTACATCGGATGCAGTTCTTCAAAACTTTTCGAATTGTTTTACGGGACCTAATTATCCAGAAGTTTTCTCGTAAAATTGTCATTAGGGTCTGGACTCCAGCGTGGGAATTTTTTACATGTGCATCCTCCACTAACATCTCAGTGACCCTGTGTACAGAAGGGATGAGTATAGGATACTTAAAATCTGTAGGCTCATCTCTCCACATCAACCTAGTCTTGACTCTGTACAAACCTTCAGTATCCTTTAGTACTGTCAAACCTTTCGCATAATTTTCTGGCAAGTTCTGGAACACCTCCGTTTGCACAGCACGTAGTAACAGCTTCTCAGCCTCTTTGATATTTACTACGGTAAGACTTCTACTACTTACATCTTTTGTTTTTAACCATCGCAAAAACTTCCAATACCAGGCAATGTTTCGAACAATCCTAGAGTAGCTATTGAATTGGGTGAAATAATTAGAAATAAGCTTCCAACCCACCTCAGTTGCCAGCATAGAGACTACAATTTTCTTTTTCTCTAGGTTGATTTCTGCAACGTTAATTTGTGGTTTTGAGTTTGGCCAATAATCCTCAGATTTCTTCAGCCAATCTGGTCCCTCCCACCACTTCGAGCTGACTAACTGCCGGGACGAACATCCTCTGGAAGGAAGATCTGCAGGATTTAATTTCCCTGGAACATGTCTCCAGTACTCCAAGCAAGTAGTTGCCCGGATTTCCTTTACTCTGTTCCCTACAAAATTTGACCACACTTCTTCGGACTTTATCCACGTCAGTGCTGTAGTTGAATCGCTCCAGTGATACTTAGGAACGGAATCTAAACTGAAACAAGAGCTGAGAGTTTCAACTAATCGAACCCCGACCACACATGACAGCAACTCCAATCGTGGAATAGTTACAGACTTGATCGGAGCCACCCTGGATTTCGCCAATAATAACTGTACCTGAGGCCCCTCTTGATTTTCTGATCGTAGGAATACACAAGCTGCGTAGGCGGACTTACTAGCATCCGAGAAAGTGTGTAGGCTCCAATTCCGACTGTTGCTTCCAGTGAACCACCGTGGGATCTGAACATCCGACAGCAAGTGTAGCTCATTGACCCATTTTGTGAAATTGTCAGCAATTTCCACTGGTAGTTCCGTGTCCCAACCTATTTTCATTTCCCACGTACTTTGAAGCATTTTCTTAACGAAGACTGTAACTGGACAAAGCAGCCCCAATGGATCGAACATTTTCTGAGCAACTGACAGCATTTTCCTTTTTGTAGTAGGCCCTTCGACAGTTGTCAGTGAACTGAGGTCACATTGTAGGATGTCTTCACATTTGTTCCATTTCATACCTAATACAGGAACATGTGCATCTTCTGGACGACAGCTATCACCTTGAGTGAGAGTGTACTCCCACCCTCGTAAATCGAATTTGCCCAGCATCATTACTTCTCGTGCCTCCGTTATAAATGTCTTCAGCTCATCCTCAGTATCGACACAAGTTAGGCAATTATCCACATAGTAAGACTTCAGCAACATTTTGGCAGTAATCTTTAGCCTGTCAGGAGCCCTTTCAAGTAGCAACTCAATTACTGCGCTCAGTAAGAATGGGCTGCTGGAAACTCCAAAAACTACTCTCCTGTGTCGGTAGTGCTGCAGTTTTTTCTCTGAAGAAACTTCCCACCAAAGAAACCTCAAGAAATCTCGATCTTTCGGTGTTACACTGATCTGAAGGAAAGCCTTTGCAATATCAGCCACGATTCCAATTTTTTTCTCTCGAAAGCGTGTCAGGATTATAGGAATTCTTTCAATTAAATTAGGTCCTTTCTCCAAACAATTGTTAAGCGCCGGGAAATCCTTTCCGTGGGCAGAGGCATCAAACACGGGCCTAACTTTTGTCGTGACACTACTCTCTTTCACAACTGCTCGATGTGGTAGGTAATGACTACGAAAACTAATTTCGTTCTCGGGAACCTTTTCAATAATTCCATTAACTAGCCATTCTTGAAATATTTGATTATATTCTTCTATATGACCGCTTGCTTCCAATTTATTAGTTGTTGGAACTAACCTTCTTTCTGCCAACTGTCGATTGCTGGCCAGAATTGGATGCCCCTGAATCCAAGGTAAGTTTACCTCAAAACGGCCTTCCTCGTTGACTTTAACAGTTTCCCGAAAATGTTCAGTAGCTGCTCTCTCTAAGTCCTTGCGATTGCTAACTTCCACTGGATCTCTTATGCCAATAGCTTCTAGTTGCCACAAGTTCTGAAGACACGAATCTGTATTCAGTAGACTATTTACCATCAGCGTGGCCGAATCAAGTCCATCTCTTCCTGGAATCTCTCCCATTAGAGTCCACCCTAATTTGGTCTCTATGGCAACTAATCCCGACTTTAAGTGGAGAATCCTCCCAGTCATCAGTTTGCCAACAGCATCCGCACCTATCAGAATTTCCACTCCAGAACTGCCGATTCCTACATCGGAAATAGAAATATTCTCTCTCCGGAGTTCGTCTAACCAGGGACCAGGTGGTACCTTGGAGATGGCTGTACATATAGTATTCTGGTCCAAGAGTTTAATTTTACATATAAAGTCTCCTTTATTATTACTGAGAGGAACTTCATACCTTTCGTGCTTAACTCTTCCAGTTTTAATTCCACCGAACAAGGCATGGACAATAGATTCCTGGCCACAAGAGTTTATGCCCATCTCCTCTGCTAAGCTCTTTAGAATGTACGATCTGGCGGAACCATCATCAATGACAACTCTTACTCTCTTGTACTTTCCTCGTGATTTTATCTGAACCAAAAGTGTTTTGAGAAGTACCTCCGGAGATTCCGAAACATTTGCCATAGATGGCTGAGCTTCTTCTTGTGTTTCAGGGTTCTTGGACTTTTTCTCTTGATTTTTCTGCGTCAGCTCTGGACACATAATTGGGAAATGCTTCAGAGAACAAATCAAACATTTCACATGACTCTTGCAGTCTTTGCTTAAATGACCCGTCTTGAGACAACTGAAGCAGCCTCTCTTCTTCTGAAGTTGACTCCTCCTATCAACGAGCTTCATCTTCTGTGCCTGAAAACACTCCTGACTTGCATGTTTTCTATCGCAGAAAACACAACTCACCGATTTTGGCGAATTCGGACTGTCTCCAGAGTACAGACAAGCTGCTGTTGGAATTTCTTCGATGCTTTCTTTTGGTTGCTTCTCTCTTTTGGAAGATAAGCCAAACCCAGCTCTGGCTAAACGAATTCGTTCTTCTCCTTCAACTTCAGAACGGAGAAAATCAAGTAGGGTTGTTAACCGGTTCTTCGACGAATCAGCTCCACCTTCAGCATTGTTACTTGGTGTGTGTCGCTGCCAAGCTCGCAGAATTTCTTCCGGCAAACAGGATTCGACGAGTGGGTACAGCATGGCGGCACATTTGTCGCTCGTTACTCCGAGAGTGTCTAATGCTCTGATGTGGGACTCTAGTTGATCGTACAGCTTTGTAACGGCAACCTTATCTCTCTGGTTAGAAGCATTATACAAAACTAACCTCAATAGCTCTCGGACGTAAACTTCAACTAAAAGTTCATCTCTACCGAACCTCTGCTTCAGACTCTCTACAACTTTTGGATAATTCTCCGCTGTTGGAGGGTAACTTTCTATAAGTTCTCTGGCTCGGGACCCCATCGTGATGGCTTGCAATAAATACTGAAATTTGTCCTCCGCGTCGACATCTGGATCTTCATGAATCTTTTTAAATAATCCCCAAAAACAAAGCCAATCCCGTAGCTCTCCTCCAAATTTAGGCATTTCCAATTTTGGTAAACGGAATCGTTTCTTTGCTCCTGACACACAGTCAGCTTCTGCGAAAACGGAATCCGTCCCAATACCTGAATTTTTCGTTATAAAGGCTTTGACTTTTAGACGAACACGTATCAACTTCTCCTTGTAAATATCGATGGCTTCACACTCACGGGAGTATTCTTCTTCAGAAGCTTCATCTTGAATTAGAAGGTCCTGAATGGCTAAATCTGCAGATTCTAATTCTTTGAATTTTTCTTCCAACACAGCTATGTAGGCTTCAATCTCCTCCTGATCAGGCGTTTCTTTAGCTAACTCAATTTCCAACATGTTGAGGTTACGCGTCACCGCCGCCCTAACTGGCGTCCTCATTTTCCTATAATTTTCCATTTTCAAACACTAACGAGTCCTGTCACGGTCGCCACAAATGTAAAATACACTTGAAAAGGGTTACTGCCGGGACTTACTAAATTAGCTACCCTAAACAGAAAACAGGTTGTCAGTGATTAGGCCAAAATTACAGGGTGAAATCAGAAAATTTTATTAATTTTCACAAGTGTCAGTTTTCTACATAGTACAGATCAAAACACTCCTCAGATCGCTCTATGTCACACTGCTATGAGGTTTTCATTACATAAGATTGCATAATTTTACACGAGTGCGGACCTGCTAGAAGCACACAACTTCATACATTCACCAATGAATCAATAGAATGAATAGCGACTGCATTCCTTAGCCCAGTAAACAATGTGAAGCGGAGAAATGATGAATCTCCCAATCAAACAAACAATACACAACACATATGTACATACTTACTAGTTTGCACATTTCTAACATATTGTGACAGTTGCAAACTTTGGTAATCATTGGGTTATCTTGGTCGCTGATCAAAACTCAACTTTAGTTAGATTCACTGACACTCTGCGTGGAAAATGTCTTACTCGGCCGATACTACAATCTGGGGTAACCAAATTTGGTGAAGTGTTGGACCGAGCTTTTAAACGATATCTGTACACGCGTTTCATTTGGTCATACAGATTCTTCGATGGTGTGGAAAACCAGATAATGAATAACATGACATAGTAAGGCCGAACAATGTATTAAATCGTTCATTTCTTAAAAATTTGGTGTCCTAAACAGACATATATTTATTCCTGCGGACGAGCCAACCTTTATTTGTTAGAGAAAGCTCTCCGGCGCAGTACTGTAGAATGCTCCAATAGTTCCAGCGATAATGCTCCACTACACGATAGAAATAATAAAAACGCGCCTGCAAACAAATGCGTGGAAATGTATTTTCAGGTCACTCTGTCACTCTTCCCAAACCAGTTGTGGACTCAAGACTTTAACTATTTCAAAGACTTGCCGTGCGCATGGTTGGTCTTTGAACGCTTGAAATTGATAAGTTGGTGGAATGGTTACGCGACTACCTGCCTGTTCCTGTATTTTCAATACTTCTTGCCGTTTGAGTACACATCTGGTGGTGTGTACATACTGTGTGGTGGAGAGAGAAAGACTTTATTGACACTGCTTCTCAATAGAAGTAGCCCTTATGGACTCAGTATACCATTAACAATTTTCAATTAAGCAACTAATTAGTATAATTGATGACTTATAAAGATGATTATTACAAATTAATGCACTGTTCTTAAGAGCTAAAAATACTATTTCTTCAATAACTTTCAATGGTATCCTAAATCGTTTTAGGAATGATACAAAAAAAATTGAAATTGTTCCTCGTGCCCCAATGTACAGTCCAATTGTTTCTACTTCTTTTAAATCGAATTTTGATTGAAAGTAGGGGATGCATGGATCATAAATTGATTTCTTTTCTTGATTCACTTTTTCGGGCTGGTGAATATCTTGTTCCATTCTTATTGTTGGATCTAAAATGTATCCTTTTTTAGAGTTTGGTTCAATAGCAAGAATGTCACCTCTTCTACTTGTCCCATTTTTATCTTCACAATATACTTCTTCTTGGACTATATATTTATTTTCTTTAAATTTTGTAGCTAACAATGAGCGAATACTGTGATGACGATTATTACGTAATAATTCACCTCTGGGGCATTTACCAAGGATATGTCCTTGGTATATTTACTTGGTGACCTCCGGATATATGCGACCTCCGGTTATTTTGACGCTTATCAGGATCAGGCACGCAGCCTGTGACATGGTCAAAGTCGCAGGTGAAAGGTGAATTGATAAAGTTAATTGGGCATTTTGCGGAACTGTGATAATTTTTGACTTTCCAGCAATGTGTAATATCAGGAATCCAAATCCCAATCTTTCCTCGATGTTTAAATTGTCAAATCCCTACGGAAAACACACCAGGCTGCAGAGAACCTACATATCGTCGGCTAAACTTCCTAACCGACTATAATTTAAAATGAATAAAATGAAAACCGGTTATAGCGCTCCCGCTACAAACTCTAAATTTAAACCCGGCCATTATTCCCCTTTGCTGTAGAGCATAAACCTCGGTCCGCAGAGAGGAGAGGAAGCGAGGAATTATGACCGGTTTTCACATTTGAGAGCGCTTTATAGCCGTTCTTAGTTCTAAGGATTTTAAATTATAGCCGGTTAGCAAGTTTAGCCGACGATATGTAATTACATGCAATGAGAAACTCCCGCAGTTCCTGCAAATGAAAAAATCTATATGAGGGAGTTGGCAAGTCCCTTAAATTATGTAATGTTTTGAAAATTCTTTTAGATGCGATTGCTTTTGCCCATGTAGACCACCCACCGGAAGGACATTCTCTCTACCCGAGCCGATATGCTTGGTCCCCCACCATACTGCAGACCAAGTTGTGTTACCAGCGCATCACCCTTTGCAATACGATGCACATGTTGTAGAATCCTCCCCAGCTGCTGTCAGGGCTCGTCTTGCTGTTGTTCCCACTTTTGACCATATTTTTAGCAATCAATGAATTATAGCTGTAAAGGGTTCTTTGTACATTACCTGAGTATACTCTTATATATATATATATTATAATAGGCTATAGCCTCATGATCTCATGGAGTTTTTCGAGGATTACGTACAAAATAGTATGAACATATTTTTGTGCTATAACGCTCCATTAAATGAATTTAAAAATTGATAAGCAACATCCTGCTGGAGTAATGTTGTTTTAGGAAATTTTCACTAACAGTAGCCTATAGATATACCTCATTGTGCGTATTAATTGCGGTATGTTTTCATTTGGCGTCAAATTAATTAATAACTATTTTCAGTCTAAGCCTATATTTTCTGGTTGTCATATTTTTAGGATAAGCTGAGCTGCTTATTTAATCATTCTAATATAGAATTTATGATAAAACAAAATTTTTTAAATATATTTTTAAATCATCTTTTGCGTAATGGTTGTGTGTACGCTGGCCAGGCATACTTCCTTTTGTCTTCGAGGTGAAACAGGTAAACGTGTTGATGTTACATGTTAGACTGAAGTGAAGATTGTCACCAGAAAACATGTCATATTAGTGGACAGTCTTACTTCAGCACTTTCAAAATTTAAATTTTTATGTAGCAACGAGCTGAGCACTTATTAAATTTACAAGTTTAATCAACTTTATTTGTATTTCATCTGACAAACATGTCCTCCAATGTAAGCAAGTTTTTTGAGTCTGACTTTACCTAAACATAATTTAGAGTTATATTTGATTGTTTGTGTGTAAATAATTCCAGAGGAAATATAACCTATAGTTTTATGTTTCTCAGTCATATTGTGCAAACTACTGCAAACCCTCTCCGGTTCATGGATGCTGCTTTCCAAGCTGCTGCGGTCCAAACGCTCCTTGCAATGAATACAACCACATTTGCTGCCCAGGAGGCTGTCCTTGTCCATGCTTACGCCCGTATGGTTCAACATGCTATAGGTAAGATTCATTATACAAAAGAAACTTCGCTCTGAAAAAAATTTCCAATCAAATATTCTGAATTTGGGTTTGTTTGTGTCCATCCCCGTAAAATAGACCAATATGTAAATGCTGCTGCCCACCACCACCAAAAGTCCCAAGGCCATGCCCCTGCGTACCTAAACTTGCGTGTTGCTGCGGATGTTTACCATGCTGAAACTTTCTTGGACTTCTGCTGAACTCATTTTCTTGAAAAGAATGGTTATTCAACATCTCAAATTCTCGTGGCATTCGACTTTGGACAGCACACTTCTGAAGTTGATTTAAAACCTAGAGACAAAAACGAAGCATATGTATGTTACAGCATTGACTGTGGTACATACAATAATAAATCTACCACTATTCATCACCGTCATAAGCGAATTGCTTCATAGAAATCAACTTTGTAAATTCCCTTTTACAATATGGTTCATGATTATTACAAATGCTATTTGTCTTGCTTCATATCTCTTGATGTATAGTTTTTGTATAAGAATTTGTTCTGTACTGATGAGTCAAATTATTACCACGGCTTTGGAATTAATAAAAAGGAAACAATAACAAGTAACGCGGGCATTAATTGGAAGAAATTCCAAGTTCACATCATGCATAAGCCGGCCTTGGGGAAGCCTTGCAGTCAGGATCAGCTAACTCTAAGTTTTAACATCCACAAATAGCACAAGCACGTTAATCATACAGCACCCCTACCCGGAGTTCAAATTCCAGTTCCGATAAAAAGGAATCAAAGTCTCCAAATTGCAATTTTAAGACGTTACATTTTTTTTCTTTTTATTAATTTACTATCGATACCAGCAATTTGATGTGCACCTATACCTCAGAGACACGCCCGAATCCCGATTACAATAACTCCAGCACAAGCAGCAGACCTTTCAAGTTGCCAGTCATACCACCAAAACCCTCTCCACGGAAGTGGTTACCATCAGAGTGTAACTCTAGGTAAAAACTAAAATTGTGAACATTTGTACCTATTAAGTTGCATCGGTCTATGAAAAATAATTTTTGGCGTATGCAAAAACAGTCCTTGTTCTTCGTTAGATCTTACTTTTGCTGTCCTCCACTTAAATGTCCAAGCATTTACGTTGACCTTCCCTTTGTGGGAAGCTGTTACTCCGGACCTTGTGGATGGATTCCCGAAAGTAAACCAAGAAACAGAGACAACGGTTCCGGTACAGGTCTGCCATTTTGTTCTCTAACACCGGGTTCTTCGGAAAGAGGCCCTCCAACGGCTACAGTCTGCCCGGAATTAAAGTCGTATTGTTTGATTCATCTTGAACCTACGGTTAGATTTCCCTGCCCTTGTGCTCCTCCTCCGCTGACGTCACAAAGACGATCTCCTAGTAACGTATCCCTCTCGACAAATGATTCAAGCAAGCCTGACGATAACGAATATGATTTGAACATGCTACCAAACACTGCCAATTCTAGGTTTAATCTGGACAGATATCAGAGCATGACTATGACAGGAAACGCTGGATTTAATTTGAGTATGTGTCCAAGCACAACTGGCGGTCCTGGTCCTGAGTTTGCGGAATATAATTTGAACAGACGTCCAAGCTCAACTGACAATGCTGAGTATAATTTGAACAGACGTATAAGCGCGACTAGGAACGCTGAATATGATTTTAATAGATGTCAAAGTATAGCCAGATTTAATGATGACGAAAGTCTAAGGATGACGAAGAACCAAGAATTTAATCTGAGCAGACATCCAGGCACAAACAGCCAGGCTGATTTTAATATAGAAAGATGTCAAAGGACAACCAGCAACGCTAGATTTAATCTAAACGGATCTCTTAGCAGGTCAAGACACGAAGGGTTTAATTTGAGTCCGTGCCGAAGTACAATTAGCAACACCAGAGTTTTAAACCGAAGCCCAAGTACAATTAGCAACGCCAGAATTTTGAATAGATGCCCAAGTACAGTTAGAAATACAGGACTCAAATTGATCCGATGTCAAAGCTCAACTTCTAATGCAAGACTTAATTTGAACCCATGTCTAAGTAGAACCAGCAACATACACCATGATTTGAACGTGTATTCAAGTACAACTAGCAATGCTGACTTCAATGCGAATAGATATCAAAATGCAACCAGGAAGCTTAACTTGAATGGATGCCCAAGTAGGCAAAGAAACGTGGAATTCAATTTGGAAAGGTGACGAAGTACAATCAGCAACCATGTACTGGATTGATACTGTAAATATTATACTTATCGTTAATCGGAGCCCTTACTTGTCATTAGTGGTCACCTATATCTAATATCTTGTGTTCTGTGCTCAATAAATCCAAACGAAAATTCACATCAGAATTGACTACTTCCTGCTGTATCTAGTATCTATGTATGGCAAATATTCAGAGTGCATGAGAAGAATGAGAACCATGATTATCGGTCTAATGTCCAATGGACGTAATCCGCAAGTTTAACATGTAATTACCGAAGGAAACGTATACATATGTAATTTTGACAGTAATATTACAGAGGCTAAAAGTTACAACCAGTAAAGTAAAATGATCTCGTCTGTCATTGGAATACATTTTTAAGCTCGATGTCATAAAACTGACTTACCAACTAAACCAAAATAGAACAAAGATAAAAACAGAATAAAGACACGTTAATCTGTACGTCTAAATTGAACTTAATAGTAACGCTAACAGTACTCTTAATTTTATGTTGGTATGCGTAGTATACTAAAAATTCATGCGTCATAAGTTATACGATGGACCAAAGATTTTCCCAGTTTGCCCCAAATACTATCACATGCCCGACATTAGTATGTACTAGTATTTTCCAACCAGGGCAACTACAACGTTGTCAACAAGATTTCCCCTCCAGCTGCCCAACCGATCTACCCTGTCCGTGACCGACGACTGTTCCCAACTTGACGGTAAATGTCCCAGTAAAATTCCCCCCCCCCCCCAATAACTAAGCTACGTGCTATGAAAGGAACTGTAGTCGCCTGATCTTGCTGCCTCGCCCTTTCCACACCTCATATCCAGTAACAACGGCCGCAAGTTTTGACCCCCAGACTGACTCAGCGCAGTGAACTCGACGCTAGTAATTTTCAAAGATTTCCTGAAAGTTTGGCTTTAAAATAGGGGAATTAAGAAAATTTTACTAGACCTACTTAGGTATATGGGCTCGGGAGTGAAAAAATTATATGAAATACCCTGTCTCTGTACTTCCATTTATTCTTGGTTTGTGAGAAATAAATTACTTCACACTGTAATAATTCAAAGTTCTCGCCTTATCTTGTGTGTCTGTAGATCGTAATGTATTTTGTGTATTGAGCTTCCATTTCTTGCTTCATTTAATCCTACACCTTACATTTATTTTTTATCTGTGAAAGACGCTATTATTGTTATAGGTTTCGTTCCTCCGTAGCTTTATGACCAGGTATCTTTGTTATTTCACCGTCTATATTTTAACTCAATATACAGTTACAGACAGTACTTTATAATTTTACTGTGTGGTGTTCAGCTTGAGATGAGCAATAGGCACAAGGAATGTACACAAATGGATTTTATTTTATCTGCTTCCTTTATCTGGTTTCAACCGAGGGATTTCTTAACGCAGTACAATTCCCTTATAAGGGATTCACAAGTGACCATGACAATGGTATCATTTATAAAAACTATCCGAAAAAAAAATTATCGACATCGCTTATCGCTTCCTCTTGTCATGTTGACATACATATTTACTAGGGATTAAGCCATCCCACAATGCGGATAGGAAGTCTTACGTTTGAATCATACAATACTAATGTTGATAATGCGTAGCTCAACAATTTACATTTTAAAATATTACAGTACTGCGTTTTTTTATGAATTTATATTTATTCGTGTTAGTGTCCTTAACTTTACAATCGCATCTCCTGTAGATTGTTTTAGGCCTTATTTGGATATTTTACCTCATCTACTATATAGGCTGTTCACACGGTCACAGATTATTATGCTTGGCAAAATTATAGATTGAAATGATCTTTATTTATATTTTTCCTAGCTGTAACATGGGTTCTAGAATTTATATATTTTGTTACTTATAGCTAAGCCTATACCTACTAATTGTGAGAACATTCTAGATCTGGACCTTTTTATTTACATGAAAAGCATAATTGAGTTGTCGGCTTGCTGTGGCGTTGTTCCTTTATTTTCCTGATCCGACTTTGAACTCTTATCATAATTCATGTACACCGGAGTCCCTCAATCTTAATAAGCGCTGATATTCTGTGTTGCTAGTAAGGAGGAACTTTTTCACTCGATGAGAATCCTTTGCTTCCCACAACTCAACTCGAAAAGAGTTTTTGTAATTCACTTGAACGTAATAATAATTTACTTTACACTGAACATGAACGCTAGTCTCAATTTACCCGAGCTGACTTCATGACTTCATAGATGCACATTTTATTTTCGCTCACCCTCACCTCACGCTAGAGCATCACCCCGTGGGATATTTCAGGCCCGTACCCGCCCGCGGCCCGTAAATGTTTACCCGTGCCCGCCCGGCCCGAAATTAAAGTTCAACAATAAAGCCCGGCCCGGCTCGTAAAATTTAAAAAAGCCCGTAGCCCGCCCGCTAATAACAGTGCAGCTTGTAAATTCATAGCTATAGACCCAGAACAATTTTTTTAATTCAATTTTTCATTTTCGCCTTTTTTGAATGAAATTGGTAAGAGCTGGTGTTGCTTCCACTGCAGAATTCTTACAATTATGTTTGGCCAGAGTTGACGTACCTCCTTAGCGCGATTGCCTGCTAAAATGTCCCTGCACTCATTGCATTCACATAATTTATGGAAACCTATATTCAACTAGTACGTGTTTAAATGATTTCCAAACTTGCAATCTTCCGACTGTTTCCTGCAATTTAATTCGTTGGCATTGGATGTCAAGTCTTTTTTAAAGACAAAATTACAAACGTTCGAAAATCGTTCCATGTATTCAAGCAAATGTACTTTTACAATCCCTGATCCAGCATGCACCACACATGAATTTTTCCACGGGCTTTTACGGGCTTTCACGGTCTTTTTCAACCGCATTGAAAAGACCGTACCCGCCCGTAGCCCGTCAAGTGTAATAAATTTTACCCGTACCCGCCCGTAGCCCGTCAAGTGTAATAAATTTTACCCGTACCCGCCCAAAGCCCAGGCGTGCCGGGCTTTTTACGGGCTTACCCGCAAATTTCAACCGCCCGAGATGCTCTACCTCACGCTCATTGTCCGTGAAGCACCGCTCGCTCGCCCTCACGCTGCCTCACAATTTTGTGTACATATTGTAATCGCCCTCACGCTCGTGAGCGCACCAAAAATAATTTATGCGCTCACCCTCGCGCTCATGAGTGCGCTCTTTTAATTTACGTTTACATTGAGTTTGGCTATAAAGTTCTATTGTTTTGAAATTATCCGTTTACGTTTATAAATTTCACCTTTTAATAATAGGCTTCCGTCAGTCAGCGTATGCACATGCAATCCGACAGAAAAATGCATACAATGAATATTATTGTTGCTGTAGTCGAATATTTTTATTACAGAAAAAGGGGATTTTAGTGAACGTTAATTGAAAAACTGAGAAATACGATACTATGTATGCATCATTATGTATTGGTTCGCTTTTACTATTCTTTTACTATAGCGTAAATTATACTTCATATTGATAATTGTTTTGAATTTCGGCTGGGATTGGGAAGAATGGACGCTTCTTGGGTTTCATTTTTTAAATTTAACTCCCAGTTATTTAAGGAACTTTCTGTGCAGCATTCAGTATTACGTTCAGAATTTACAAATACATCTAGCCCATTATTACTCATTCGTACATCTTCTGGATGTAATGCGAGCTGATTTTTGTAAAGACGTGCAAGATGGAGATTGAAACTCGTAGAACTGAATTTAAATGCACACTGATAATAATGTTCAGCTGATATTTCACTTTATATCGAAGCAAAAAGCTGCATAGATAATTATAACCACAACGCAAGATGGCATTATTCTATATATTTTTTACGTGTGCTACCGTATCGTGAGTGCGATAAATCCCCTCACCCTCACTTCGTGATTACAATATGAGTACCTGCTGCACTCACGCTCATTTCAATGAGAGCATCAAAAATTTGCAAGCGCTCACCCTCATACAGTGATTACATCGTAGTCCTCATGAGGGTGAGCGTGAGCGTTGCTCTCATCTCTCATGAGGGTGTGCATCTATGCATGACTTACAGTAAATCATTTTTCCCGACGCTTCTTGCTAGTTATTCCCTACTTAATTGGCTAATAATTAGTTTTTCACAGTGCAATAGAACACTCACTTATTAATGAACACCACACTTCAAGCATTTCGCATTAAAAATTTAAACGAACCCGTGTCTTTGAGTCACTAATTGATCCAATACATTTACGAATATAATTACAAATTAGCCTGTAAGGTACTGAAAATTTGTATGCAAATTACATAAATATAAGTTAGTCCAATAAATAATCCACATAAGCCAAAAGGTATGCATATGAATTCAATTTCCAGGATGGTTAGTTTGTGGAGTTGCCACGTAATACAATGTGATGGATTCCAGTCCAAAAAAAGATAGTTAATCTGTTAGTAGTAGGTTTTATTGATCTGGGTCTGAGCCCCTTCAATATATAATTTGCAATAAACATAGCATTAATGATTAGATTATTACTTTTGACAGTGTATCAAGTAATTATATATACTTCTGCAAAAATTATAATTATTTTGCTGCAGATTTGAATACCAATATATAACATTTCGACAAGGTTCTGCTATTTCGCAGTTCCAAATAATATGAAGACAATTTTCGTTTGAACAGGACAAGTGGCACAATTGGCATTTGTTTGAATGGGTGAATGTCTTTTTGTTAATATACATGTGCTTGCTATTGAGGCGGATTCGGGTATGTAGAACGCAATTTGTGTAATTTTCTTGTCCGAGCTCTGCTTTCAAGTATTTGTAGTGCGGTATACTGAGAGAGTTTGTTATTGAGTTGAGATCTTGAACAGTGCATCTTTCTTCGTAGTCTTTTGCGATGTCTTTAATTTTTAGCCTTACTTCGTAGAAGTCTTGAAATTCTGTGGATATCTTCATCTAAGTTAATCTGTTATGTTAGTTAAGTTTCGTTTATTAATAAGAGTAGTAAGTATAATATATAAATGATACAGCATTATCCTAATTTTGTAAAAATCCTTACAGGAATTGTCAATTTTATTACACTCCAAAACTTATGTATACACCTCCTTACCAAGAAAAATCTATTTGACACTGAACCACATTCCCACTCAAAAGTATTGGCTTATGTGCTTTTATGGATTATTATGCAATCCCTAGGCTGAGCCCAGATATTCGGAAGCCGATAAAATGAATCTGTAGAAATTTTATACTACGTTTATTATTTATAACATAATTTATCTGGGTCCAGCCTAAGGATTCCATAATAACCTATAAAAGCATATACCTAAGCCAGTTCTATGGAATGGGAAGTGAAGTGGGATAATATGATTCTTTGTGTGGATATTTCAGAATTGGACATTAGAAGGTGTCATATATGACACGACAGTTGTATTAACCATTAGTTTCCGCTTGGTTGAATGCAGAGAAAATGCACTAGACCGTGCAACCATCATTCAAAGTGCACAAACCTACGAAGAAGAACTTTTGAAACATTGAAACGGAAACACCACAAATCCAAAAGGTTTCAAGAGAGAAGGAAACCTGTTGCTCTTACTCATCAAAATTTGTCAACAAGGACATTTTTCATTTGTAAAATATCAGTACCTCCGATTCTGAATCTGCACATGTACTATTCCCTAATTAGTTAGTGAGTGGCTAATGAATTCTGTTGGGTCTAAAGAAGCGGATACCAGTACACACTAAATTTAGATTTGAAATTCCATTTTATACAACATGACGTCTCCGCATAAACCCAAGATTTCAGTTCGATCTCTGCTAAACATATGTCAAGGGTATCGGGGATGTGCTATCTTTGTGTTTCTACTCGTTTTTGCAATTGCCAATTGGTTTTTATTCGCCCTGATATTTAAGGAGAAGCCGCATCCAGCGGCGCCCGTGATTCCTCATGCACAATACAGTGCTGTTTTAAACACCTTAAATATTGCAATGGATGATCCCAAATTAATTTACGTGGTCAGGTAGGTCTCTAAAGAAAAAAATTCTATATTTTAAAATATTAAAATGACAGAAACGTATTTCCTTTTTCTTTTCCTTTGCAGAAAAATCCTCATTCCTCCATCGACAAGCCCTTACAATTTTAAGGACAAAGCATACATGTTAGAAAACGCAAATCCTTCCGGAGGACAAGTTCAGGCTGTGGAAGATATCTTGCGTGGATTTGTAAGCTTACAATAATTAAATTGTTTACAGTACAGTAGACTCACACTGGACTTCATTAACTAACATTTAGGGAAAGAATTACGATAATTGGTTGTACAGGGTGGAGATGGGTTTTTCATCGAGTGTGGTGCTAATGATGGTGAATGGCATTCGAATACAATTTGGCTTGAGCGAACTTTGGGCTGGAAAGGTCTCTTAATTGAAGCGGATCCCACTCCTTTTGCTGAGCTAGTTACTAAAAACCGAAATGCCTGGAGCGGACATTTTTGTTTATCAAATTATCCGTACCCAAAAGTAGTAAGCCTGATTTTTTGTGTCTACGTTGTGTTCTTTCACTTAAAATTCAGGGAAATATTTTGTATATCACAAAAATATTTGTAATGCAATTTAATACGTTTCTGTTTTAATTTTATTTTTGTCAACCTCGTCAGCTACCGTTTTACCAGGACAAAAGGCTAAGTGCACTCGGCAGTGGCCTGATTAAGAGCAAAACCTATTATGCAGAGTCAGCGGTCAATGTCCAATGTATTCCTTTGTACACCGTTTTACTAGCGATCAATCGAACAACTGTTGATTTTTTCAGCTTGGATGTGGAAGGAAGCGAACTCGATATTTTGAGAACGGTCCCATTCGACAAAGTTATTTTCAAAGTAATGCATTTATTATTTTTTGTAATATTTTACCTAGCCAGTATGTCTATTTAGGGTTAAATAAAAAGGGGAGATCTCTAAATCAGGTTTTTACATAATTAATATTATTAAATACTGTAAATGCTGTACTTTTACCGTTTTTCCAGGTGATTACAATTGAACATGTGGTGCTTCGGGAAGGAAAAGTAGGGCTGAGAAAATTTATGGAGAGCAAAGGGTACATATTTTACCGGACTGTGGTTGACCGGAATTTCTTGGCTGGAGATTCAATTTTTATTCACAGTTCTGTTCAGCTCACAAAAGGACAAAAAGCACGGATTGGAGAAGAAGACAGTGTAGCTTTAAGACTTCCAAGAATAGCTTGAAACAGTAATTTAAAGTCTGTTCATTTATTGCTAGGATTTTTGGTTACTATCAGCTCCTACTGTATTTGTAAAATCTGGAATTATTACTAACAATAAGTCTCAATGTTTAAACTTCAATATCTTCGAATCCCTTCGGAATCACGGAGTTTAAGTCCCGAACTTTAATTGGTTCTTAATGAGTCTCGAACAAATCAGGAATTAGTTCAAGTCAGTGTTTATATTTGTTTTTTTTATCCGATATTCGCTCGAAATGTTATGCAAGGCTTGTCGAGCAATAGTAAATACAACATTCTACAAGCTGGGACTAGTTCTTTTCCTCGGATTTGCTTAAAAATATCTCATTGTCAGTTGAAAATATATCAGTATTGAAGTATGTAAACAACTTTTTGAATTTTGACCTCAAAAGTAGACATTCTACCGATTGCGTAGACATAAATATATAGGTTTGGGGATATTTTACCGTGAAGTTATCCGTTAAGTTGGAGAAAAATCCCCCTAAAAAATAAATTAGGCTTTTGGGAGTGCCATTTTCGTTCGAATATGTAGATACTTCAGTGAGGTTACAAAGATTTTATTTGATTAAATCAAGTTCAGGCTCACTGGTTATAGTAAATTACCTCATTTAATTGGTTTTTGTATTTTTTAGTATAATTTAAGAAAAAATTGAAATTGATGTTACAATCCTCGGGCTTTATTTTTCACACATTTTGACAATCACAGGGGGTGATCAAAATTTTCACCAACCTAGGCAGTGGTCAACGGGTATTTTACCCGTGGAAACTTGCAAACCTGACCTCAACTTCAGTTCAATATTTCTAGACTAGGTAATGAGGTCATCATATGATTCTGAAATAATAATTGATTATCACTGCACAAAAGTATCCTCTATTAACATAAAAATTAGCTACACCACCCTCTAATGGGAAATATCAATGTTTATCAACGTTGAGCAGAACAATTCGCCCCACCTTGTATTTTTGGTAAAATTTTGTATTGAATGTTGTGAACCATATATACTATTAAATTATTTGTTATACCTGACCTAATGTTTTGCTAATTTTTTATTTCATATTCTACCACGACTCTTATAATATAGGTACTAGCAGGGCCCAATGTTTGAGCATTCATACCTTCAATCCTTTACTTTTCACAAGGTGAACATAAACATATTTAATTCAACCTGAAGGTGACTCACCCAAATTTTCATAAAAATGGTTAAACCCATTTTTAATATGTGAAATGGTTCATTTCTCATGTATATTAAATGGTAGTTATTCGAGACATGTCTAGCAACAACTGCAAACTGTTGTTGAAGATATGTAACAGTTTAAAAACCTTGGGGATCAAAGGGCAGAAAAATTTTGTCCTATGCATAAATTCTGTAGTTTTGTTGTCAAAATTATTTTGAGTCCTTGCTAATTGATGTACATAGGTATCGTGCCAGGATGTCGGAAGTTACAGACATTCAACAGTTGACATTATTTTTAAAAAGCTAAAGTAAAAGCATATCACAGCTGCTGAAATTACTGAACAAAATTTTCAAAAATCCTAACAAATTAAGAATTAGCAAAGCACTTTCAATTTTTACATCAAATCAAACCTGTTAACCTGGTGATGAGACTGGGAATTATTATAGATTATTTTACCCAAAAAATAAATAGATATTACGAACATGGTAGCATTTTTTGGCTTTAGTTAGTAGTAAATAAAATTAACAACAAAATGTTTATATTCGCATTCGCATACTCCAACCAACGTTATACTGCACCAAAACAAAAATTCTGTATTACCAGATGCCAAATGCCTAATGTGTTGTTGGATGTTGGATTCGTGTGCATGTGCAACGATGTGCAATAATTCCCCACGGCCCTCATAACTATTTAAATTTTAAATGTACAAATTCTAGTGCTAAATTCAAAATAATCCCCATTTAAGTTATATTTCCCGCAAGTTGAAAGTAAAATTGTAAAAGTATAACACACATTTTTGAAGCACATTAATTGGTATAAATTTTGTGCTTAACCTGTAAGTTTTCTTTAAAATCGAAATGACTTGCGAACAGCCGAACCCATGCCCGTCTGACTGCTGCAGAAGTGGTTGTCTTCCAAATGATTGCTACTTGGTTTGTTGAAATTCGAAATAATAGACAAAGCAAACTAATTTGCACGCGTACCATACAATGGCTTTTATTTGTAAGTATAATTAAAAAGGTACATGTATTTTATTTTTTCCACCAGCGTCAACCACAACCCCGGGAGTGCGTTCCTTGCGCATGTCCGAGAAATCCCGTTTGCGCTTGTGATAAACAGCCAAAGATCATCGCAAGTCTGCTCGGTTATTTTCGGATACATCGGAAACAAAAGGATGACTTCCAATCATTTCAAACTGAATGCAACGGAGACTTGATTGGAAACGCTACTTGGGGAATTTCAGAAAACAACTGTTGTTGTTTCAATCAAGATCCTTACAGGCATTGGCCAGGTAGACGATTCTTTGATGAATGCAAAGAACAAAGGAACTACACTTTGCGCTTTACATCCAAGTGAGTTTAACTTGTATTTTTAAAGGGGAATTTTGTGCCTTTCATTGAGATAATAATTTATTCACGAAACATTTTGTAGTGGGTTGTGCGGACGCGGTTACAACAACAAATACAATGTCTGTAGCTCCTGCAGAAAACAGGTGTGTTGCGGGAATGACTGCGACTTGTATGGCGTTTGTAATGATAAATATTAAGGATATCTGTCTACTCCTAAAAAATAACATTCAATTATTAAATGAATACATGTTTTTCTTTTCAAAAATGCTGCGTGAAAAAATTCAGAGACATTGAAGTGAAATAGACCGTCATTCAAAATATTTAACAAAAAAATACTGTTGCAATAACAACTTGCATCAATAGTGATTCGGCATGTAAATATGTACGTGCATACAATAGTCTATACGTAATAACAATTTTATAATCATTTATTGCAGCCTCTTTTATCATTATTAACGTGAAAATCTAAAATAGCCATCTTCGCTTATACATACAGCGTAACAACTTAACAACAATAATGCCTAAAAATTTAGTTGGTTACACTCTAGCAACCAATCCGAAGCCATTATTCATACACCATGTTGTTTTTCGATACATATAGTTTAGTAGCACTATCGCTTCCGTACTTTGCACATTGCACGCTGCCCTGCATTTTCTCCTAACAAATTATTATCGACAAGCACGCCTACTCCGGTACTGAGTTTGCTCACCTGGGTTCGCATAATTAGTTTTACCTATTGAAATTCATACACTTTGTAATCAGCCTCCCGGATCCTTGTGGTAGTTAATTTGTCCGCCCACACGATGTCTTGCAACAGCAGCAGTAATGAAACGGTAATAGTTTCGGTTTAAATGTTTAAAACTGTTAATGTATATACATAGTAAGATGGATTTGTAAATTTGGTTAGCAATTCCGGCATTCAACGATATGTGAAATTTTATCCATGTCATTACCTGTATAAATTTTTCCTTATTTCAACTTTATGTTGTTACCTGTTATTATAATAATAATTGCAGAACAACAAAAACAGCAAAAAACAATTCAACTACGCTGGGATTTACCATGGTTTCAATCAGGACATTTGCAGAGCCTTTAATGGCGAGGATCCCAAGACTGACTATACATTCTGCTGCAAAACTAAAAAAGATTTTGACTATAAATGCATTTATCACGGTTTCAATGACAGCGTCTATGGACATGGACATCGATAAACAAACAAGACATTCTGCATCTACCACTCCGTAGAGGCACCGATCTGAGCAAAAACGAGCTCACAATTGTTTCTCCAGATGACTGTTGTATTCTGACTGTGTCCATAATAGCTGCACATGCAATCTACTCTCAAGCAATTGGAATGGATTATAAGTTCAGCTAATTGTAAGTTTAGCACACTTTCAGGTATACATAATATGAAAACGCAAACAAGTTCCGCCAATACATTTTGATTTTTGCTTGTTAAAGTACATACACCTTTTATCGTCCTTTTGATTAAAAAATCAAAAAATAAATGTAACAAGATGCAGATTAACGGAATGTGAAAAAAAGAGCACGTACAATAAAGTATTAGGGCCTGGACTTGTTATATACAATAAAGACCTCCTCATTAACCAGCAAGAAATAGCATTAGCATTGTGTAGTAAATTAGCACCAGCAAAAAAATTATTCTCCCATGTATGTATCTATTAATCCATTCTGATTTTGTAATATGGGGCAAGAAAGAGGAAGTAAGTGAGTTCCTGAAGTGAAAAATAATAAATTTATTAACACTGGCAAGGCAACTCTTCTAAAAAAATAACAAAGCCATAAAACCAAACCTGAATCCTATCTTTTACAAACGAGTGCCATTTTCAGGTGACTTGCAAATAATGGAACTACGATATGTGAATAATATTCACTACTTGTCACTTCTTGTTGTTTATTTTCCTTGCCCTACTCATAAAATTTAACTTAATAAGCGACAAACAATCAAGCATCCTCAAATCTCATCGTGCCACCCACACTCTCAGTCATGGTCACACAAGCATTTCAACCACACACTCGGAAATTACAAATTGCGACTCGGAATGACTCAGTCTAGTCTACTTTACTAATAACTACTCAAATCACAATATATTCACTATAAACTACTCACTCACATATTCACAGCACACCAAATCATCAGCTCACTAATTTTTACGCATACCATAGTGAATTGACTTTTGACGTGGAGGTGTGCTAATGGTAACGCAAACATCCCAAGTTCTAATTTCTAATCTATGAATCCGGCAGGAAAACATTATCATCAATAACCTATAAATAACCTGTCTATTATTGGAAATCAGCCATTACATTACAACCTATAAATAAACGTAACTACGTCGCAAACATAACTATCAATTAAACATATTCGTGTTTTATCACATTTGTGTAACCTCATACAACACAACCCGTTCAATACATCATGAGAGGGATGACAGAACAATCATGCTGTAAAGACAAAAAGGTGAAGAATCCATTAGCTCACCGAATACCTACTTACCCACTCAATACTAATCCACAATGAGTATGTTTTAAGAACGGGAATGTTTGCACAGATATTTCAGAAAAATTTCCATCAAGTGTACAAGGGGTTTAATGACGACATCTGGGACGATATTTTTGGCAGAAACGAACCCGACCCTTGTTGTACACCCATGCCTACTTGTAGGGATAAAAGCTATGGAAATGGATCAAGTCTGCAACCCCCCAAAAACGTAGCAAGACCTTGTTGTACTTGTAACTGCAATGGTCAAAATGACACAAACAACAGCGCAATGGGCCCATCTAACCAATGCCCAAGCGGATCCGGTAGCCAAACTCAGAAAGACTCAAGTTGTTGCAAAACAAAAAACTCATTCAAGCCTGCACAAGTCTACGTCGGGTTTAATGAGAGCGTTTTCGGAGGGTATGGCGGCTGTCAATGACGTTGGATAGGAAGATAACTCTAAATTAGTAATTTACCCCAATTCGATCGTATGAATACTGTAGTAGCCACCACATTTCTACGTCTACACGCCGACTAAATTAATCATGTATACATATGCAATTGAGAGTCAGTCTGACTAAATCCTATGAAAATGCAAAATAAAAATACTAACTTGTACAAATCAGATTTGATGCAGAAAAATATTTATTGCGATACGTCACATACTTTTTTCTTTTCAAAAAAGTCTCGAGCTAGCTTGCCACAAAATAAAGTAATTACATGTAATTATTACTTTACTTATTGGGCAATAAGCCAACTGCGACCGTTAGCCACATTAGCAAAGACACTGGGGTATTGTGACTGAGCACAAGGTTGCATGCCCCAAGATACAATACCAGACAAGACACCGCCGCAAACCAATGGACCGCCACTGTCTCCCTATAATTTGGAAAATAAGAAACATATTGCAATCAAGAAAAGCATTTTAAACATTACGAGAACTGATAGACATAAAAGTTCTCAAGGCTTACATTGCAAGATCCTTGACCACCAGCTCCGGCACAGATCATACGGGCAGTAACAGTGTTGACTTGTGAATATCTGGAAGCGCATGTGGAACGGGACACAATTGGCAAGCTAATTGTTTGCAAGCGGGCAGGGTTGTTGACACCACCATCTCCACGGGTATTGCCCCAGCCGGTGTTAGTACAGCTGCCACTGGTGGGCTCGGATGAAGCCAAACCGATGACTTTGACGTAGTTGTTCAAAGTGAGGGAAGTTGAAAGGCGGATGACAGCAAAATCGTAGTCAATGGTGTTGCTGGTTAAAGGCAATAGGGAAGATAATAATAATTATAATATATTATTATTATGATAAAAGAATGTGTAGGGTAAAATAAAATTGTTGTTAGAACAGTAGGGCATTTACGTATTGTAATTGGGATGTCTGACGAGGGTTCTGACATTAGCAGTTTGTTCAGTTCCTTCGGATGCGAATAGATCGTGGTCACCGGCAACGACTCGGAGGTTAGCAGCACTCTGACCGTAGATGCAGTGAGCAGCAGTGACGATTTTGTCAGCACCAACCACACTACCCCCACAGGTATGGTACCAGCCAGACCCGGATCTAGCTTGGAGAGAGATCTGGTAAGGGTACGCATTTCGGGTAGCCTCCCGGCCTCCAACAATCTTCGGAGTAATACCACGGGCTTGTCCTGGAATCATAAATCCCAAAGCGCCTTCGAACTCAACAGCCTTGGCTAGAGTGCGGTCAGGGAAGGCTGTAAAAACCCAGGGAATTTCAGTTATTTGTAAGAGGAGACTTCGGATTGTAATTTTATTAAAGTTCAATTTTAAAATTATTGGTGCAATTATTATTTCCCTTTCAAATCAAACTTACCCATTGCCGCAGAGGCAAGGCACAGAATAATCAGGACCTTCATGGTAAATAGTATTTTCCGATCGCGAAAGAAAGAACAACTTAATTGTGTCCGGCTGCCTCCGGTATTTATACGATTTCATGTCAATCGACCATGTAAGCCTGCATGTTGTTGACATTGTGCAAATTTAATCGCATAATCTCTTTAAAAACTAATCAGGGATTTTAGTCCATCAATATGATGGTCAAGTCTACTACCTATAGATATGTTCAGGTTCAATTCGGGGTATTCCCGTCCCAGTGAGTAAATAACACGAGCAAGGAGCAAGTAGAATGTAATGCCTACAGTGTGTCCGCTAATTGCATCAGTAGTATTATAATTTGCTTGCAACCTATTACTTCGATCAGATTACAAATGTTATAGAAGGAAATCAGAAATCAATGAAAATAATAGTAATTATGCATGAATTAACTTGTCAATCAAACGAGATTGTTTGTAATTTTAATGAAATGGTAAATTCCATGTAAATCCTCTGAGACCTTATCTACTAATTCCGTCTCAACAGCATATATGTACATATGTATGTTTACCTTGTTCAAATTGCATTGCTATACAGATTCCCGTTCCCTAATCAGGGCGATACCAGGTGCTGGCCTAATCCAGGCTTTGCTCTTCAAGTGCGAAGTGCTACTCATTGTCACTAACTACAACCTTTGTTTTTTAATATCGAAGGTAAATATATACACTACAGTATTCCCAACACTTGGAAGCCCATGTGCTCAAGTTGACAACCCATTGAATTTTGACTCCACTTCACAAAATATCACACAGTGTATTTGTCTTTACTACATATTTACATAGATACATATGAACAAATATAGGGAAATAAAAATTAATACCAGGTTAATGGTAGAAACATTTTCAGTGCCTCCTGACGTATAGTTTCGTTTTATAATTTATGAAAATTTGGTATTTTCCGTAAAATCGTATGCTATATGGTCTAGTCATATATAATGGTAAGCATTTTTTTAAATTGAGCATCATCACAGAGTCCCAGGTGTAATTGAACAGCATACTGTGTGAGCATGTTTTGTGCGTAATCAAAATAAAAACGAAACATGCTTGTTGGTTGCAAAGTACAGATACAAATAGCATAAAAAACTTATGAACTAATTTCACCAGTAATCTCGTGTAATATGTATAAGAATGATCTTTTAATAGAACAACATTGATTCATTCACAGACGTATGTACGTATGTACAGATACCTCCTCACTTCCTTCAAGTTGCTACAAGATCGTCCTAATTGTTATAGTTCTCATATAAACAACTATGATTTCATATTATCCAGTATCCACGTTAAGTAGCTCCTCACTCTGGTGTAGACCACTGGCACATTTTCCGCCCCACAGACATTTATTCCATAGGAGACAATTCCCACTTGAAAATGCCTAAGCTTTGGGACACGGCTTCCAAAGTCTAATTTGGTGTTTGTAAAGTACGTGAACGGGGATCCGGAATCTCCTAAACAGATGTCTTTCCCTTTGATTCCACCAGCACAGAGCTGATGAGAAGATTGGGTACATACAAAATTTTCATAATTACCTTTGTACGCCAATTACAATGATGTTAGTATCTTATCTGTTATACAGAGCTTTATCGTATAATTCAAGGGAAGACAATATGAAGTAGTAAAATAGGTATGCAGTTCACCTGATTTTTATTTATGGTGCGTTGGAGCATGAGTTGACATTGTAAGATCGGTACCATTGGTACAGGAAGGTACCTCATCTTTGAACTTCCATTATCATCGTCATTTCGTGTTTTGCCCCAACCTGCAACATAACCTTTTTTACGAATCAGCTTGTCGTCATCCATGATGTTCCTGATATTGTACGTATCCAAAAACGGCAGGCATATCGGCTGAGTGAACCCTGAAATACAAAGTGCAAATCATAAAGGACTGTCCATCCAATCCATTCATGTTGATGTCAATTATTCAACTCTAATTACATCTGCCAAAATATTTTTCGACATAATTTATCGTCATGGTAGCGATTCAAACCAAAAATAAAATAGCAGACGTACCGCAGAAAGTACTGCTAATATTGTAACTTGTAATTGTAACCTAAAGTTGAAATTCATTCGCTGTTTGAACAACAAACTAACTCTAAATTTCTTTGATTCGACCGAACTTGGCCCTATGCTAATACACAGAGCCTACTAGGCCAGAACCTAGTCAGTTTTCAAATTCTGCCATTTCCACTCTTTCCGCTGGTAATGAGATATGAGCTGGGGTTAATTATTCATTAAAAATTCACACTCATTCCCATTTACTTGCACATTAAAATTGAATCCCCCTACAAAGCCATAACATTAAAAAGCACACCCGATTCAAAATTATTTAGTTCTGCTAAACAGTATTTGTTTAATTTGAAGCTCCATAAATAGAAATACTTGTCCAAATTAAGACATTAGGTTTTTATTGAAATTGAAATTTTTCAAAGTGAACATAATCAGGCGAAATGTCTTGCTGTACTGGATGCGGATGCGGGCCTGGAGCTTGCAAATGCTGTTGTAAGGGCTGCTGTGGTTGTGGAAATCGCGGTTGCTGCGGCTGTGGATGTTGTGGCTGTGGTTGTGGCTGTGGCTGCTGCGGTTGCTGCTACGATAAGGTATTCTTCCGTTGATGCTTTGCTGCATTTTTGTAGAAACGGTTGACGTTGACTTTATATGCGTGTGTGTGTAATACGCCAATTGATTTTATGCGTGTATCCTTTAATGTCATATGTCCTTAAGAACATGAAAATACGTAAGCAGCGTTTAGTTTCGTTGTCGGCTTGCCAAATTCAAAATTTTAATAAATATCATTTTCTTTCTGCATTGTTACTATAGTGCTGCTGCTGCGACCAAAGACGAGCCTCACTAGTACCACGGCAATGCATTCCCCCCAGAAGTTCTAACCTTTGTGTGAGGCCTTGTTGCGTTCCAAGGTGCGTAAATACTTACTGTGGTTGCCGCGCTTTCAGGCCGAAGTATTGTCGCATGAGGCCTACCAAAGGTAATTTAACGGAAAATAATTCTAATTTTTCCAAAACAGCTTTGCTACTTGCTGTGTGTAATGTATTAAAATACGAATTTGTTATGTCAGAATGCTGCCCTCATATTCCACGAGGTGGCTGTGGCGGTTGCGGATGCGGCTGTACCTGCTGAAAGCCAGATATCAATTGTTACCTTTCTGAAAAATACGAGAGCTATTCTTTACCGTTACATTTTCAAAATTGTAAACGATATTGTGGAAGCAGCCAACCAGCAGGACAAAGAAGTTAATTCAGATTTCAGTAGATGATTATGAAGGGGAAGCAAATACCGCTACATAAATTATTACATACTGCTCCAGATAAACATATTTGACTTGTACCCATCAAAAAATAAAAACTTCAAATTGGAATTTTCATTTACTTTGCCTAAAGCTTGGAATTATTTTATTCTCGATCACATTCACTCATAGTGATGGTAACTGGTATTTACACAAATCAAACATTTTATTAATACTGATAGATACGTCTGTCTATATCTCTCTAAGTCTGGAGCCATGTGCAACAAAGTAACAACGACATTTAAAGAAACGATCCCGAGCACTTTCATTCAAGCCCAGACTTCTCCAATGCAAGGAAGCTACAACGCATAGGTCTTATGGCTGGAAGCTATTTTAGCTCTGAAGTGGTTCTAACTTCTAACTTTTAATAATCAGAGGATTTTTAAGCTTTATCTCAAACTAATGCTGTAGTTTCAAATATATTCCTACTCTTATAATATTTTTATTGTTTTGTGATTCTTCCGTGTTTAATATGCCTTCCGGGTTTACGTATGGGAAATTGTGTGTTGTTGTATTTCTAGTGCTGGAAACTCAAGCAAAATGGTCCGACGACAAGGTTTGTAATTTTTTGAAGTACCTTCATTGAATTTAGTAGAATGGAAATGTCTTCAGTGTTAGGGATCTAAATCCTACAAAATGACTTATTATAGTGTATTTATTCCAGCCTAAAAGGAAAAAGCTTGTGTTAGAAAATGTTTTCTTGTGCTTGAATTAAATGTAGTAAGAGTTTCTGATGATGTATGAATTTTGTACTTGTTTTGATTATTTGAAATATTCTGTGCTTACTGCGCACAGTAGGCTTTTATACGTTTTTTGGTCTTGTTTCCAGCATTCCCATCGTCCTCTACACATGACGACGGATGAGCTCAGACAATTCGTATATACCAGTGAGGTCAATAGAACGTCTTTTGAATCCCTGTTGGATCCGATACTTATTCGTCGGGCTCCAGGATCAGAAAATAATAAAGTTGTTCGGGAGGTAAAGTGCTTTGATGAAGTTTGATTTCTTTTAACTAGTGGTTGTTATTAGTAGTAATTACATTTTTGACCTTTGTGCTACAATAACTCAAATGTTAGTATACAATTAGATTAGTAGATGAGATGACAAGGGGATAGTGCTGATTTGCCAGGAATAATTTTTTTTAGTAAATACTATTATTCATTTTTTGTAGTACATCAAAAACCATATGTCAAACTTGGGATGGTCCATTGAGACGGATGCATTTACCGATAATACTCCCAATGGACAGGTGAACTTTGAAAATATCATCACGACTCTTAATCCTGAGACTCCACGACGGTAGTTAAATTTTTCAGAATTCGGGTTGTTAACGTGATACAGTAAAATCTCGGTTTAGGGATCAGGTTGCAAGGGATTTATTTAGTTACGGTCCATTTACGAGATGTTTAGCAACCTGCTTAAATGAAGGGAAACAATCTCGGGTTCCTTGGGAATCCTTTAGAACGAGATTTTGCTGTATTAGACGTTGATTTCATTTGAATTCTTGAGGTGTGGTTGTAATTTTGTAGCTTATCTCAAATGAGATTTGTTAATAATTTTTCAGGTTAGTACTGGCTTGCCATTACGATTCTAAGGTATGTCATAAGTCATACTTTATTTAACACTAGTTAGATCTCTTTTGATGATTAGTTTAATTAGTTTTAAATGGGTTTTAATAGTACTTCCCGGAGAACAACTTCATAGGAGCTACTGACTCTGCTGTCCCATGTGCAATGATGCTGTATTTGGCTTCCGTATTAAAAAAATCTCTAAATGAAAACAAACAACGGGCAAGACAAAATGTGACTCTACAGTTTGTCTTTTTTGATGGCGAGGAAGCTTTCAAGGATTGGAGTGACGTTGATTCGTTGTATGGATCAAGACATCTAGCTGCATTATGGGAAAAAACACCATATCCCACAGGAAACGTGGAGAATACTAACTACCTGCATCGCATGGTATTTTATAAACTAATTAAGTGTCTTTGAGATCTTAGTTTTTCAGATGTTTTAGATGTCAGTTTAAAAATGAGAATCATCGTGGTTTCAGGACAAGTTGGTGCTGCTTGATCTTGTTGGAACGTCCAATCCAAGTTTTTCAAATTTTTTTAAGTCAACCGCACATTGGTACAATGATCTGGTCCAAATAGAGGTAACTCTGCGAAATAATCGAATGTGGGCTGGGAATCCAAGAGGAAATACCCATTTCCAGACTGGTCCTGCACATGAAGGAATCGAAGATGATCATCTTCCGTTCATGCAGAGAAATGTGGACATAGTACATCTAATTGTCTCGCCGTTTCCCAAAGTTTGGCACACGCCTAAAGACAACAAAGAAGCATTGGACTTTACAACAATTGCAAACTTGAACAAAGTTTTACAAGTCTTTGTTGCCACGCTTACTTGTCCACGCTCTCGAAATATAAACACTACACCATTCAATTAGTACTAATTTTGAAATAATTATTGTAGTCACAGACGCAGATTCCACAAAGTTGGAGCTTTCGGATTTAATCATATTCCTGACTAGCAAATAATGAGAAAGGCAAGCAAGTACTTTCTCACTGTCACTACCTGAGTTAGTATCGTTTTTCTTGTGAAAGGCCTAACAATAAGTTAAGAGTTGTTTTAAATGTCGGGATTTTAATTTTTTTTTATGATTTGAAGAGTGGCATAGTCCAAGTATTGTTTTTCGTCTTTGTCGGCTAAAATGTATTTTAAAATCATCATACTTGCAAGTTTGGAAATATTATTTAAATATTTTAAAAATGCTCAGTAAGCTTTATCAGCTGCCAATACATTCCATTTTTCTCTCACCTTTCACCCTTATAATAATTGACCTTTAAATTGTTTTTGTGTAACTGTGTTTATGACTCAACGTTAAATAAGCGGGCTTTAAAAATTCGATACGGTTCTGGGTATGTACATGCCTATTTTTCCCTGTGTGTAATGTACATACGCTTTGGTACTAAAAAACGGTAAACATTTGAACATATCCATTTTCTTTGTTTAGTTTTAGACTTCATTTGATCCTGTCTTTTGGGAAGAAACATTTTGTAAAAATCAGTTTTATTTGAACTGCAGTTATTTTTAACATACGTACATAATATGTACATATGCCTACTTATGGTGATGGTACTTGAATGAGTATTGTACTTTCTTTGTTCAGCTTTATCAAACAATGAATGTGATAATAAAATTGATAAATAATTGCTATTTGTAGAACTGGCTTCCTTTGCATTGCTTTTTGTTAAGGCTGACTGTAGAAGATTTCTCCGTGGTCCGGTATTTATTTCCGTGAGGACGTGGGCGCACTCTATCTGTAGAATCGGTCAAAAATTATTGACAGCTTGTTAGTGAATGATTTATTACCCACGGCTCCTCCCGTCAAAAACTGACTCTCGCGTATGGGAACGGCCACAAATTTCAACATCAAAATACTCAGTGGGTCCCTGCGCTATTTCATTGAGTGCCTTAGTCAATGGGTCTTTATTCTGTTTGATGTCGCAATAATTTCGCGAGCAGTTTTTAAGACGTAACCAGGATTCCTTTTAGACGCCAATATTAAAAAAGCATTGAATTTTTTAATATTTCATTCACTGATGCCATAACACATTGCACATTGAATATGAATCTGACTCATTTAGAATTAGAATCAAGCTCCGATAATGGCATAATTTAGTTCCTGTAAGTTAAGCCCTGGTGGATGTTGCAATCTTGCAATCACTAGGGGTGGGTCAGTCAAGTCTTGTGAATATGTCGCATTAATGTCAGTGGGGTCCATGGGTGTGTAAACTGGGCATTTTGTGATGCTAAAATTTGTGGCCGTTCCCTATGGAGAAGCCGTGGGTTATAAATCATTCGCTAACAAGCCGTTTGCAATTTTTGAGCGATTCTAGAGTATTTATATTTTTTATCCATAGTTACAATATGAAGGAATTGGTATCAAAAACTATAGCAGATCCCTTGATTCAACTAAAGCATTTATTGACGTGGGCGTCCCCTACAACACCCTCACTTCGCTCTCCCTAGCTGATCATCCGCTTTCGTCAGTCTAAAACAGTTGACTATATTGGTTAAAATGGATGTCAAAGTGGGAACGCGCGAAAGCGCCGCGCAGCTGACCGACATGTAATATTACGACAGACCATAACCACCTTCTTCCTCGCATGTGAACTGAATCAATTCGTTTCAATGGTTACTTACTCATAAGTAAAACTAGTCGTTAAGACTGGCTATCCCAACTAGAGCCACCAGAACTACAAAGAATTTGGAAGGGGGAGCACGTCACAAAATTATTTCATAATAAATTATTACAGGAGTTGTAAGTGGTAATTCATCGATTTATCAGAAATAAATTCTCTTTAGTACTGGCTCATTTAAGTTAACTGATCGTGAATTTCTAACTCTACAAAATTCCAGAATGGCTTGTTGTCGAGGGGTAAGAAATCAACTTTTATAGCTTTACTCCTTCAATTTAGAAATAAATTGTCAGAATTCACAGTATACTTAAATAAGGGGGTCACTACATTAAAACTGGCTTACAATCCTTTTCTAATTATCTTGGAAACCAGAACTGTTGCGGCTGTTGTCCAACCCTATGTTGTGTTTCCCGTTACTCAGCACCCACTCGTTGTTCCAACGGTCCACCGCTGCTACCTCCATTTTGCAGCCCTTCAGATCTACCAAAATTTGCTCTACCAGGGTGCTGTAGCCCTGGTTGTCCTCCCAAATGCGCAAGTTTAAGATGTAGAGCTGTGCCATGCAACTACCCCAATCCTGCTTATGATCCCTTTGCACGTCTTTGCGGGCCAGTTTCGAATTGTGGAAGCAATTCCAGACCTGCTGGCTGTGGCCCACTCTCACATCCCTGCTGTGCTAGGTGCTTCCCATCTTGTGAATGCCCTTGGGGCTAATATTACTGTAATAATTATTATTACCAATCACAGCTATAAGTAATAACAAATGATTGTACCATTCCTGGTCTTGCATCAGTCAGCGTAACATTGTCATTAAAAAGTAATAAAAGAGTATGAAAACAAAATGTAATCATCCACCAATTAACCTTATCCTTACAATATTTAAAATTGAGGTAAAATTGACATTGAATCAATCTATTTTGTTTACATCTTGGAATCTCATCAGAAAATAAAGCGCATCTATTGCTAATCGATCATCAGTTCATGGTCGGAATCACCCTTGAACAACAACCACTTATAGGTATTAAAAAAAGCTTCCTTCATAATAACAACATTAAATGCAAATACAAGCAATCGAGCAGAAACTTCATTGCTATTTTCCTATCCGCAATATCCTCTTGCTTGTCAAAAAAAAAAAAGCGTGACGATCAACTCCACAATGACGCATACGTAAAACTTGTTATCCCAGAAACTCCCCGTCGAAGTGGAAATAACGACTTGTACCAGGTATATTATTATGTATGAGTTGAGCCAGTCAATAAAGTCCAAGTCAATACAGATTTCCATTGGAGTACCATCCTTTGGGAAAGTACATACTAGCACCATTCCTTTCGGAATAAGACACTGGATACAGGATACAGAATCCACATGGAAAGCAACCCTACCTATCTACTATAGGTATACTTGCGCTTAATTAATTAATGGAGGTTTCACACTGATCAGGTACCCCATTATCCCTGTGGTCTCTCAACGCAACAAGGCAGGCATTAAATTTTTTTTTAGATGTATCCACTTCTAATCAAGCAGAACCGCTTTGTTTATGTTACATTATACCCAACAATTCTTAACTTTTAACGTCACAAGTCAAATCCCACAATTGTCTGTATTCTGATATTCTAATGAGCAATTTAAGAAGAATCGTATAAGGCATCATACACCTGACAACTACAGGAATATGTTCCCCACACGCTGAGACTGTACCTTTAAGAATATTGTGCATAAATCATGATTCCGAGTAGCATAACTAGTTCCAAGTTGATTGTTAAGAAATCCTGAAATAATGCATGGGAATCTGCAAGTATACAACACATGTGCAGATTTTTCAAGTTCGAATTTCTCAACCTTGACTCAACGTCGACGACAATGCAATTCCAACAGTCCTATCAAGCTCCTGTTCTTCATCTGTTACAATGCTACTCATCAAGCTCACAGTTTCCTTCTTCTTTCTGTCAAATTTCAACCTCCCGTTTTCAGAAGGTACGGTTTATATTTAAGCAAAAATATATTTTCCAGTTAAAATTGAAACGGGTGCACGCGTGATATCAACACATTATTTTCTTTCCAGCACAAGGGCTTTTAGGAGGATTCGGAGGAACGCTAGGAGGGCTTTTGGGAGGAGGTAAAATAAATTTTAAATATATATATTACGGGTAATAATAATTTCAAAGCAGTGAACTAAAAATTATTGTTGATTTTTTGTTCCTTGAAGGTAACAAGCGCCCGAATAACAATGCTAATAATCAAAATAGACCGGGTCAGGGTGGAAATGCGATTTCTACTGCCAAACCAAATCAAAATTTGGAATTAAACCTCGGGTTATTGAATATAAGATTGGGAAATGGACAAAATAACGCGAATGGTGTAAATAAACCCGATGGGAAGCCCACTGGACCCCCTGGCGGCAATCCGGGAGAAAGCAACAATTTAGGATTGAACTGGGGAAACGAATATTACAACGGGACAGGAGTCCAATTGGGAGGGCAAGACGGAGAGAGCCGGTTTTACTTTTTGGCAAACAAACCGGTAAGTAGTATGTAGTAGTGCTTTGTAATGTTCTAAATAACTGTTTGAATTTTACAAGGTTTTTTTTATACAAGATTGATGGGCTCGATGGCAATGACAAGTGACACTGTTTCTTATCAGGTGGACGAGCAATTCCAAACCTGCAGAACTCCTTTAAACCAACGAGGTCGTTGTCGACATTTAGAACACTGTGTCTTAGACACGTTCAAGAATGATTTCTTTGCATATCTGCAGTACTCATGTGTGATTCGAAACAGATTTGTAGGAGTGTGTTGTCCAGAGCCGGATGCTCCGGTTACATTTGCTCCAAGTCCTACAACTACCACAAGACCCCCTCCGCCAGTTGTAGAGCCTGTGCCACTCCCTCCAAATATCCCTGCGGAACCTGTCGAGCCTTTACCTACCAGAAGACAGTGTGGTATTAGTGAGAAACAAATTCCTCGGATTGTGGGGGGAAGACTGGCAGATCCGAAAGCATGGCCTTGGATGGCTGCTCTTTTGAGAGCTGATGGTGTTGGGTAAATATTTTCAGATTTATTGATAAACTATGAACTAATATAAATCTCATAATCACCAATGCTATTCGGTAAATGATCAATTACAAGTAAACACAATTTTATCTACAGAGACGCTCGAAATGGACAATTTTGTGGAGGAGTTCTCATCTCAGAATTTCATGTCTTGACTGCATCACATTGTGTTGATGGGTAAGATTCATTCATTCTGCTGTTTTAAACGTGTTCTTCCCTAAGATACTATGACTTATTGTTAGTTAGTACTAATTGTGTTTGGAGCTGTAATTAGCACTAAAGCCACATTTATTTCATTACTTTGCAGTTTTGAGGCCAAAGACTTGAAAATTAGGCTGGGAGAGTACGACTTTGACAGATTTAACGATTCCGTAGCCAGAGATTACAATGTCATTTCCATCAAGATGCACGAAAACTACAATAGGTTCGAATTTATCAATTTAAATAATACCTGAGTTGACAACAGATCACAGTAATGATATAATTGTTCATTTTTCAGGTACAATTACAAAAACGACATAGCTCTAGTGACCCTAAGCGATTCCGCTTACTTCAATAGAAAAATCCGTCATATTTGCCTTCCTCCTCCGAACGAACAATTCATAAACCAAGTGGGTATTGTGACAGGCTGGGGAACCATTTACTACGGAGGACCTGTGTCGAGTAAACTTATGGAAGTGATAGTTCCCGTCTGGAAACAGGAAGACTGTCAGGCAGCCTATACTCAACCCATCGAGGTAATCATTATCATCACTCCTACTATTTCCTGCTGGTGTAGTCTCAGAAGTGTCTATTCATAGCTTGTTGTCATAATGACAGGTCTTTCAACAATAATATTATTTCTTATTAGGAAACCAACCTCTGCGCTGGAGTTCGGTCAGGGGGCAGAGATTCATGCCAAGGAGATTCGGGTAACGTTTAAGATAGTGATTTGTGGATGCGTATTTAGTTTGGGAACAGGTTAATTCAAATTAGTATAATATTTTAGGTGGACCCTTGCAACATCAAATTAGAGATCGATGGTACAGTATTGGTGTGGTCTCTTGGGGAATCCGGTGTGCGGAGCCAGGATACCCAGGTGTTTACACCCGTGTTAATAGATACCTCGAGTGGCTAAGGAACCAAATGAAATAATCTGCGAAGTTATGTTGAAACCATTGCAGCACACAGATTGAGCAATGCAGGCTTATACCTCTTCAAGCTTAAGGATACTAATTTTTACTCATACATACGGCATACTGACATTGATATTAACCTATTCCGTTGCATGCTGTGCATGTTATTAAGAACTGCAGATAATGCAATAATGGATAATGTGTCTGTATATGCAGTATGCTTATGCGATTAAGAAATAAATTATGACTTACAATTTGTGATATTTATATCTCTGTTGAGTCTTATCAATGCAATATCGTCAACTGATCCTCTACGATACTCATATCCTGGATGGATGATCAATTCCTCAGGTTCATAGTCCTCAGGCCTGCTACAAGCAACTATTCCTTTGTTAGGACAGGAGGAGCCAATGCAATCTCGAATACATTCATATTCTCTGTTTTCATCGATCTCAGCAAGCCGAATAGTTTTCCTACGACATCCACACGAATTATTGGATGGTTAACAGGTAATCTTCAGGATATAATTTAATAATTTGTGCTTACAAGGGGTACTCCCGATCTTTAAAGCAATGAGCTGCTGTTAAAATATATCTCTTGCTGATGATTGTACCACTACAAACGTACGCTAACCCTTCACCAGATGGACCTGTAGTCGCATTAACAAAGTAATAAATAAACAAAACAACAAAGGAATAATTACTAGAGTTAAACATAGCTTCCTTATCCACAATGCTTAGACTAAGTTTGTAAGAAAATTCCCAAAGAAAGCTGACTGGTCAATCCGATACGAGCCATCCAGGGGAAGTCTCCGGGGTTAGCAATGTTGCCTCCTATAATCTTTAAATCGGTTGAATGATAACTCAAGCCGCAACTGTCAATAGGGAGTAACTTGTAGTGGACATGAGTCTGGTAATTGGGGTCTGCGGTTTGAGCCGGGACTTTGGTGAAAGATTCCATCGGGCAGCAAACCTTAGAAATCAAAATTGATCTAATCGATAATCACCACATAAAATTATTATAGGAGTGCGATGTACTCAAACCCACCTTTGCTATTTTCGATCCCCTTGGGACACAAAAGTGATCCCGAAATTCTTCCCATTTCTTTTGCAAGTAAATAGTGTGGAGTGGAGGGCAGTAGAGTAAATTCTTTTTGACACTTACACAAACCCCCAGGGTTGAGCCATTTGTGGGGATCTTATGTACACAGTTTGTTGCAACGTCTCCTTCTAATTCTGAAACGGTTCAAAATATTCAACAAAAACTAAACTAGGGGGCGTCTCAGCTGAATTTGACAATAAAAACGTGTTAATACCAAACAATGGAGGACGTATCAAAAGAACCATTTACCGTCTGAGAATTCCGTTTGGGAAATGACTCCAATAAAATTAGTTACAAAAAGTGCCACGAAAAAACAATAGCACCGATTGTTCATACTGTTTGTGGTCAATTACTCAAATATATACTCGGTAGTCCCACTGTATCAAGATTTAAAAGATATCACTGTACCCTAACGTTTTGGTTAGGTGCTCATATATATACATATAACAGGATTAGATTATAATAGTCAGCTTTAATTGAAGCTTGACGGCAGTAATAGGGAAGTAAATCTAAGAAATGCAATAGCTTAGAGCCTAAATTATTCTGTATAAAAAAAAATATGGCGTATCTGTATTTGGTGATAATTGTATAGTCCTGAAACTATCTGAATATCGTGGGCAGTTTTTTTTTAAAGTTCTTGCTTTCAATAAGTTTATATGATGAGTACTTATTGCTCTGGTCTAATTATTTCTACACAATTCGACTAGGAAATATAAATATCAGTACTATTTGCTACCCTGTACTTCCCAATAGCTGTAGAACTAGTTCCTGATGGTATTTTGTTACTGCAAGTGGAAATAGTATGTGTGAATAGCATATCTGTGTTTAAATTACGCTGTTCAGTTACCATTTTAATTCAGTAAAAATTAAATATTGCAAATCCATGCAGTCCTTCAATTCAACTTTGCATACTTACAATTCCTTGCATGTGGAAGCAAGTTTTTCAGCTTACAGCCGCTGTGCAGTTTTTGCTTCAGGCCAATCTACTATAAGGATGTGATGATTTTAGTCTCATCTTTTTCTGTCTTGGATAATGATATCAACTGGTTCTACAGCTTCATTTCTTTGCAACAGCATCAGAGTTAGAATTTCTTAGCATGAAATCCCATTGCAAACTGCTCTGTTTAGTAGGTTCTGTTTTTTTGTCCCAGAATTTATACAAGTTTTCTTGTAAAGAGGTACACTTGACTTTAACAATGCATGTACATACCTTATAACATTTATTATAAATTGCAACCTAGGTGGGCATGGGCAGTACTATGTTTGCTTATGAGAAATTAAGAGCTAATTCGAAGTTGTCAAGTAATCCACTATGGAATGTTCGTAGGACTGGAGGAGTTGGTACAAATTGGTTTTGGGAATAAATAAGTATTTACAAAAGGACCCAAGGTACAAAATACAATGGACGTCCGTATTCCTGCCCACGGCATTTATTCTGTAAGGTGAGAAATAATTTATAGAATGGATATTAATGATTAAATTATTTTCAGTCACACATCCTTTTTTGCGTTTTTTATGAGCGTGTTTTATGTCTTGAGAACCTTTTATTATTAGAACAAATTATATAGCAAGAAAATTTTTCCCGCGAGGAAAAAAACACCCAACATGTTGATAAATTTATTCATTCCCTTATACTGTCTAAGATCCATTTCAAGTAATTTTGTACACGGGTGTAAACCACGGGTTCATTTTCCCTCCCGCAGTTGGTTTTTCCAAATGAAACTATACCGAGCTGATAATGTCGGACGGATTTGGTTTTAGTGACCCGGTCGTCCCGTTTTGCTATTTTTGTTAGTGGCCCCCCACTGGAATATATTTTTAAGTTTTTTTTAAATACTGCAATATTGTCAATAATTTAGAAATCAGCAAAGACTTGAGTTAATTTTTATGCGTGCTAACCTGTCACCGGAACAAGAGCTCATTCCCTTGAGTCCACCTGCACACATCTGTAATAAATTCAAACAAACAAATTACCTTCAATGTATTCGGAAATATCATTAAGTTCATACAAGTACTACGTTCAAAACAGCACTTATAACCAACCTGATTGCGAGTTATTAAAGCATCCTTCTTGTACACAATTCTACACACAATATTTTGAATAATCGGCACTATAACGTTTTGAAGCACTGAACTTCCCTCAGTACTGTCTAAAATATCAAGAGTATATACAATAATAAGATTGAGTGAGTACTCACACATCTGTGGGTAATTTTCCACAACATCTTTCTTCTAATTCAGTATGAAATCTCACTTGTGTCAGTTTTCCCCCAACCACATACTGTTCCGTTGCTGTTGAGAATTTTAGCGTCATTCAGACGTGCCTGGAGAGAATATTCTTTGATGAATGGTAGGCAAACAGGTTGTGTAAAGACTACGTCAACAAAACATAATTCATAGGGCATCACGGCAACAAATCTAGTACAGTAGTGTGTACAGGATAGAAAAAGAAATAACTAACACTATTTCCCAAGGTTTACTTTATAGTTACTTACTTGATGAGATGTTGATTTCAGATTTGACTCGTACAAGTGCAATGTCATGTGCAGAGCCTCCGATTCCCTTGTACCCTGCATGAATTATTATTTCTTCTACATCGAAATCTAGGAAGGGGCTTGAATCCACAATAAAATTGTCAATCAAAACGGATTCCGGATTTATTCTCTCGTCGGTCTCGGCCAGTCGAATGAAGATCCTAGAAATTGTCCATAAAGCGAAGCAATTCTAAAATCCATTGTCAATGAAGTCTCTACAAAAGTTTTGCATACTTATGATTTCCGTCGACAACATTCGGAACACAATGAGCTGCCGTCAGAATATAACGATTATTAATAATTGTTCCACTGCATCCAAAAAACACTTCGGATTCTCCATTTTCTAAATAAAAAAAATTTCCCATTTGAACGTGGCTTCAATATCATTACACAATTTATCCGTGATAAGTATTTAAAAGTCTTTTAAAAAAATAGCCTTACGCTTTAGCCCTATTCTGGCCATCCAAGGAAAATCTCCAGGGTTAGCATATTGTCCTCCAATAATTCGACCACCTAAGCTTATGTACCCACATTTAGAATCGTGGGGGAGTAGCCTGAAATTTCGGTGACTTGAATAATCCGGTAGTACAGTATTCGTTGAAGTTTCATTATACCATTCAATCGGACAGCACACCTACGACAGACAAATAAATTAACATTGTGGCTTTTTACGACATCTTATGATTCTAGTTTCATTTTTGACCGATTTTTAAAATAGTTTCTACCTTTGCGCTATCTGGATTTACTTCGTTTGAACACAAGGCATCTCTCAATTGTAACCACTCGGTTCCTCCATTCAGCAGCCAGGAATGCATTTTTGGACAGTATTTAATCTGTGATTTAAGATTAATACAAAAACCAGGCAAACCCTTGGAAGTTTTGCAGAATGATTCACCTTAGAAAAACATACTTAATTTTATTTACGCACTTACTATGAACGAGTATAAATTTATTAATAGTATACTAAAAACGTTGAACTTTATTACCTCCAGATCTAACATTTCTTATTACGTAGATAATAAATAAAAGTATGAAAATCCCATTCCAGCCGAACTGATGCATTTTATTTATAACTTAATCCACGAAAGTCTCAGCAGCTAATAGCAGCACACCGCTACTGACGGTATTCACAACACAAAGTGTACGAAACTCTCTAGAGAAAAATAAATGAAAGTGATGAGAGTGAATTTTATTAGGGCTGTTTTAGGCAAATAATATTTCTCACGTAGATATAACCAAAACTCGTAAAATGCTTTTTTTCATTTGTTTCCAGATAATGAGCTTGTGTGCATTTAGCGTACTTTAATAGTGTGAGCAACGGTGACTTGACTTGCTCACCCAATGTGCAAAACTGAGAGCAGAAGTTGACACGCTATTGATTGTGAGTAGCAGTGCTCGGACTGGGTACGGGTAATACTCGGGTAAATGGGTACGGGTACAGGTATGGGTACTACCCGGGTACAGAAGTTGCGTACTCGCAAGTACGCGGGTACTACCCGGGTACTCTGGATTTTAGACAATAAAGTGGGTACAGGTGCGGGTACGGGTATGGGTACTCACTCAGTGACAATCGGGTAGTACCCAATGGGTACGGGTATCACTATGTAAAATACCTGTACCCGTGGGTGCTGTACCCGAGTATTTTTGGGTACTTCAAGGGTTCCTGATGGAATGGTTTACTATGGCTAACAATAAGACCTACCAACCGTGGAGTTGCTTATTTCGTAGTATACAGATACTTGTGCTAGTGACAGAGCCAAGTGGCTTCGTCTCATTTATGATTTCGTGGTAGTTGCAATCTAACGCTTCTAATAATTCATCCAAGGAATCTAATAAAGAAATAGAGCGTAGAGTCAGTGAAATCATCTGTTTATCGACTTAAATAGTGAAGCTCATCAACGAAGAATTTCAAAAGGGAAGTTCTTGGGATTCAATTTAATTATCTTCATTGGGAGCGTAACATTACAATTATTTGAAGACGTATTACGAGATAAGATCGGAATAAATATACATTTATTAGCAGATCCATTTCTTAACGTTACAAGTACCCAGGGTTGTCCATTTGAAAACGCCAAGGCATTTTATGCAGGCAATTTGAGCATTTTCAATTCTGGGTATTTATGACACTTTGAGTATTCATTGAGGTGAATATTTATAACATTTTAGAATGAAAAATATCATTCCTTGCACGCAATATTTATATTTCAGTCCCTTTGATTAATCTTGATAATTTTGATGTTAAAAGAACTTGACAGACCTAGTCTCAGGCTTCATAAATGTGAGAGACAGTTTACGAATGTTTGTTTTATAAAGCTGTAATATAAAATGAATATTCAATATTGCCTCCCACATTTATTTCCTGAAACCGCAATATTTGACTTGGAAAAATTATGATCAACTCAATTTTTCCGTATAACATTTTCTATACACAGAGTTCGATTAGCCGGAAAAAAAATTTTTTCTTGTTCTCCAAGTTGAAAAGCAAGTTATGGAGAGTTTAGTATTAAAGAATCCGTCCCAATTCCAATTAGCGAGAACACATTTCATTTCATTCAGTAAGTTATTATTTTGGGGTAGTAGGATTTGAATTTCGTCAGTGTTTATTAAAAAAAATCACACAATGCCTTAAATAATTTTTTCAAAAAATTCAAATAGGATGTCTTTAACGCCTAGGGAAAATTCCCAAAATCCCGGACACTTTTAATGGAGGTCAAAAAATTGACAAATTAAAATTTTTCAGCTGGGCAGGCTAATGTCGTCGGGGATTTTAAATCGGCCAAACTTCCAGTACCCGAGTAATACCCGGGTACACACAATAGATACTCGGGTACGGGTACAGGTTTTGGGTACATTACGGGTACGGGTAAATTGTGGGTACAGGTACTACATTGTATTTTCAGGTACGGGTACGGGTACTGAAATAATTTACCCGGGTACTCGGGTATGGGTACGGGTATAGGTACAGCATTTTGTAGTACCCGATATTCGGGTACGGGTATGGGTACGGGTACACGGTTTCTGTACCCAGTCCGAGCACTGGTGAGTAGTAGTGAGCTTTAATGTCGCAGATGGAGTGTTTCCGCACCTATTTAGTATCATGAAGATGTAGCAGATTTTTGTAATTGTAAAAAGAAGAAATTCTGGTTTATTTGAATTGAAATTTGACTTATAATGTAGTACTGTTGGAAATCCAATGGCCGGAAGGTTTTCATTGTTAGGCTGTTTATGTAAACACATAGGTTAATAAAAATACTTCTTTCCTCGCGCGTTAAAACACACAACTGACACTCTTGTCATTGTACAGAACTCGTAATTATTATGGACAAGTATTTAAACAACATTTTTCTTAAAAATGTGCGGACATGAGTTAAAGTATTAACTGATTATAGAAGCAATTTATTATTGTTTTGGCTAATTTCTAGAAACTGAATAAAAGGTAGATGTACATACAACGGAATACTGGAATAATGGTATTTGGTATTTGCAACTGTGCAGGACGACGAATCCTTTTAGCCCATACCAGGAGGGGCGGTAACAATCGTATTCAATCAGGGAAATGCATACTTCAACAAACATTTTCCAGATTTTTCGAAAACTTATTCATCGCTCGCCATGCGCCAGCCCCAAAACCACTAATGGTCAAGGAACTCCAGCAAAATCAATACTGTTATGGGAAAAAGGGAAATTTTGAAGGTTTTAAATTGTTTATTGCAATATCAAAACAAAAATTGATGCTGAAGAGCGGAAGAGTAAATATAAATGGCTTTTCCATAAGCACACCATACAGTCCCTGCATTGAATAATTAAGGAACAGAAAGGAAAAATATGAAGTAAGGTATACCATGAAAATTATGAATCAGCCCCTCAGTAGGTCGAGAAGTAAAAATGGTAAATAAATAAAATCATGCCGTTTTTCCATGTCTGTATCAGATACCTGGTCAACTATTGACCTCACCTCACTGAGTCAGTGAAATGACTTCATTGGATTCAAAATGACAGCAATAGCCTTCTCCGCCATTGTCTCATATTATCCAAAATGGTAAGTAGCTACATAATATATACCCTGATGCTACACAAATGAGATCGGAACGCTTCTTCCCCGACAATTTATCTTACTGTTTGGTTCTTTCGGAGTTGGCATCCATAATTAGCATGTTCTGAATCTTCTTGGTCTGAATAAGAATTTGAAACAATCCACCCGCCCCCTACAATCAACTGCCTCATCTACTATTTCCTTCAACTTTAACCAAAACGCCGCACCCCATCCCTCAAAGAACCACACATCATGTACCCTGAAGTAACGTTGTATGTCATTTCAGTGAGTGTGTAGGGTGTTTCTCTAAAAGCAGATAGCCAAAAAAGTAACTTTTTCTCACAAAATTTTCATATGAGTACGTAGATGCAAAGTATTGCAAAAAAAATTAGCAAAAGACATTTTTTCATAAAACCGATTTCGTAGGTCAGAAAACTGAAAAAGCCCGAAAATTAAATTTTGTTTACAGCCATACTGAACTACTGAAAGACAAAGTGTGTATCTTAAATGTGTTATCGCAACGAAAGGTCACATCATAAATTTTTTCCGCAGCGTGACATTAATATTTCGGGTTTTTAAAAATAATTACAATGTAAATTGTTGTACATTCACGATTTTTTTCACAACGAGCCCACTCTAATGTGCCCAATTTAAAAGCTGAAATGACAAGTCTTATATTGTACTCCAACTTGAAATAAAAAAATGTTGCACATTAGAGTGGGCTCACCTACAAAATAGAGAAAAGCCGAAACGGGTAATTTATATACATACATACATAAGGGTCTATGGAAGTGTGCTTGTACGTACGCACGCAGGATTGTCCAGTGGAGGTGAGGGGCAGGCGCGCTGTCGTGCAGCGTAATGAGTATGTAGCTCTTACATGCAGACAAACAGGCTCATGGCGCAGCTCCCCTTTCGTTTTCGTTCTTCCCTCAAGACATAGTCAAATTTATTTTTTGTTACACTGTTTATATGGCTGGTCCTACACCAATCAAAATTGGTATGAGTATGAGGGTTGACCATGGTATTTCAAATACATGTATGTACATTACATGTACATTAGAAGAAAAAAAATCAACCTTGCATTGCACTTGCATTGTCCGCTTTGAGAAAAACAAACTCTGTAGCAGGATCCACCAGTCCCTACCTTTTTCAGTCCAAGTCAAAATAAGTCTTAAGTTCCTGATCAGTCAGTCAGTCCTTGAGTCTGTTTGCCGTTTCCTATGAGTCTCAGTCAGTCACAGTCATTATCAGAGTCACTGGAATAAGTCACAGTCTCAGAGGGCAGCGTGAAAGTTTCGAAAATACCTATTTTTTGTAATTTTTTTGTGCTGCATTTTAATACGATTGATGACCTGGAATTTGCTTTTGTAAAACACTACGAAAATCTCCAATATTTTCAATGTAAATATTTGCTCCGCTAGATACGGTACGTACGCTTTATGATTTTCTTGATTCCTACATTGGTTTAAGCGTTCGTCTCAGTCTCAGTCAGTCCCGCTGAACCAGAAACAAGTCTAAGTCAGTCAAAGTCTTCAGCTGTAGTTAGATTTATCAGTCGCAGTCTCAGTCAGTCATCAGTCAGTCACTCAATGTTGCAGTCAGTCCTTCAGCATCAGTCTAAGACTGGTCTATCCTGCTCTGTAGTTAACAGGTAGGTACTATATGCATATATTATTTAAAGGTATCTTCGGTCAATCTTTTAAGGATATTATCAATTGACATTACAAGCATAAGTGCCAAAGGTCTCGTACTTACTTGCTCAGACTTGATTCTATAAAATAACCAATAGGATTAATTTTAATGGCAGTTGATCACCCTAATAGCACACCGTGTGTATTTGGCGCATAAACGGTGCCAACCCCGTGGCTCTAGTCTGCGCACGGTTTGGCCAACTTATAAGAGCCAGAAGATGCATAAGTAGCATGCACATTATATGCGCATGTTAAGGGCGCATTATTTGCGCATGTCCAGGGTGCATTATTTGCGCATGTGACGAGCGCATTTGCTGCGAATATTTTTACTAGCAAATTGTGCGCCGTTTGTGTGCATTTATTCTTACAAGAATTATGCAGTTAAAAATATGACCTTTTTATGTACATAAACAATTTAGTAACAAATTAGTAGCAGTGCTTTATTATCATACACAGAGCTGTTTTCAAGTCATGTCATTACGCTGACCCGACCATGGACTTGACTTGGAATTGAATATCACGTCCAAAAATATGTTCAACCTGGACTTGATATTTTGACTTGAGATATGAACATGATTTTTCAAATCAGATTCCTTCACGTCATTTATTACATGACTTGGACATGAATAGGACTTGGGGTGTGTGGTGTCAAATAACATGACTTGATCATGACTTGAGACGTGACTTGATCATGACTTGAGACGTGAACATGAAGTCAATTAAATTATATTTTATGATTTTATTAATCATTAAATGACTAAAGTAAAAAATAACGTATACAATATATCAACGAGTATTAAAAAATATTACTCATTTCAGTTATCCCATTCATTAAAATTCAGTCTTCCGTTTCCCCTAAAACTTTTTTAGCGACAGCTTCAGCTCGAACTTGATCAAAATTCTGCAATTGAGATTTTAATCTTAGCCATGCCTTTAAACACATGGACACCTGAATAGTTTCATCCATCATTGAGAGCCTCTTTTGTGTTAAAAGATCGGTTCCCATTGAAAATAAGCATTCCATTGGAACTCCAGTTGAAGACACACTTAAATAGTCCATTGCCATTTTAGAAAGGTGGGGGTAAATAGCTTGGCGGTCCTTCATTAAAAACATAAGTTTATCATGTCATGATTCAACCCAGATTTTCTGTAAGCATTATAAATAATATTACCTTCCACCAAGATAAAACACCAGATTCAATATCTTTGGGGCTACATGTTGGCTCGTCCAGGTACTTCGTCAGTTCATCTTGAGCGGAAATTCTGGCTTTCTTCATTTGTATTGAAAATATGTCCTCCTTAAACGATTCATCGACACTCATTTGCCCATTCTGTGGTTTGTACTCCTTTTTCCAAAGATCTGTAATCATTCTTAGAAAATCCCACCAAACAAAGTTATTGCACCACCAATCTAAAAATTAAAGTAAACTGACTGGGGTATCAGCATACCTTCTATACTTCGGCACCATTTCTTTAAATCCGACCTGGCTATGCCACTCAAATTTTAAGCGGGGATTTAGCACTAAATAAAAAAGGGCATTAATTATCACGCTAATTTAGTGAGTTATTAACAAATAATAATTTACCGACTCCAACAATATACACTAATCCATCAGACTTCGGATAATATTTGTTTAGCTTATCGCAAGCCAATTTTGCTGCTTCAACCAATGCTGGATCGTGTCCATTTTTAATCTAAACAAATCCACATAGAGTTCAAGGCAAAAGAAAAAATTCGTGATATTTAAATTATAACAAATACCGACATATCTACATTGTAAGATTCCAAATGGTCGTATAGATGCACATAATAGGCTGCCGTTAGACATAGGTTTGGAGTGAGCTGCTTCGACATCTTATCCGTTATTAATTTAAACGGCTGCGTAAAATAATTCCATATAAATCAGTGGAAATATTTACAAATCTGTGATACTGTTGACATACCTCCAAAAATTTGATCAACAATTCGAGAGTTTGCCATTCCCCGTCTGAAAGCGTTAACTTCGATAACCTTTTGTCACTTCTCATTGTGGATTCAACAGGCTAAAGTCAAAATAATGAGTAATTACCATAATTACAAACTTTAAAAGGTAACAACTGTACCATAACTTACAGCACGAAGATCGACAAATCTCTGGAACATTTTCAGAGTTGTGTTCCATCTAACTGGCATGTCCAAACAGAGTGTTAAGGGTTTTGTCCCTAATGATTCGCAAAAATATCGCAAAGACTCTGTCAGTAGGTTTGATTTGCGTATTGTCCGCACTGTGGTTTTAATCTTCAAAAACAAAAGCAAAAAGTATGAAAAAATAGCATGGATTTTGTATAATCATATTAATAAGTTCGATTTTGAAAATTATAAACTGTACCCTATCGTAAATAGATGACATTATTCGGTTCAGATTTTCAGTATCCTCATCATCAGTTGAACTTTCTTCAAAATCATCTATATCCAAAGCAGCATTTGTCCCAATTTTCTTAATCACAGAAAGTGCCGCTTGGCAAGACAGATTAAGAATATGAGCAAAGCATCTCACTCTGTTGTTTTCTTCCGAAAATAAAATTCCCTGTATACAAATCAAAAACCTCAATTTTTCAATGGCACTCACGTTTTTTCAACAGTTCAACTTCTGAAGGAGGTGGAAACGCTATTACCTTATCTGCCAACATTGTTTTCAAACAGGAAATCATCGTATCGTTGTTAGACGCATTGTCACAAGTCAAAGCTAACAATTTGTCAGTCACATCATAGTCCTCCAAAGTCCGAAATATAGAACTAGCAAGAACCTTTCCCTTGTGAGACCCTTTGATAATGTCAAAATTTAGGACTACTTGCTTATAATTCCATTCTGAATCCACAAATGTTGCCATTATTCCATGAAATGATTTCCCGTTCCTTGTTGTCCACGAATCCACAATCAATGAAATCCTTCCAGGCGTCCTCTAATTAAAATTGTAAAAAGTTGAATTAGTGGAGAAACTTGCCTATTACTCTGAATTTAGTAAGCTGTAATAATTTTTGTCGTACTTGCAAAGTGTCCTTCACGTTTGACTTCTCAACTGAATACATTTCTTGTATTTTTCGCTTTACAATATGACGGTTGGGAATAAAAGCATTGCTAGGAGCGCCGTACTTTGCAAAGCTAATGAACCACTCGGATTCAACCACACTGAATGGAAGGCTTTGCATAATAATCATTTCGACCATCTTCCTGTGAAACATCTCGTTTGAAAAAGGCTTTAAAAATAAAATAATTGTTTACATTTTCATTTTATACTGAACAGCATGCTTTTGATAACTCATTAGTTGTAATTTTTGCTAAAATAATTTACCGTTTTGTTAAATGATATGTTTAACGGCCATGAAGTACTTGCCTCGTCATCACCCGGATTTTGAACTTTCTTTCCATCTAGTTTTTCCTTGTGCTTTGATCGTAGGTGTCTGAGTAAGTTTCCCGTTCCAGAATTTTTTCTCTCGCAAACTTTGCGCTACAAATAAATGTTGTTAACTAATCTTAACTCACAATCAGGAAAACTGGATTCTATAGCATCTGAACCATTTATGAACGTCGGTGTATAAAAACGAATACGACTACCGTCAGGACTTACGGGCAATACTTGCAGTTATATTTCTTTGTCGATGAATCCAATTCAAAATATTCGTGGACTATAGATCTTTTTTTAATTCTTTCTTGGCTATTGTCTTCTTGCCCTTGTTCATCGTCTCCTTCTGAAATGTTGACAATATCGTTCGCAGTATCCTTTTCCATTGATAATAATTATTAACTACAATTATTATTGAAGTCAAATACAGCAGCAACACTACACTGTTACGACAGACAAACCTCTAATAATAAACGCTCTCTCGAAGGCTTGGGGCTCCTTGATGACTCCTGCGAATCTTAGTCAATGTTTCTCAGGTTGGGTAAGGTTTAACACACGTGCAACCATCACATCCACGACAGTAACGGTAGGGAGTGCGACTTCTGTTGGAATTTGCAACACGTGAGTAAACGTCAACTGCTCGTTGAGACATGGGAATTGAACTTGAGGAGTCAAGTCATTTCTCAAGTCACGTCATGTCGTTTAACGTGAACATGAAATAGACTTGGTTGTCAAGTCTTTTAGAAGAACATGGACTTGAATAGACTTGAACATGAGTTCGTGTTCAAATTTCATTACGGAATTGACCCTGTACTTGAAATTTCAAGTCAAAATGTTCGTTTGCACGAACATGACTTGGACTTGGGACTTGACTTGAATGAGCCAAGTCAGACATGGACTTGAAAACAGCTCTGATCATACACATTGAATTACTTGGGATTTAAATAAGGAATGCAAATAAATTTTTCACAGCTTCTATCTACAGGAAGCAATGTACATTTTTGAAATAAACTTGTAATACGGAGTGTAAAATCAGCTGAGTAGCTGTTCGCTACTTTAAAGATATTAAATGATCCGCTCTTAACAGGATAGTCCTGAAGTTCTTCTACAATTCTAAAATATTTACATTTAAGGAGTATTACAGAATTCTTCTCGTCCTGTAATACATCCTCAATTTTGATGAGCTTCTTACTTTGAGTGTAAAAAATGTTATCACCCCTTAAAGAACTTACAATCGTACCATTATGTGAATAGTTATGTTTGTTTAAAAATCTATTTACACTTGTAGGATAGGAATTACATTTAAATCTGTGGGCATCAATTTCGCTAGATCTCCTAACAGTTTGTTCTATGCAGCTGTTTTTTTTCCTCAAAATATTTTTTAAGGTTTGAAGGTAACTTTCGAACGGAAAGAACTCACAGTATCTAAACTTCCAAACAATTGCGAATCATCAGCAACATGTATTAAAGAGTGAAAATTGTATGTAATAAGTTCGGAACTGTAAAGTTTCGCAGATTTACTGACAAACTCTGAAAGCAAATTTTTTGGGGGATTTTGAAATGTCTTGTAACATGCCTAATATAGGCCAGAACTGTAAGTTACTGCTTCGGCTTAACGGTACACCATCGATGCCTACCTTTAACAACAAAATTTGACGAGGAAATACATTTGAAGCATTTAAATGTTTTAGCACTCCTTGTTCAATGCCAAAATAATGATAATCACCACCGAACTTCTTATGCACATTTGTTACTCTACAAGTTTTGAGGATCGTTCTCGCATCTACGTGAGTTATGTCATCGACATGAATTTTAAGGATTTTTAGAAGATCATTAACTGCTGTATGAGATATATTATGAGTAATTGACCATTGAGCAATTTGTTGTTCTAAATTTAACGTTGATATTTCACTATCACCATTACAATCTACAATATCACTGTCACTAGTAAAATTATGAAATAGATCAGTTGAACTATTTGAAAGTTGATTTTCGTTCCATTGATGTGTATTTTGTGATTGCGATGCTTGGGGTAATTCTGATTCCGGAAAATTATCTTCTGATGAAATTTTAACATCTGAGGTTTGAATTTCTTGAAGCAGTTCAGCGACCTCTTTTGAAATTTGGCGTCGCCGAGTTCTACTGCTTTGGGCCATTATGTAAATCCTCACCACTTGTCAACACACTTTTCGGTTTCGAATTGCGAAACCAATTAATAAAAACAGATTTTGCACGATCGTCGGTTAGGTCCACAAATCGCCTCCTTGCAGTTTCTATAGAAAAAATCAATTTATGTAACACATGCGTAGAAATATTTACAGTTGATTCACAGGGAAGCTGTACGGAAAAGTCCACATTTCATTAAAATTCGATGATTTTTAGTATCCTAGTGCAGGACACACATACAATAAGGTATATGGCAAAACTTGCACTGATTTGTTCATAGTCTCCGACATATGGGCAATTTACCTCTTTTTCTGGGAAAACAGAACATCTCAAAACCGATACAACCGTTTTCAGCTCTTTTTCGTTTCATTCATGGTAAACATTCTTGCTTGCTATATTTGAGTAATATTTAAATATATTTGATAGTTCAATCCAATTTTTAAAAAAATATTTAGCTAATCTAATTAAAATCTGGACAAAAATAATATGACAAAATATTTTTACACGGAGGTGCGGATTCAATGTCTCTTAACATTGACAGTGATTCTATGCCTCCTTAAAAAAATTTCTGCATTGGGTCCATGAGATTGAAAACGTTTTTGAAAACGATTTTGTAAAACTCTTTTTACAAAATAATTACTTTACTTGTCCGAAAAAGCGTCCGTGTAAAAAGAGATTTGTGTCGACGAACAAGTAAACTCATGAAAGTAATTGTGTTTAGTCCTTTTATACAATACCTGTAATAATCGACCTCAAGCGAAGTTTCTCAAACTCAATCTTTTCATTCTTCCCACTCCAGTTGATTGCTCGTGTAAGCTCAGGCCCTAAAACTTTCCTCAAAATTTCTCTAATTGCTGCTTCTCCAGATTTTCCTCCAATTGCTCCCAAGTAAGTCTTCTATATAATTTGAGCACATTATATATACATACACATGTTTAATTATACATATGCTTAGGTAGCAATAGTAATAATGCAGAAACTTACGAGTCGTGAATAGTTTTCACTATCCTGCATCCAACTTTCACAATTTAAAAGTTCAGTTTTTGAACTTAATGGCAACACCGGAATATTCGTTAGCTCTTCTGTATCTTGACAGGTCAATTGAAGTTTTTTAATGGCTGCGATGTCAGCCTCAATACACCCAAGTTTGGTTAAAATAAGCTTATAGAATTCTGAAACAAAATATGTAGAAAAACTAAAAACAATGTAAAGAAACTGTAATTAAACTTCAACTTGAATCAACTGAAACTACTTTTATAAGCTAAAGGTGATAATTACTTCGATTTTCTGAGCTTATTTTATCCAGCTGAGCAGTCATGGCATCTGGTATTGCAGCATCTATAAATTATAAACTTTACTGACATTACCAAGGGCTACATTCTATGCAATTTTTATTTGGACATTCCTAGTTAAAAATAAATTATCACTACACATAAATAAGCATAAGTAACCTTCATATGCTTACCAGACGAAAACAACTGGAATTTATCTGGAAGGATAGAAATCTGACTTTTTCCTGTTGAAGAACTTTGAACATGACCCATTACATTTTGATTGCTGTCAGACCTTGTTGAGTGTGTCACTGAGGATTCTTCAGAGATGCTCGCCGTAAAAGCATTAGGAGATTGACTGCGAATAATTGTTGTGGCACCATGTTCCTGGTCCAGATCCCCTTCATCGGTACAACTATTTAAGTAACCCAATTCGAATCCTGTAAACTTCTTTGGAATTGGTCTTCTGCTACTTACTACGGATTCAGTTTCAGTCCAGTCCGATTCCAGGTCATCCTTCTCCATCAACTCATTTGCACATTTATTTGCCCCAGAATAAGTTGCTACACTATTTGAGAAAAAAATGCCAGAATAATTTCTTTTTAAATTTCTTTTTATGGATGTACACAAAACACGTAGTTACATTCCATCAGGGAGTTTTAGTATTGCCTGTTACATATTGAATATTACTTACCGCATTTGTGTTTAACTATTGCTGGGAACTCTTCCCAACCAGGCTTTGGTGGAATGAGAGACTGGATTTGATTCCGTAATGCCAATGTGACCTTTGGTGGAAACCTGCTTAAAGTCTCCGTCGAATTCACCCAACTTTCTGGAACAATTTCCACGTTCTTTTCATCCGGAAATATAACTACCCAAAACGGCGTCAGTAACTTCTTTGTTCCTTTCATGAGTATCTTTTAATTATTGCTGGTACCCCACCAAATTAAACTGATTCCGGTTCAAAATTTAATGAAACTTTTATTTCACTTCAATTATTGCAAAGCACCTGCTTTCCTCCATATTCCAATTGCCGTACTTGAGCATGCATTCTCGTATGTATACTGCAACGGGAGCATGCTATTAGCTAAATTAATATTGCGCATGACTGTCTGTTACATTTCAAAATGGAAGATGACAATATTTTGAGGCGCCGTTGTTGCGTCATTTATGCATTCGCCACCTACTCGCAGACATTGTAGCACGATTTTTGCGCATTTTTAGCGCTCATACTTCTGCGTAAATTAGAGCCTGTAGAAATGCCACGTTGATGCTACTATTCGACGCGCAAAAGCCAGCGGTTGCACAAAATCGACACTGCATTGCATTTTATGCGCACTCAAGACTGACGTGTGCTATTAGGGCAGGTGGCACACTGGATTTCCTTAAAGAAAGTAAAATGCACATACTCTAAGTACTAGAATGCTTCTTCGGCTGAGTCATTTATTTTGTTTACTACGTATTTTAAAAATGTCTTCTTCCGTCCTCGGAAACTTTTCAATAAAATATAGTGTTAAGTTTTAATTGTGGTTGGGATTACTTAACTTGTAAAAATGAGCAGGTTCGTGTACGTAACGAAAAGAGTAAAATAAAGTATAATAAATAGGGGGAAATGTAGCAGGTAGAGAATACACTCCCTTGCTGTGAGGGATTTCGGGAGTTTAGTCTCTTGTAATATAATGTAAAGTAAAATATTAACTGCGTATTGCCAATTATAGTAATATTTATTCAGTGTACAAAAAGAATGAGAGGAAGAGTGAGAGCTAGAGAAGGAGAGTGGAGTGGAGTCCGGCAGAGTAACAGTAAGTTACAATGGAGAAGATCCGAGCCAGACTCTCCGAGTGTGCGAAGGAGCTGGGTTTATATACTGTAGGGTTAGCTATAAAACAGGAATTATCCAGTTCAAACTGGTTTCGTTTCCGTTACATTTACATTGTTACTCTTATTCAGAGCTAATACCAATGCGACTACAGAGTCCAAGCTTCTTAGATGAAACATCCTTTTTTTAACCAATAGTTGAGCACGATACAATAGACAATAAGATTCTCTTTTCTTTACAAATGTAAGTGATATTCCTTACGTGTTACAGTTAACAGTAAGAGGCTTCATTGCTACTCTTTACATACAATGTAATATTTTTCTTAAAATACAAGTATGGCTTAACAATAGACAGCGGTCAGCATCCAAATTAAGTGATTTCCGATTTAAGTCCAGTCTCGCAACGCATTTGTCGGCGCCTACTCGAAGGCATCCACAGGGAACGCGCCCAGGAGTCGCCAGTCCCCACCCTGACCTGAAACGAAGCACACCACACCATTAAAAAATTATTATTATTATTAATTAATTAAGTACCGCAACATCAGCGTTCCGAAAGATCAAATTTCCCTCAAACCGTTATGTTTTCCTGTGGGGTACATTCACATTCACGTTATTCCGATTCATCTGACATTCTTTCTCTCAATTTCTTGAATTAATTTCTGAATTGTCTTAAAAATTCGATTCGATGAATTAATTGACAAATCTAGTGCCATAGTGAATTGGTGATACTACAACAGATGCTCGAATTTCGTTTCAGTGTAACCGCTACTGCAACTCCGGTTGGTTGCGTCCATTAGTGATCAGGATGTTGGAGCGTCGAAGCGACCCGACACGCTCGCCCAAATTTTGGGGCTATCTTCGTACGCATGGTAACGTTGAGTCTGTAAGTCCAGTGTACATCTGCAGACATACATAGGCACTGTACAGTGTGTTGTAGTAATAACATATAGAGTCAATTGTTTCGACTTCCCTTAAGGACATGCCTTTATTTGCGACAGTGGCGTTGCTTTCGTGCTTCATTCATGTCCAGGCGTCCAGGAACATCTGGGCGATCCCAATGTGTGCAACTTAAATTCTTCAGAAATAATTTATTCAATTTGTGTTACTAAATTTGTAAGTAATACTAAAACAGTTTGTAAAAATCCAGGGATTTGTTTTGCGTTCCAGTATAATTACAAAGGTGCTAATAGACTTGTGTTGTAAGTCAGTGAATTAAAAAGTGGAGTCAGCGAGTAATGACACAGTGTCATATTCCTTGTATGATGTCATCTGCCCTCAAATTTCAATTAGCCAATTTATGGTATGTATTACATTCCTGCTTCAGCTACCTAGTTATACTTGTGCGGGTCATTGTACTCGATTATACATAATTTGGATGATTTAGTTTTTGGTGGTGGTGCAGTTTCCTTGGAAGTTGAATTTTGGAATTGTTTGGGGGTGAGCGATCGTTTTCAGGTAAGGACTGAATGTTTTATGATTGTGTTCACGTTTAATTTACTGGTTCAATTTATTGTGGACTCTTGAGTGTGTTGAATGAAAGTTTTTGGATCATGAGTAGTTGACATTTGATTTGTTTTAGGAAAGACTGATTTAACTGGAGTGAACCATATTCTTGTCAAACATGGATGATGGAGGGCTCCGACGATTTAGACTTTCTGATTGGAGACGAAAGCTTGGCGGAAGAACATCGGTCCAACCAAGTAATTGGAGCTGGATAATTGAGGCTTCTGGATACCGGGCATTATTTTACCTACAATAGTTTACTCTTGTTGATTCTCCATGTTTTTTGTACTGTAGTAATTAACTGGTTTAATATAGGATGATTTGGCATGAGAAGGGTATTTTTTAATGCATGGTCTGAATTCTGACTCTTGGAGTTCTCATTGTTTTTCTTATGTCACAGATAAAACAAGCGTTACCAGAGCTGGATGCAACTTTTCAGAATGAGGATGAAATTGACATTCACTTGTCTTGGATGAAAACGGGCGCGTTGAGACACCTTCTCCAGTCAATGGTATGAATGGTAACTAAAGCGATTTATAGGTATCAAGTGTGCAATACCAAGTGTGGAACTGTAGTGGTTTTGATGTAACTGTTTTGTTTGTAAAGTACTTTCGGTGTTTTGGTAAGTATTTTGGGTAGTTACGCGGATAATAGACAAATGAAAAGCAGTATGAATAAGGAGGCAATTTTCATTTGTGTTACAGAGACCACACCCCCAGTGGGTAAGTTCCGCGGAGAAATTTATTTGCTAGACCAAACACCCGTTGAGAAGTCAGTGAAATTCGGTTTTTGTCGGGAACCAGTTGTCCCATTTTCACGATGTTTCGTGTCATATATAGAAAATGGAGTTCTCTAGTGCAGCATTGCAGCGTTTTTGAAACCAAAATCAGAAAAAAAATGAATTTTTCTTCTATGATTTCGCCCTGTTATTGCGCCTTTGAGGTACAAAATGCTGAAAAATACAAATTTTTTCTGAATTTGGTCTAATTTTCAAAATCGCTGCAATGCTGCACCAGAGCACTCCATTCTCTACACATGACACGAAACATCGCATCCTGAAAATCGGACAACTCGTTCCCGAGAAATTCCGGCTTAACCCAAAAAGGGGCAACTACGATATGTGGCCCAGCATCATAATTGGTCCCCATTTGGAGTTGTCCTGTTTGAAACCTAACCCGTCGTTTCGGACGTTCAGCTTAGGTTAGTTTAGAGTTTAGACCTAACCCTCACTGCATGTCGAGTTGAGTTTTATTGAGTCGTCAACGCGGGTCATATATTTTAATTCGGGGCCACTTATCGTAGTACAACCCCCAAAAAACCGAATTTCAATGATTCATCAACGGGTGCTTGGTCTAGCAAAAAAAACCTCCGCGGAACTTACCCAATGGTGGCTTGGTCTCTGTAACACCAATTAAAAATGCCTCCTTTGTCATTCTGCTTTTCGCTTGTCTATTCTCCGCCTGACTATCCTTTGTTTTGTGTTATTTTAGGAAGGAAGTATGATGATGACGACGTGATTTACTTTTGACTGCCTAGGAAAGTAAGGTTTGAGAACGTTCCAGAAGAAAGCATTCAGGGAAGTAAACTAAATGAAGAAGATCAACAGGTGCAAGTTCAACCGTCAACAGTGTCATTCCTTCATCAAGGTCACTGCCCACGTCCACCGGCACCTATAGATAAGATAAATAACATCACAAAACAAAATCACGAAGATTTTGAGAAGTACACAATCAGTTATTCCTTGGGGAATATGTAAGGGTGAAACAAATGGGTGATAAAAATTGTTGGGATTGTGTGTGTATATACCCTAGGGTAATATGTATGCATATGCGGTGGAATTTCGGTTCAGTTTTGAACGGTTTCGGAATGGCGGGCAAAATCCGATTTTTCGGTTAATCCGGATTTATTTCTTAACGGAACGTCAGAATTTCACGAGAATTGGAACAAACTCAAACAAATAGATTATTCTCGCGCATGTTTGAAGGATTTGAAGATTTTAGAAAAAATGGCCTAAAAATTTTGAAATTTCTTAATTTTGTATACTTTCTGTACTAAGTGTACTAAATGTAAAAAATTAAGAAATTTCGAAATTTTTAGGTCATTTTTTCTAAAATCTTCAAATCCTTCAAACATGCGCAAGAATAATCTATTTCTTTGAGTTTATTTCAATTCCTGTGAAATTCTGACGCTCCGTTAAGAAATAAACCCGGATTAACCGAAAAATTGGATTTTGCCCGCCATTTCGAAACCGTTCAAAACTGAACCGAAATTCCACCGCATATGCATACATATTACCCTAGAGTATATACATACACAATCCCAACAATTTTCATCACCAATTTGTTTCACCCTTACATATTCCCCAAGGAATTACTGAATTGTTGATTTCCGGGAAAAGCAAGTTCAGCAGTTTGAACAGGATGCCGAGGCCTATGCTAAGGTTAAGAGGAGCTTAAATAATCAAATTGGGTTATTGAAGACAGAAATGAATCAAATGAAAATTCATAACGACGAATTGGAAAAAGCTCTATGTAATTATTACTTTGTTTTCCTATTGGATTCTGTAAATTTTTAATTCAGAATTTTCGGATTTTTAGTAATTTTTTCTATTTTATTTAATTTTTTTAACGATTCACAATGAAGAAATACTTGACAGCTAAAATGACTGAAGCATTGGAAGAATACGACCAAATTCGTCACCAAGAGGTCACTGCGAGGGAAGAATCTGATCAACACGCTGATGAAGTACGCAGTCCTATCGAGCTCCTGTTCTTCATTTGTTACAATGCTACTTATCAAGCTCACAGTTTCCTTCTTCTTTCTGTCCAATTTCTACCTCCCGTTTTCAGAAGGCACGGTTTATATTTAAGCAAAAAAACATTTTCCAGTAAAAATAGAAATGGGTGCACGCGTGATATCAACGCATTGTTTTCTTTCCAGCACAAGGGCTTAAAGGAGGACTCGGAGGAACGCTAGGAGGGATTTTTGTAGGAGGTTAAGTAACTTCAAATACATAATTACGGTTAATAAGATTTCAAAGCAGTGAACTAAAAGTATTGCTGATTTTTTGTTCCTTGAAGGTTCCAAACGCCCGAATAACAATGCTAACAATCAATATAGACTGGGTCTGGGTGTTAATCAGTAATTCCTTGGGGAATATGTAAGGGTGAAACAAATTGGTGATGAAAATTGTTGGGATTGTGTATGTATATACTCTAGGGTAATATGTATGCATATGCGGTGGAATTTCGGTTCAGTTTTGAACGGTTTCGAAATGGCGGGCAAAATCCAATTTTTCGGTTAATCCGGGTTTATTTCTTAACGGAGCGTCAGAATTTCACAGGAATTGAAATAAACTCAAAGAAATAGATTATTCTTGCGCATGTTTGAAGGATTTGAAGATTTTAGAAAAAATGACCTAAAAATTTCGAAATTTCTTAATTTTTTACATTTAGTACACTTAGTACAGAAAGTATACAAAATTAAGAAATTTCAAAATTTTTAGGCCATTTTTTCTAAAATCTTCAAATCCTTCAAACATGCGCGAGAATAATCTATTTGTTTGAGTTTGTTCCAATTCTCGTGAAATTCTGACGTTCCGTTAAGAAATAAATCCGGATTAACCGAAAAATCGGATTTTGCCCGCCATTCCGAAACCGTTCAAAACTGAACCGAAATTCCACCGCATATGCATACATATTACCCTAGGGTATATACACACACAATCCCAACAATTTTTATCACCCATTTGTTTCACCCTTACATATTCCCCAAGGAATAACTGAATGTGATTTCTACTACCAAACCAAGTCCTACAACTACCACAAGACCCCCTCCGACGATTGTAGAGCCTGTGCCACTCCCTCCAAATATCCCTGCGGAACCTGTCGATCCTTTGCCTACCAGAAGACAGTGTGGTATTAGTGAGAAGCAAATTCCTCGGATTGTGGGTGGAAGACTGGCAGATCCGAAGGCATGGCCTTGGATGGCTGCTCTTTTGAGAGCTGATGGTGTTGGGTAAATATTTTCAGATTTATTGATAAACTATGAACTAATATAAATCTTCTAATCACCAATGCTAATCGGTAAATGATCGATTACAAGTATACGCAATTTTACCTACAGAGACGCTCGAAATGGACAAATTTGTGGAGGTGTTCTCATCACAGAATTTCATGTGTTGACTGCATCACATTGTGTTGATGGGTAAGATTCATTCATTCTGCTGTCGTAAACGTTTTCTTTTCTTGCCTAAGATACTACGACTTATTGTTAGTTACTACTAATTGTGTTTGGAGCTGTAATAAGCACTAAAGCCACATTTATATTCATTACTTTGCAGTTTTGAGTCCAAAGACTTGAAAATTAGGCTGGGAGAGTACGACTTTGACAGATTTAACGATTCCGTAGTCAGAGATTACAATGTCATTTCCATCAAGATTCACAAAAACTACAACAGATCACAGCAAAGCTGGGCGCATACCCTACATGTATGCCTACAAGTAGGCAAAATTAGTGGCTATTCTCTTCACATATTTTGTAGGTATTTGTATGTAGGCTGTATATTTCGAGGGAAAAAAATATGCAATTTATGTATGCTGGGAATAATCAGTACGTACCTACATATAAAAAGGTAGGTACTTAAGCATGAAAATGTATGTATGTTTGTTCGAACATTTCGTATTCCAAAGCGGTGAATAAAAGCCCCATCTACACTTTGTATCACATATATACATATGTTTTGTTACTTTTATTTACGTGCTGTAGGGCAAACGATTTCAATTCGTTTGCAGTAATTACAATGAATGATTGCATAATTTCATTTTAGTTATGCAGGTATGAATCAATTACGACATAGAGGTATGTTGGTTGTAGGTAGGGACAAATCTCGGGAGTGATGTATGTAGGTTGTAGGTAGGGTCAACTCTCGGGAGGGATGTATGTAGGTTGTAGGTAGGGTGAACTCTTGGGTGGGATTTATGTAGGCTAAAATGTAGGTTGTACGTAAGAACCTAAAAATATGTAGGCTTTAAGGTATGCGAATACTTTGCCCACCTTTGGATCACAGTAATAATATAGTTGTTCATTTTTCAGGTAATTACAAAAACGATATAGCTCTAGTGACCCTAAGCGAGTCCGCTTACTTCAATAGAAAAATCCGTCATATTTGTCTTCCTCCGAACGAACGAACAATTCATAAACCAAGTGGGTATTGTGACAGGCTGGGGAACCATTTACTACGGAGGACCTGAGTCGAGTAAACTTATGGAAGTGACAGTTCTCGTCTCGAAACAGGAAGACTGTCAGGCAGCTTATACTCAACCCATCGAGGTAATCATTATCATGAGTCCTACTATTTCCAGATGTTGTAGAACCAGAAATGTCTATTCAAATCTTTTTGACATAATGACAGGTCTTTCAACAGTAATATTTTTTTTTGAAGCACTGAACTTCCCTCAGTACTGTCTGAAATATCAAGACTATATACAATAATAAGATTGCGTGAGTACTCACACATCTGTGTGTAATTTTCCACAACATCTTTCTTCTAATTCAGTATGAAATCTCACTTGTGTCAGTTTTCCCCCAACCACATACTGTTCCGTTGCTGTTGAGAATTTTAGCGTCATTCAGACGTGCCTGGAGAGAATATTCTTTGATGAATGGTAGGCAAACAGGTTGTGTAAAGACTACGTCAACAAAACATAATTCATAAGGCATCACGGCAAAAAATCTAGTACACTAGTGTGCACAGGATAGAAAAAGAAATAACTAACACTATTTCCCAAGGTTTACTTTATAAGTTACTTACTTGATGAGATGTTGATTTCAGATATTACTCGTACAAGTGCAATGTCATGTGCAGAGCCTCCGATTCCCTTGTACCCTGCATGAATTATTATTTCTTCTACATCGAAATCTAGGAAGGGACTTGAGTCCACAATAAAATTGTCAATCAAAACGGATTCCGGATTTATTCTCTCGTCGGTCTCGGCCAGTCGAATGAAGATCCTAGAAATTGTCCGTAAAGCTAAGCAATTCTAAAATCCATTGTCAATGAAGTCTCTACAAAAGTTTTGCATACTTATGATTTCCATCGACAACATTCGGAACACAATGAGCTGCCGTCAGAATATAACGATTATTAATAATTGTTCCACTGCATCCAAAAAACAATTCGGATTCTCCATTTTCTAAAAGAATAAAATTGTCCATTTGAACGTGGCTTCAATTTCATTACACAATTTATTTGTGATAAGTATTTAAGTCTTTTAAAAAAAATAGCCTTACGCTTTAGCCCTATTCTGGCCATCTAAGGAAAATTTCCAGGGTTGGCATATTGTCCTCCAATAATTCGACCACCTAAGCTTATGTACCCACATTTAGAATCGTGGGGGAGTAGTCTGAAATTTCGGTGACTTGAATAATCCGGTAGTAAGGTGTTAGTTGAAGTTTCATTATTAGCACACCTAGCACAGAAAAATAAATTCAAGTTGTGTTTTTTTGCAACATATTTTGATTCTAGTGTCATTTTTGACTAGTTTTTAAGATAGTTTCTACCTTTGCGCTATCTGGATTTATTTCGTTTGAACACAAGGTATCTCTCAATTGTAACCACTCGGTTCCCCCATTAGTATGAAGATCCCATTCCAGCCGAACTGATGCATTTTATTTATAATTTAATCCACGATAGTCTCAATCAGCTAATGGCCCGAAGGGGTTTCATTGTTAGGTTGTTTATGTAAACACCTTTCCTCGCGCGTTAAAACACACCTGATACTCTTGTCATTGTACAGAAGTCTTAATTATTATGGACAAGTATCTATTTAAATAACATTTTTCTTAAAAATGTGCGGGCATGAGTTAAATTATTAACTGATTATAGAAGCAATGTATTATTGTTTTCGCTAATTTCTAAGAACTGAATAGAAGTTAGATGTACATACAACGGAATACTGGAATAATGGTATTTGCAACTGTGCAGGACGACGATGACGACGAATCCTTTTAGCCCATACCAGGAGGGGCGGTAACAATCGTATTCAATCGGGGAAATGCATGTTTTAACAAATAATTTCCAGATTTTTCGAAAACTTATTCATCGCTCGCCATGCGCCAGCCCCAAAACAACTAATGGTCAAGGAACTCCAGCAAAATCAATACTGTTATGGGAAAAAGTGAAATTTCGAAGGTTTTAAACTGTTGATTGCAATTTGAAACAAAAATTGATGCTGAAGAGCGGAATAGTAAATATAAAGGGCTTTTCCATAAGCGCACCATACAGCCCCTGGATTGAATAATTTAGGAACAGAAAGGAAAAATATGAAGTAAGGTATACCATGAAAATTATGAATCAGTCTCTGAGCAAGTCGAGAAGTATAAATGGTAAATAAATAAAATCATGCCGTTTTTCCATGTCTGTATCAGAACCTGGTCAACTATTGACCTCACTGAGTCAGTGAAATGACTTCATTGAATTCAAAATGACAGCAATAGCCTTCTCCTCCATTGTCTCATATTACCTAAAATGGTAAGTCGCCACATAATATATACCCTGACGCTACTCAAATGAGATCGGAACGTTTCTTCCCCGACAATTTATCTTAGTGTATGTTTTGGAGTTGGCATCCATAATTAGCATGTTCTGAATCTTTTGGGTCTGAATAGGAATTGAAACCATACTTGCAGTTTTGGTCCAAAGTTCAAATTCAGTTCCATTCACATCCAAAAAATTTTTGTGCCGTTCAGTTAAGTTCAGTTCTCCTTGTCCCAAGCCCGTCGTAGTTCAGTTCAACTCACTGCATACTTTGCCGTCGTTACGTTCAGTTCAGTTCACCCTTGCAGTATTTTTTCAAAGTTCAATTCAATTCCTTATATAATTTTCAGTCGTTCAGTTCAGTTCGCTTTTCCTTTCATTAGCGAGCCAATTAGTTCAAGGCATTTATGGTATATTTAAGTGGCATTTAGTTATATTTTTATAGCTGACTTTGAAATTTGACTAAACACGATTTTTTGCTAAATGACTGATTAGATAACTACTTTAAAATCTCCGGTGTTTTGAAAGCAGTATTGACTTTGAGCTTTCTGTGAACGATCAATCTAAGAAAACCAAGCTATTTCAAGTTATTAAATCATATAAATATGCTCACAATTATTGCGCGTTTTATTTCATACGATTTCGCGTCCAAAATGTGCCAAATATGCGTTATTAAATGTATGATACCGGGTTGCTTGAAAATAACTATTTCTTTGATTTGTAATTTAATGTCATTGAATTGAATAGTCAAAACCCAGCGTGCAAGTTTTTGATATTACAACTATAAAATGTATGGTCATGCAATTTAGAGATAGAGCATATTCGTGTTGTGTTCACGAATATAAAAGTTTATATTCAAACCCGGACTCTTAAGTTCAATTCAGTTCAGTTTTTGTTACTTGAACGTACGATGAACGTTCGTTCACATTCATAATACGTTTTGCTGAGTTCAATTCAAATTCATTCAATCAAAATTTTGCATCTAGCTAGTTCGTTCAAGTTCATTCAAAAACAATAAAAATATGGGCTAGTTCAGTTCAGTTCACCACTTTATGAACTGAACGACTGCAAGTATGATTGAAACAATCCACCAGTCCCTACAATCAACTGCCTCATCCAACCATTGCCTTCTCAGACATGTCCAGCCTTCGAAGGCTAACCTTCAATGAAGGCTTCATTGAAGGTGGAATATCAGTTTTCCAGAGAGTTGAGAAGGGAAGGCGGGAAGGCTGAATTAATTTGGGAAGACTAAAGAAAGCCTTCGTATTATTTAATTATTTTCAGAAAACGGAAGGCGAAGGAAGGAAGTATGTAAAGTAGCCCTCTGCTAAAGGCGTGGCCCGCAGGTCATTTTCCATCCAAACCAGAGCCTCACCCGCAAATAGGCTTGCGGGCCCCCGCGGGGGCATATGTTTTAAAAGTTATCACATTTATGTATAATAATTAAAGAGCGTTCATCTGGAAGACCGAACAACGAGTAATACAACTTGTAAAAAAATGAGCAATTACAGGGAAATTT